>OU342744.1:457480996-457819146 GCA_910589775.1 Avena eriantha | reverse complement strand
TTACTAACAACAACTGGAGTCATTTCATGACTATTCTATTCACATACCACATATGGATCCAACAGTGTCATTTAAATGTGTGTTCTCTTCAAAGACCACAAATGGATCCACCAGTGTCATTGCATGTGTGCTCTTTTACTAACAACAACCAGAGTCATTGCATGTCTGTTCTTCTCACAAACCACACATGGATCCCCCAGTGTCATTGGATATGTATTCTTCTCATTAACCACAGCTAGAGTCATTGCATGTGTGTTCTCTTCAGAGACCACACATGGATCCACCAGTGTCATTGTATGTGTGTTCTTTTTACAAACAACAACTCAGTCATTTCACGTGTGTTCTTTTCACATACCACATATGGATCCACCAGTGTCACTGAAATGTGTGTTCTCTTCAGAGACCACCATGGACCCACCGGTGTCATTGCATGTGTGTTCTTTTTACTAACAACAACGCGAGTCATTGCATGTGTGTTATTTTCACATACCTTATATGGATCCACTGGTGTCATTGAAATGTGTGTTCTCTTTAGAGACCACACATGGATCCACCAGTGTTATTGCATGTGTGTTCTTTTTACTAACAACAACTGGAGTCATTGCATGTGTGTTCTTTTCACATACCACATATGGATCCACCTGTGTCATTGCATGTGTGTTCTTTTCACATACCACACATGGATCCACCAGTGTCATTGCATGTGTGTTCTTTTCATGAACCACACCCAGTGTCATTGCATGTTTGTTCCTCTCACAAACCACCCATGGATCCACCCGTGTCATTGCATGTGTGTTATTCTCATGAACCATAGCTAGAGTAATTGGATGTGTGTTCTTTTCATGAACCACAACTAGAGTCATTGCATGTGTGTTCTTCTCACAAACAGTTATACACAAGTGTCAATGCATCTGTGTTCTTCTCATGAACCACATCTAGAGTCATTGGCATGTGTCTTCTTTTCATGAACCACAGCTAGAGTCATTGCATGTGTGTTCTTCTCACAAACCACATAAGGATACACCCGTGTCATTGCATGTGTGTTCTTCTCATGAACCACATCAAGAGTCATTGCATGTTTGTTCTTCTCACAAACCACACATGGATCCACCAGTGTCATTGCATGTGTGTTCTTTTAATGAACCACAACTAGAGTCATTGCATGTGTGTTCTTCTCACAAACCACACAAGGATCCACCGGTGTCATTGCATGTCTGTTCTTTTCATGAACCACAGCTAGTTTCATTGCTTGTGTGTTCTTCTCACAAAACACACATGGATCCACCGGTGTTATTGCATGTCTATTCTTTTTACTAACAACAGCTGGAATCATTGCATGTGTGTTCTTTTCACATACCAGATATGGATCCACTAGTGGCATTGAAATGTGTATTCTCTTCAGAAACCACACATGGATTCACTAGTGTCATTGCATGTGTGTTCTTCTCATTAACCACAACTAGAGTCATTGCATGTGTGTTCTCTTTAGAGACCACAGCTAGAGTCATTGCATTTGTGTTCTTTTCACAATCCACCTATGCATCCACCAGTGTCATTGCATGTGTGTTCTTCTCATTAACCACAGCTAGAGTCATTGCATGTGTGTTCTCTTCAGAGACCACACATGGATCCACATGTGTCATTGAAATGTGTGTTCTCTTTAGAGTCCACACAATGATCCACCAGTGTTATTGCATGTGTATTCTTTTCATGAACCACACCCAGTGTCATTGCATGTTTGTTCCTCTCAAAAACCACACATGGATCCACCCAGTGTCATTGCATGTGTGTTCTTCTCATGAACCACAGCTAGAGTCATTGCATGTGTGTTCTTTTCATGAACCACAGCTAGAGTCATTGCATGTGTGTTCTTCTCACAAACCACATAAGGATACACCAGTGTCATTGCATGTGTGTTCTTCTCATGAACCACATCTAGAGTCATTGGTATGTGTGTTCTTTTCATGAACCACAGCTAGAGTCATTGCATGTGTGTTCTTCTCGCAAACCACATAAGGATACACCAGTGTCATTGCATGTGTGTTCTTCTCATAAAACACATCTAGAGTCATTGCATGTCTGTTCTTCTCACAAACCACACATGGATCCACCAGTGTCATTGCATGTGTGTTCTTTTCATGAACCACAGCTAGATTCATTGCATGTCTGTTCTTCTCACAAACCACACAAGGATCCACCGGTGTCATTGCATGTCTGTTGTTTTCACGAACCACAGCCAGTTTCATTGCATGTGTGTTCTTCTCACAAACCACACATGAATCCACCGGAGTTATTGCATGTCTGTTCTTTTTACTAACAACAGCTGGAGTCATTGCATGTGTGTTATTTTCACATACCACATATGGATCCCCTAGTATCATTGAAATGTGTGTTCTCTTTAGAAACCACACATGGATCAACTAGTGTCATCGCATGTGGGTTCTTCTCATTAACCACAGCTAGAGTCATTGCATGTGTGTTCTCTTCAGAGACCACAACTAGAGTCATTGCATGTGTGTCCTTTTCACAATCCACCTATGCATCCACTAGTATCATTGCATGTGTGTTCTTCTCATTAACCACAGCTAGAGTCATTGCATGTGTGTTCTTTTTACTAACAACAACTAGAGTCATTTCATGACTATTCTTTTCACATACCACATATGGATCCACCAGTGTCATTGCATGTGTGTTCTTCTCATGAACCACATCTAGAGTCATTGGTATGTGTGTTCTTTTCATGAACCACAGCTAGACTCATTGCATGTGTGTTCATCTCACAAACCACATAAGGATACACTAGTGTCATTGCATGTGTGTTCTTCTCATGAACCACATCTAGAGTCATTGCATGTCTGTTCTTCTTACAAACCACACATGGATCCACCAGTGTCATTGCATGTGTGTTCTTTTTACTAACAACAACTAGAGTCATTTCATTACTATTCTTTTCACATACCACATATGGATCCACCAGTGTTATTGAAATGTGTGTTGTCTCCAGAGACCACACATGGATCCACTAGTGTCATTGCGTGTGTGCTCTTTTTACTAACAACAACAAGAGTCATTGCATGTCTGTTCTTCTCACAAACCACACATGGATCCACCAGTGTCATTGGATGTGTATTCTTCTCATTAACCACAGCTAGAGTCATTGCATGTGTGTTCTCTTCAGAGACCACACATGGGTCCACCAGTGTCATTGCATGTGTGTTCTTTTTACTAAGAACAACTGCAGTCATTTCATGTGTATTCTTTTCACATACCACATATGGATCCACCAATGTCATTGAAATGTGTGTTCTCTTCAGAGACCACACATGGATCCACCGGTGTCATTGCATGTGTGTTCTTTTTACTAACAACAACTGGAGTCATTTCATGTGTGTTCTTTTCACATACTGCATATGGATCCAGCAATGTTATAGAAATGTGTGTTCTCTTTAGAGACCACACATGGATCCACAAGTGTCATTGCATGTGTGTTCTTTTTACTAACAACAACTGGAGTCATTGCATGTGTGTTCTTTTCACATACCACATATGGATCCACCTGTGTCATTGAAATGTGTGTTCTCTTTAGAGTCCACTCATGGATCCACCAGTGTCATCGCATGTGTGTTCTTTTCATGAACCACACCTAGGGTCATTGCATGTTTGTTCCTCTCACAAACCACACATGGATCCACCAGCATCATTGCATGCGTGTTCTTCTCATGAACCACAGCTAGAGTCATTCGATGTGTGTTCTTTTCATGAACCACAGCTAGAGTCATTGCATGTGTGTTCTTCTCACAAACCACATAAGGATACACCAGTGTTATTGCATGTGTGTTCTTCTCATGAACCACATCTAGAGTCATTGGTATGTGTGTTCTTTTCATGAACCACAGCTAGACTCATTGCATGTGTGTTCTTCTCACAAACCACATAAGGATACACCAGTGTCATTGCATGTGTGTTCTTCTCATGAACCACATCTAGAGTCATTGCATGTCTGTTCTTCTCATAAACCACACATGGATCCACCAGTGTCATTGCATGTGTGTTCTTTGCATGAACCACAGCTAGAGTCATTGCATGTTTGTTCTTCTCACAAACCACACAAGGATCCACCGGTGTCATTGCATGTCTGTTCTTTTCATGAACCACATCCAGTTTCATTGCATGTGTGTTCTTCTCACAAACCACACATGAATCCACCGGTGTTATTACATGTCTGTTCTTTTTACTAACAATAGCTGGAGTCATTGCATGTGTGTTCTTTTCACATACCACATATGGATCCACTAGTGGCATTGAAATGTGTGTTCTCTTCAGAAACCACACATGGATCCACTAGTGTCATTGCATGTGTGTTCTTCTCATTAACCACGGCTAGAGCCATTGCATGTGTGTTCTCTTAAGAGACCACAACTAGAGTCATTGCATGTGTATTCTTTTCACAATCCACCTATGCATCCACCAATGTCATTGCATGTGTGTCATTAACCACAGCTAGAGTCATTGCATGTGTGTTCTCTTTAGAGACCACACATGGATCCACCAGTGTCATTGCATGTGTGTTCTTTTCATGAACCACAGCTAGAGTCATTGCATCCCTGTTCTTCTCACAAACCACACAAGGATCCACCGGTGTCATTGCATGTCTGTTCTTTTCATGAACCACAGCCAGTTTCATTGCATGTGTGTTCTTCTCACAAACCACACATGGATCCACCAGTGTTATTGCATGTCTGTTCTTTTTACTAACAACAGCTGGAGTCATTGCATGTGTGTTCTTTTCACACACCACATATGGATCCAGTAGTGTCATTGAAATGTGTGTTCTCTTCAGAGACCACACATGGATCCACTAGTGTCAATGCATGTGTGTTCTTCGTATCAACCACAGCTAGAGTCATTGCATGTGTGTTCTCTTCAGAGACCACAGCTAGAGTCATTCCATGTGTGTTCTCTTCAGAGACCACAGCTAGAGTCATTGCATGTGTGTTCTTCTCGCAAACCACATAAGGATATAACAGTGTCATTGCATGTGTGTTCTTCTCATGAACCACATCTAGAGTCATTGCATGTCTGTTCTTCTCACAAACCACACACTGATCCACCAGTGTCATTGCATGTGTGTTCTTTTCATGAACCACAGCTAGAGTCATTGCATGTCTGTTCTTCTCACAACTCACACAAGGATCCACCGGTGTCATTGCATGTGTGTTGTTTTCACGAACCAGAGCCAGTTTCATTGCATGTGTGTTCTTCTCACCAACCACACATGAATCCACCAGAGTTATTGCATGTCTGTTCTTTTTACTAACAACAGCTGGAGTCATTGCATGTGTGTTCTTTTCACATACCACATATGGATCCACTAGTATCATTGAAATGTGTGTTCTCTTCAGAAACCACACATGGATCCACTAGTGTCATCGCATGTGTGTTCTTCTCAGTAACCACAGCTAGAGTCATTGCATGTGTGTTCTCTTCAGAGACCACAGCTAGTGTCATTGCATGTGTGTTCTTTTCACAATCCACCTATGCATCCACCAGTATCATTGCATGTGTGTTCTTCTCATTAACCACAGCTAGAGTCATTGCATGTGTATTCTTTTTACTAACAACAACTAGAGTCATTTCATGACTATTTTTTCACATACCACATATGGATCCACTAGTGTCATTCAAATGTGTGTTCTCTTTAGAGACCACACATGGATCCACCAGTGTCATTGCATGTGTGCTCTTTTTACTAACAACAACAAGAGTCATTGCATGTCTGTTCTTCGCACAAACCACACATAGATCCACCAGTGGCATTGGATGTGTATTCTTCTCAGTAACCACAGCTAGATTCATTGCATGTGTGTTATCTTCAGAGACCACACATGGATCCACCAGTGTCATTGCATGTGTGTTCTTTTTACTAACAACAACTGCAGTCATTTCATGTGTGTTCTTTTCACATACCACATATGGATCCACTAGTGTCATTGAAATGTGTGTTCTCTTCAGAGACCACACATGGATCCACCGGTGTCATTGCATGTGTGTTCTTTTTACTAACAATAACTGGAGTCATTGCATGTGTGTTCTTTTCACATAGCACATATGGATCCTCCAGTGTCATTGAAATGTGTGTTCTCTTTAGAGACCACACATGGATCCACCAGTGTCATTGCATGTGTGTTCTTTTTATGAACAACAACTGGAGTCATTGCATGTGTGTTCTTTTTATGAACAACAACTGGAGTCATTGCATGTGTGTTCTTTTCACATACCACATATGGATCCACCAGTGTCACTGAAATGTGTGTTCTCTTCAGAGACCACACATGGATCAACCGGTGTCATTGCATGTGTGTTCTTTTTACTAACAACAGCTAGAGTCATTGGATGTGTGTTCTTTTCATGAACCACAGCTAGAGTCATTGCATGTGTGTTCTTCTCACAAACCACATAAGGATACACCATTGTCATTGCATGTGTGTTCTTCTCATGAACCACATCTAGAGTCATTGGTATGTGTGTTCTTTTCATGAACCACAACTAGATTCATTGCATGTGTGTTTTTCTCACAAACCACATAAGGATACACTAGTGTCATTGCATGTGTGTTCTTCTCATGAACCACATCTAGAGTCATTGCATGTCTGTTCTTCTCACAAACCACACATGGATCCACCAGTGTCATTGCATGTGTGTTGTTTTAATGAACCACAACTAGAGTCATTGCATGTGTGTTCTTCTCACAAACCACACAAGGATCCACCGGTGTCATTGTCTGTTCTTTTCATGAACCACAGCCAGTGTCATTGCATGTGTGTTCTTCTCACAAACTACACATGGATCCACCAGTGTCATTGCATGTCTGCTCTTTTCATTAACCACAGTTAGAGTCATTGCATGTGTGTTCTTTTCACAAACCACATATCACTTGTGTCATTGCATGTGTGTTCCTCTCATAAAGCACATACGGATCCACCCAGTGTGATTGCATGTGTGTTTTTCTCACAAACCACATAAGGATGCACTAGTGTCATTGGATGTGTGTTCGTTTCATAAATGACATATGGATCCTAACCTTTTTTTAGATGACATATGGATCCTAACCTTAGGAGAGCCCTAACCTTAGCCCCCAATGGATCCACCGTTAGACCGAGTCTTTTAGAAGTCACGCCCTAACACAGTTGTTCTGCTTGACGATTGTTACATACCGTTCAATCGGGACACTTGGACGATTGGGATGGTCTTCGTGAGAGCGATCCGCGAGTAGGCTGTTCTGTGGCATTATTGGCCACGCTTGCTTTGGACAAACTGGCAACACCGGACGCTCCCTTGTTGCGAGTGTCACGACTCACGAGTTAAGTGGGTCATATCACAGTGTCACGTCCCCATTACTTCTCTTCCTCCCCGTACTTCTCTTCCTTCCCCTCGAAGCCACTTTCCCCACTTCACTCCCATCCTGCCATAGCCGCAAGCCGACGGCGCCTCCATCCCAATCCCCTCTCCGGCAGCCACCCCCCTCCCCTCTCGCCATGGGTTCAAGGGGAGACGGCGAGGAAACGCGTCATGAAGACAGGGACGGTGATTTCGATGTGAGTCATACCATCTCTATCTCTATCATCTGTGGCTAGTTATCTATTTTTTGAGCTAGATCTACTCTATTTACTCATGCGCGTATGATGTGTTAGGCCAACCAGACGATGTATGACTCCGACTATCACGGTTTAGCAGATGAAGACAGTCCTTTGCTATGTAAACATGGATATGTGCCTGCTAAATTTGTAGCGTTCGAAGGACGAAACGCATGCAAGAGGTTTATATGGTGTCAAGGACATCGTGCAATGATGCAAGGCGGAAGTTGCGGTGTTGTCAAATGGGTAGATCCAGAGTGGCCCAAATCGATGCAGAAAACGCTAGACAAACTATGGGAAATGACTGTTGAGTTGAAAGAATCCGTATTCAACTCACTTCTTTATAGTGTTGAGATGAAGCTATGGGAACCAGTTGACACGACCAAGCATAAGCGAGATCTCAGGTGGGTGCAAGACAAGGTTAGCAAAGTCGAGAAGGAGAGGGATGTGGCGTTGGCCCTGACGGCTAAAGCAGAGCAAGAACTGACTCAAGCAAGGAATGATCTTCACCAGGACAAAGTCCTGTAGTTCACAACTACGAGTATTGACAAGTGCATGAGGAAAAATGCAGAGAAACAATTGAAGCTGTGCAAGGAAGATGCTAAAAGGAAGGAGCAGACGATTCGATCCTTGCTCTCGTAGGAAGATGCACATCGGGCTAAGATTAGTAAGATCAAGGAGATGTGTGATAACTAGTTCTATTCCGCTTGAGCTCCGTGCCTTTTTAAGTTGTAATAGTTGTACTTGTTGACCTAGCGGTCTAAACTATTGGCCCCGGAGTCCTGGGAGGAAAAAAATTGGTCGCCCGTTAATCTGTCTTAACCCTGCATTACTTCCTTTTGTCTGACCAATGCCCCTTGGATATTCCACCCGTCGCTTCGTCATCCTCATGTACAAATAGGAGGCGCCACAGCTTGTCGCTTCGTCGTCCATCCCCTCGCCCTCTCCAATCTCCACCACGCTGTCGCTTCGTCGTCCATCCCCTCGCTCCCTCTCCAATCTCCACCGCGCCGCCATGGAGATGCCCGCGCTGAACTTCTACGAGGCGGTGATGTTCGCGCACTTCGACATACTCGCGCCGCCGGCCGCGACGGTGCCCCACGGATGGCGCATCAGCTATGCGGGGGTGCCGGTGGCTCCACTCCTCGTCCCCGATGGAGCCGGGATGGAGAGCGAAATCACGGCGCACCGCCGCTAGATGCCCGCGTGGAAGAGGGCACTGCCCCGGTACGCGGCCGCCAGCCCGTACTGGCTGGCGCTATTCAAGAAGGAGCGGAAGGCCAAGATTGGCAACCACATCGTTTACGGGCACATGGTGCACCGGGATCTCCGCAACCGAGAAGGGTGGGAGAGGTTCCGGTCCGTCCCTGGACGGACCAAGTACACCGTCATTGCCGCCGCTCACCGCGAAGAGGTGCTCCGTCTCGCGAACAATGCGGAAATGGTGGAGATTCCATCCGACGACGACGAGGAAGCCGATGGCTCGGAGGACAGTGGCAGCGGAAGTGAAATTGTTGACTAGTGGTTGAATTAATATAGGATGTGAAATCACACCTTTGTTTAGAAGAATTTGTGGTTGAATTAATGAAATGCCTCAATTTAGATCTCTGTCTCGATTAATTTGTGGAATAATTTGTGATTTAGATCAATTTCTGCCTCGATTTAGATATCTGTCCTGGATTGGGAACGTGACCGTGGACCAAAGACCCTTTTTCTAGTAGTGTATTCTGACATTGGTGGGTTGTTTAAACATAATCTACGTGGATTGTGCCGTATGCAAATGGCACAACCATAATTTATAAAGTGGAAGCACGTACACCCGGTTACTGGAGATCCGGGAGCTTCGCCAGATGCAGGGGATGCAGGAGCAGAGAGGCGGTGAGATAGACGGGCTCAAGATTAGGCCAGAAAGTGGTACCGATTTTCTCCTCATCTGGGCATTATCGTTTGATATTGCTGTTTATGTTGCCACGTCATTGTGCTGCATCCGAAATAAGTTGCCGCTTCGTGCAATGTGGCAGCTTAAATAATTTATTTCTGTGCCACTTACATTCCATCGAATTTGGATACCTCCTGCCCCTCAGCAATCGTGGAATCGTTGCTGCGTGTTTTCAGATAGCAGTGGCACAATCACAATTTCAGATTAAACTACTGACTCGGGCGTTTCCAAACCCTAAGTCGCGATACATTTTACTCAGAGAATGTGGGTAGATTGTTTCGCCCAGCAACATGCCACACAGAGCTCCAGAATTTAACAGAATTACATATATAGATTCAAGTTCAACACATTACTATGCATCTTCATTGCCAGCAGCCTTCTTCCGCAGCCTGGGTGCCAAGCCTTCATGTCCACTGGCTTCTTCATTTCCTGCCTTCTTCCTCTTTCTCGGTGCCAATTTTCTTAGCTTCATGTACTCTGCATCGCCGGGACAATGGGCACCAGAATTGTGTCCAGCATCATCTTTCCATTCGTTTTTAATTTTTTCGGGCAGCAAAATGACTGACCCGCCAGTCATGTTTCTAACCTTGCGGTGCTTCTTGTCAAAGAAACATGACTGTTGCATAACTGCCCAATATCTACAGAGTAAATGAAACAAAATTACAATTCAACACAAACATGCGAACCCCAAGAGACTTTTGCTTACCAGGAGCTAATTGGGTTCGAGCGACCACCCTGTCTAAGAATAGAAGGGCGGCTCCCAGTTGCAGCAGCTTCCAAATCCAGTACATCACAATTCAGCTCAAGCATGCAATCCGAAGCATACCTTTTAATCAACCCAATTAGCTGACTGTCACACGTTAGAGGAGCCATGATGCCACGTTCATCCATGAAGCTGAACTTTGCAGTCTGCTTCGGCCATAATTCATCATGATTACGCAGAGCAGCAACCATACCAGATATAGTGCAGTTCTGCGCAGGCGCTTCTTCCATCGTGATACAATGGTGTCCATACCACTTGCCCCTAGAGTCATACCTGAAGAGGACTACCGTAACCAGGTAAGGGTGATCCGCAAAGATCCCACTTGACAGAAAACTATGGACAAAATATGTTTGTCAGCGTTGGGCTAACAAACAATTTTAGGTTCAGTAGCAGCTAGTAGTTATAATTAGTGTGAATAGCAAAGAGAAGGGTAGCTCACCCGCTTGTAGCTAGAACTTCTTCTTCCTTGGTAGTAGGTTCTGCCATCCTCCAAGCTGCTCGGCTCGTCGGCGGAGGAGGCGGGCTAGAGCCTCGCAACGGCGGCTACATCATGCGCCATTGGAGCTCGAGATCAGCGACTGGGCGCAGCAACTTTGGTGTCGGAAGTCAAATGTCCGAAGGGATCGTCCTGCCTGGAGGGTGGATTCCGACACCGCTGGTGCTAGGGGAAAGGTGGGAATGGATTTGTGAAATTGGTCAACGCATCCAATCCACTTAGTTACTCGATTTTCCTAAGAGGTTGCCGTGTTGGCGCTCGCGTCACGGACAGATGACCGACATGAGGGTCCCGACCGTCTACTTCACGGGGCAGTTTAATGGAATGTTTGAATTTGGCAGGGGTAAGATGAGTTTGCCTCGAAATGGCCCCTCTCAGTAGTTGGTGGCCCAACATTTCGAAACGCGGCAATTTCAGGCAACTTAGGTACCGCCATGCGCTGGCCTGCGAACTTTGGTACCGCAGATGAACAGGCCCCACAACGACGCCCCCGCAAACCCTAGCCTCATTTCCCCTTCCCTTCCCCTGCCTCCCCGCTACGAGCGAGAGAGAGAGAAGCGGCGGCGGCGGCGACGAGCGCCAGTGCCAAAGAAGAAGACACGGCGTCGACCAGGCCCCCTCGCCAGAGCTACGTGCGGCTTTGGAATGCGCGCACCTCCGTCGAGCGGCTCTGGATGGCTCCCTCTACGCGGAGACGACGGTGGCGAGCATGCGTCCCTAGACCAGCATCGACGGCACCGCGCCAAGTCCGGCACCGCGGTGGGCTCTTGCGACGACAAGCTCGCGAGGAGACATCACCATGGACCTGTGTGGTGGACGGCGAGGCCACACGGGCACGAGCCCGAGCATTTCTGCCGGCTTGAGAGGGTGGCTCCGGCGCAGTCGTGGCCAGCGACGGCGACAAGGCCCGTAAGGTAAGTATCCACCACCACTTAGTAATTATATTAGGGTTAGGGTTCGTCTGATTTGGGAATTAGGGTTAGGGTTCATCAATAATTGGGGAAATTAGGGTTAGGGTTCATCGATTCGATGAACTAGGGTTAGGGTTCCTCAGGAATTGGGGATTAGGGTTTGCACTAGTAGCTCAAATACCCACATAAAAATTGCATAAAAGCAACCCTAGCACCTTTTTTTATCGGACATAACTTACACTTAGTGATTTTAGGGCTAAAACATCAACTTTATACTGTTCTGAAGCAACAGAACCTTGATCTTGATCAAAAACAGCAAGAACAAGCTCACTTAAGAATAAAACCTTAATAAAGAGGGCTCAAAACTTGCAGCTATGTGCTCTGATACCACTATTAGATCCCATAGGATCATCTAGCTCAAGATTAGAGCCATAAAAGGGAGATCAGATGTTGTGTACCTTGATCTAGAGGTCCAGCCATGGCCTCCTCTTGCTTCTTCCACTTCTGTCTTCTTGTGCTGGTTCTTCCTAGTGCTTTAGGTGCTGGTTTGATCAGTGAGCAGGTGAGAGTGAGAGAGAGAAGAGCCCAGCCGAATGGATTGGGTCACTCCAGCTCAAACCCTAGGATCACTATTTATAGCACTTGCATTAGAGGAACTTGCACCCTAAAATGGATGGTGAGGATGTCCGCATCCAATAGCTGTTATTAAACAGTTCCTAAAAGCCATTATATTGACTTAGTTTAATCACAGAAAACTGCAGATCACTTAATATCCAACAGTCTAACTGATAGGGAGCTGTTGTACTCTTTTAAATATATATAGAGGTCGGTTAGAGATGTCCTTAGAGAGAGACTTCTACTGTAACACAGACAAGGCTACTGCCCGTCACCTATCTACAGGTACTGTCCGGATCGAGTCCATCTGTACTCAGACAGGATCGGGTCAGAATGATACCAAGATCGGATCAGGGTGGAGGAGTATTAAACAACGCGGTCTACTGCGTAGTAGTACTATTATATGACGACGTCTACCTGCCAAACCAAACATCCTGCCAAATTGGGCTTCACGCACGTGCACACGATCGACGCTGATAGCTTCTATCTGCACGTAAATCTAATTGTTTCCTTCTCCTCACAGTGTGCGTGCACATTAAACAATGCCTTTTCTTCAGTTCCATCTCGTGGTTAAGCTGAGGTTGTATTTTGCTAACTGTTATCCCGGTTGTACTTTGGTGGCTTGTACCTTGGCTATTTTGTTGGTTTTTTTACTGTATATATATACTCCATCCGATTTATGAGTGTGTGGTCTACTCCGAAAATACATACTAAAATATGTCTATATACATTTGTTTCACAAAAACTAAAATATCTTATATTTTAAAACAGTATAGACAAGCTAATATGTGCATTAGTTCTCCTGCATAGTTAAAAAAAATCTTCGTGTTATAGACGAGTGTAAAATTGACCGTATTGCAAATTCATACTCCTTCTGTTTTAAAATATAAGACGTTTCAGCTTTGTGAATAGAGTGTATCTAGACCACTTTTTAGTGTGTAGATTTATCTAGATTTAAAATGAACCTACACATTAAAATAAGTTTAGATACACTTCTTTCACAATACTAAAACATCTTATATCTTGAAACAGAGGAATACTAGCTATTACTCTCCCTGGACCTGGACCACTTTATTATGGGACACGCTTAACGACTTCGCGGCAGCTGGAGCAGTGTATACTTCCACTAGTACTGTACATCATTTTGGTGTTTAACGCAGAACTAGACAGAAAATGCTGTCTTCTATGGTTGTAATGCTGAACCTAATCTCAGAATGTTGGCCACAGCGAGATCGCACCAGAAATATTCCTTGGAGAAAAGAGAACGCACGAAACTAAAGCTCCCTGAGATCATGTGGGAGCTGGGTCGGTATAGACAAGCTAATATGTGCTGCTTCTTTTTTTCCTCCTCTTCTCCTGAATCCTTTATTTGCCCCTTTAGGACATGTTTGATTCCTAGGGAAGGAAAATCGTAGGAGTAAAAAAAATATAGGATTGCAATGTCATGCCCTCTTCAATTTTATTGGAATTTATATGAACCAAACTGCGTTTGATTCCACCATAAAAATCTGAAAAAGAGGTATGAGTGGATGTTTGATATCCTATAAAAACTAGTACAAAGGAATGCTTAGAAAAAAATCCTATAGAAATCAATCCTACAAATCAAACAGCCATCATAGATAAATTTTCTATAGAATTTAATCCTACAAAATCTCTAGAAAAATCCTCTGAATCAAACGGACACTTAGCCTTCCTGTGAAAAATGTATACCGCGGTCCTATTGTTGGTGTGATGGTGTCATTAATTTATTCGATCCAGAGGAAGATGCGACGCCCACTGACTTTCTAAAGGAGGAAATTCACAAGCAGGTTGCGGTCGTGTCGAATGATCATGCTTTCGTATGAGTTAAATTTTAGCTTTTCCATTATCCAAGAGTCTATTCAATGTTGCCTGATTGAGTACTGTGGAAGCATTTCTCGCAAAAGAAAAAGGGGCACTTCTTTTGATACAGTTTAAAAAAGCTTAGGGCATGTGGAGAAAACATGTCTTCTCTTATCCCTCCACATCATCATAAGGTATTAGAGATAAGGCTTACAACGCATTATCTCTAACTATCATTTCTAACAATTAATGAGAGTTAATGAAATTGTGTTGTTAAGAGAAGACATATGGTACAATAAATATTCTTCCTTTATTTTATAAGAGACAATTCCTTAGCTAAGAGAAAACAACCTTTTTTTTCTTATTTTCTCTCCTTCAACTAAGCAAAAATCTCACGTGACAGCTCTAATGGAAGGCTGACATCACCCATTGTACATGCCCTTAGAGCATGTCCAATGACATCACCTAATTTTGTCCCCAAATGTCCTCTTTTTGTCCATTTTGGGGGATCGGTGGACATATGTCCGCGCCATGTTCACCCCTAATACGAAACCTTGAGCTTGACAACCACTTGGTGGAGTTGGTGACACAAGGGAATTCAAAACAATCTTGTTTTAGCGGTCGATAGAAGAGGAGAAGTAGAGGCTTTGCTACCTTTCCAGGAGAGTTTGATATTTAATCCCGAGTTGCCCTTGCGGGGAAAATACCCTTGCTACAGGACTTTGTGCTTGAAGTCCCAGCGAAGTGCCATCACACGCCGGCGTCGCACTAGACCGTGAAGGTTGAGGAGGAGGAGGAAGACCCGCCGCTGCACTAGTACAATGTGTCGGTGGACGAGGATGAAGCTGTCTGGATGGCCATGGAGGTCGAAGGAGGACGCCGACCTCGCAAGCTGTCGAGGTGGCCGGACCTCAACATCGCCCTCTACGTCTCCGTGATGCAGGCCGGGGTGGCCTAGAACCCACAACCGCCGCAACCTCCGCATGCCCCATGGTCGCAGTCGTGGTATCCACGACCCCTCCATAACCCAACTAGTGGGACGTGTGGCCTGACCTGGCGTCCCTAGCAACGTTGGCATAGTCGTGGCCATGGTTGCCGCCAGTCTTCATGAACCCCGCTGACAGTGACGAGGAGGAGTAGGGTGGCCGCGATGGCCAGACCTAGATTAGAGTCTTTATCTATGTTTCTATGTATTCTTTTCTTTTTAGGCCTCCTATGTAATTAATTTTAAGGAAGTTTAAAAATGCGTCCCCCCATTGAGCCCACTGCTGGACATGGGGAGGAACGTGTCGTTCCTTGCCCTCCCCACGACAAGAACGGATCGAATCAGACTGATTTCATGTCTGGTTTGCTCAACCCTGTTGGAGATGCCCTTACCTATTCTTCACCACTAATTGCATTTCCAAATTGATTTCCTCGCAGCCTCACCCGTTGCATCCACGTGTGAATTTACGATGCTGAGAGACGGAGCTTGCACTGTGTAGCCGTTGTTTAGCCCACGCCCTAACACCACAAGCATCCCCATCTCGCCTCCTTGAATCACCGCCCCAAAATCCCCCTCTTATGGTTGCACTCTGTCTCATGGCAAGGTCGCTAGTGTTGCGAAGGTCTGCTGCCATATGTCATTGCTGAAAATCCCCCTACCGCTGCTGTAGACGCTGCTCGCCTTTGCTGCAAAGGCTAGTTGAATCTCGTACAGAAGATGGACACATCTTGTGCATGCCGAATGCCATGTAGGCCCCTCTACTGCAAGATCACCGCCACCGCCACTGCTATAAACACCGCTTGACTTTGCTCCAAAGGCTGGCCAATACTGCTACAAAATATGGACACATTTGCTACACGATGTCCGCTGTGGACACCCTGGAGCTGCAAGTCGTCCGTGTCCTGACGCCAACGCCCACTATCACTGCTGCCAACCACGGTCGCTGCTGTTGCAAGGGTCACCACCATGCGGAGCTTGATGCGAATGCGGGATGTTGCTGCTGTCGTCATCGTTCACAGGTGCTTCCCAAGGGCGGCGCTGCTAACAACGCTAGTCACAGGTGCTACAAGGCCCTCTACCAACGTTTGCCTGCCTCTGCTACAAGGCATCACTGCCAATAAAAAGCCACCACCCATGTTGCTAGTCCAAGAGGCGCTGCAGTTGCAAACTAGCCGTTCAAGGTTTGCAAGCAGATTCCGTGTCTAATTGTGGTCGTCGTGGTTTGCGGAACAACTTGTGGGACGAGTTAAGGCAACGAGAGATCAGATGGCCCGGAGCATCCAGATCCTACGGTGGAAGAAGCAGAGAGAGGACTAGAAGAGGAAAGATATGTTGCCGCGCAGCTCATGTCAGGTCCAAGTGAAACGTTGTTATACCCAACTATATTCCCGACGATCCTGAAACGAAACACAACAGAGTTTCAGAGTAATGTAGTTCTTCTACATCTTAATTTTAGTCAATGCGCTGAGTTGCAGACTGTCTCGACTCTTGGACTGTAGTGCCTTGACTCTTGAGCAACTGGCAGCTTGTACTTCCACGGTCCACACCACCGGACCGGTGCAAATGCGCTTCAGAGTTGGGCCAAAAATAGGCCGATTGGTTGTCTGCACTTCCCCTGCGTTGTGGCCAGTGCGCTTCTCAAAACAGCTCAGAGGCAGGCCCAACAACAACGCTCGATTTGAGTGTTTCTGTGGAGCCTATCTAGGTCGAGCGCACCAGTGCACACAGGCGTGCAAGGTGAGCGTCTTCTTCCTCTTCTCTCTCCTCGACCATGCGGAGCTTCCCTTCGTCGCGCGTCTTCGTCGCCATCGATCGTGCTTGTGACCTCCACAGCAGGTGCCCCGCCTGGGAGGGGTGCCGACGTGGAGGCCATGGGAGGCAGCAACGGTGGTGGGCTTTCTCTTCCTGGCGAGGCAGCCAGCGATGCCGATGCGCATGGGGGGTTGGTGGTGGGGACGGATGGGGGATAGAGTTGATGGCCATCGCCGCCGGTGTCGGTGGAAGCCAGGGAGAAGGACGAGCTGGAGCTAGCATTGGCGCCCTGGGCACGTGCGACGAGTTGTTGTACATGCCAGCCGCGGAGTCGAGGGATCCCTCGGGAATGAGCGGCTCGTGATCTACCCTGCCCTTCCTAGGCCGTGGCGGGAATGGGGCCGACGACCCCTGTGCACCCTCACTCTTCCTCTCCACTTGATTCTATAGATGGGACGACAACGGCTTCGGCAAGCGCCCGCCCCCACGGGCTTCCTCCTCCTCTCGCCCTCTATCGTCGGCGCAGCCGCAATAAGTGTCACGCCAATAGCTACAGCAGCCCGAAAAACACAGATCAGTGCTAATAATTATTTAGATGTGTCTGTCATAGTGACAGCCAAACCAGTGGACGCAACCAAACGACATGTATCTGCTGTTGTCCTCATGCGGAAAAGAAAAAGAACCACAGCCTACCAAACGAACTGCAAACGGTGGGTTTTGTACCCGTGTGAGTGTGACAGTGTCACTACCTTCCTCTCAGACTCAGCCCCGGGAATGGCTAATATGCTGGCATATGTCACTGTGAAAACTCTATCCAAATGATGTAAAAGAAATCTTGTGAGGAAGACGGCATGCTGCCAAAATCTGGTATTTCTTTTGCTTATGCGGTCGGCCGGACAGGCCGGCTCGCCGCCCCAAAAGCGACCGCGCAATCTAAACGGATAGAAACGGATTGTTTCGGTCACGCGTTTGGGTCGGCCCGGTGGAGATACCCTCGCTGCCAAGGAAGCTAAGAAAGACATGAGCCTACCAGACGCGTCGCTACATGATGCTCCCAAGTCCCATCTGGCCCTCTCCCCAACCATTCCTCTCAGACTCACCCCCGGTAGGGTGGCAAGCGGCACCCGCATAACGATCCATAAAAATAAAATATAGTCAGAAAGGGTCTAGAAGCTAGCCAAAATCAGTGAAAGATTATTTAAAAACAGTATCGACACCCTACCCTGGGAATGGCCAAGACACTGACATGTCGCTGTGAAAACTGTATCCAAATGCTGTAAAAGAAATCTTGTGAGGAAGACGGCATGCTGCAAAAAAGCTGGCATTTCTTTTGCTTTGTTTGGTCCGCGTCGTGTATCATTTTTTGATGAGGGCTTCGCGGATGTTAAAATCTTCAGTCGAACGCTCTCCTAGCTCAGAACGTTACACAAAGTCCCAATTTCAAGGTAATATTATTCAGTAACATCTTCTCCTTATGCGAGAATGACAGCTTAAACTGACAGTACCGGAGATATGACACAAAGACCCTAACCCTCGACATGCTACACTGTCTTTAGGCTACACAAAGACCCTAACCCTCGACATGCTACACTGTGTTTAGGCTGTGTTGCTTCCTTAGCTTCAGAACCGTAAGAGGCAAAGTTTTCAGTAGCCGAAATTACTCCTACATTGCTCGATCTGCCAAGGATTCCTCAACTTTAGACTTCCTCACTGGGATCACTAGGAGTTTCCACACCATTCCTAGCAACATCTGGCACGTAGATATTGATAATATCCTTACGCCGATAATTTCTTCTGCAGGAAGGGCACTGAAAAATAATGAACACTACACGGTTCAGAGTTATTTTCTCAGCATCTACTCTCTCTCCGTTCAAAAATATAAGATGTTTTAACTTTGTGAATCGAATGTATTTAGACGTCTTTTAGTGTACAAATTCATAGAGGTTCCGAATGAGCGTATACACTAAAAATTATCTAGATACATATATTTTACAAATCTAAAATATCTTATATTTTTAAACTGAGTATGTGACAACTGCTTGTCACATACTCTCTCCGTTTTAAAATATACGCTGTTTTAGCTTTGTGAAGTTAGTGTATCTAGATCCTTTTAGTGTGTAGGTTCACTTTAAATCTAGATGAATCTACATACTAAAAAAGAGTCTAGATACATTTCTTTCATAAAAATAAAACATCCGATACATAGTCTAAACTAGCATGCATTTGACACGTGTACATACAAACTAGCATGCATTTGACACGTGTACATACCGTGGCTGGATACTCACGCTGCTGGCACCTCAACAATCAGTACTCTAGACATGATTTGCAGTAGACATGCCCGCAGGGAATACAGCTGCAACGGCAACATAGAGTAAGCATTGTTCGGAAAAGTCATAGGGTAAGCATACACCATAATCTGTCTTATACACAAGCCATGCAAAACAAAAACTGATCTCTGTTCGTAGTCCCAGATAGGTTTGCAATTATCTAAAGGCTTAATCCTGAGATAAAGGGAGCTCTCTCAGCGATTGTGAGGGACGTCGTGTGGTCCATTGTCTCTGCATGTGGACCTTTTTTTCTTGTCGCTGAACGTGGGCCTTTCAACGCGTCACGCGATGTTTGGCTGGATGTGGACCCAAGTCACTCTTGTGGCTGTTCGTGGGGCTATGGAAGTCAGTCGTCGGTCGAGAGGCCGTTCCTCGCGTGTGGTCTCTCTGTTCTCAATCCCCTTCTTCCTCCGTTCGACCTCACATCCCAAATCCTCCCATGGTGTCTCTCCCCTTCCTCCCGCACACGGCTCGCACGCCACTCTACCCGCCACGCCCAGGCCGAGGGACGCCGGGCCCATCACCTACCCCCATCACCGTGCCCCATCTACCACACCACCCACAACCCCCTTCCCAGATCTAGGCGGAGTTGATGTGCATGTGGGAGGAGGCCGGCGCTGTACGAAGGCTAGCGGGGCGACGAAGGAGGACCAGCCGGAGAGATCGGCCTTTTCTACGGCGCCCAGGACGAAAAGCTTGGCTTCTCCCCTGCCGGATTTGGGCAGGGAGGCTCCCTGGCTCTCATGGCGCCATCCCTTGGCTCGGGTCGTGGCTCATGAGCGGGGCTGTGTGGGGATGACGAAACCAGCGCCCGCAAGTCCAAGGTTGGAGTGAAGCGCGGTGGCGACATCGCTGGAGCGGAGTGGCCGTTGCAGGAGTGGAACACGGTAGCGGGGCTGGGGTGGAGGCGCACATCTGGCTTGGAGGGCCCCGATCTGCCTCCATCTTATTGCACACCACCAATACATGCAAGTTGATCTCTGTTGTAGAGGAAATCGTTGATATGTCCTATCTTGGTCTCATGTTTTTTACAACATCTTGGTCTCATGTTTTGATTTAGTAATAATTAGAAATAGTCTGCTTGCAATCCAGTTATCCGTGTTAGATCCAAGAGAAGACATTACATATAAGGCTTTATTGTGTTTTGGGGACATGTGATTAGTCGTAAGCATCCTAGTTTTCTTACTTATTGGAAATTTCCAGCCAATGTGTAGATACTTATAAAATAGACTGCATAATTACAAATATGTATACTCTCTTATTTTTTACTTAAGAAATTTGGAACCCATGCTCTTCGATCAACATGGTGTTAATCAGCAGCTAAACATAATTATAAATAAACAATATGAATATGACTTAATCAGATTGTGCTATTTGATTGTCTCTGTTATACGTAGTGAAAGGCAGTAGTGGTATTTAAATGTAGCAACAGATCTGCCTGAAGTCTGACAGCTGAATGCATTCTTTATCATGATTTTCTTTGAAAACATTGATATTTCTCTAGCAAATTTTCTGTAAAAGTGGTATTTATGCTTTGTTTAGCAACCCTATATACAACATTTACCATAGAACTGTGTCTAGGATTGGTTAAATAGGGGAGTCATCACCCACTAATGTCAGATACTAGAATTGCAGGATTTGTTTTAGGCAAGCAAATCCACTTCGAATCAATGCTTCTAAGATGTTTTACCAAAACAATTATGGGGTTGTTTAGTGAATGGTCCATATCAGATAACTATGATGGAGAATTTAGTCTATGCTAACACAAAGGTATTTATTACGATGCTCAAGGTAACTACAAGTATATTCCTATATTTTGTAAAGAAAAACAAGTTCAATTTCATCGATATAATTTTCATATGAAAATATTGCATTGACAATGCTATGTCTGTAATCAATATTTGTGTTCATTCTTAATTTGAGTCTTTTTTACCTTTTCCGTGGAAATATTGTACAAGTGAATATTTAGGAATAAAGCATGCCAATGTGAGCATAGATTGTTACTAAACAAGCAACGACCCAATAATGTAATTTTCTTAAGAGAGCAGTATGTTTCTGAATTATAGTTTTGCTTCTGCTTTCAAGCTTTGAGGAGTCAAAAGCCACGGTGGAAACTCAGCTAATAATTGACATAGGCATGCTATGAAATACACTCTCCTAGAGTAACTCCACGTTTTGGATGATTAACTTCTATGTTTATATAAAGGAAGAACTTACTTAGATGATTATCTACATTATTTTCTTTGACAAACTACATAGGTGATATTACATGTTCTCTGTCAAAAATTATTGTTTTGTAGTGTTCGTCCGGATCTTAGCTGCGCATGGAGCAGGGCGGTGATGACTCGTGTTACGCCTGCTCCCTCCCTCCTTTTCAATGCCAAAAGAACATGTCATTTTTTGGAGGATAGGACATTATATTTCTCATAATATCTTGATCACTTCACAACTTTACCTTACTCATAGTGTAATTCATATTGATGTGTTGAGTGGAGAGGAAGGTAGTTTGTAAGATACACGCATTATGCATGATCCAGGATGCTTCACCCCATTAGAAAATCCCAGCCAAAGCCTATTTTTTAAATATGTAAGTTTGCATTCTATTTTTCTTTGACACTGCACCGCTGCTTACTTAACCTATATGTCTAAAAAAAGTAAAATGTAAAACCATTTTTTATCTCAGTTGTGATGTTATATTTAAATATTGAGTCTATTAATAACTTTTTGAAGGTTTGATCTGACCTAGACATGCTTTTCCTATGCTAAACATGTTTAGTTAGATCTGTATTTCTAGATCCAGAAAAAACTCATATAGGTCCATCATAAATAAAGTTATCTTCATCTCGCTTAGTTAGTTTGTTCTACTTGCACTTATCCCAGTATAAATTTTGGTCAGACTTCAGACTCAACAAGTTGCTTTTCTGGCGTCGTGATATCATTGCTTTTAATTTCTTTAATGCCGCAATTCTTTGGTTGATTTTTTTCATAAAACTCAAATAGATATTTGATTTCAAACTTAGAGAATATTAATTTCCAATCCCTACATTTTTAGAAAACATTCCACCTCTTCTAGCTGCACGCCTTCTACTGGTTTGAGAACCCACCGCAGATTACTTGGTAGTGCCAAGAGGTTGGGTACTTTTTTAGGGCTGGTGCCCTAGATTTATTTGTGACAGCGGGTTCTTCGAGCGCCGCGTCTGGGAAGTTGGTTATTTTGTTCCATGTTGTTGTATTCATGGCAGCCGTGTCTACTAGGTTAGTGCATTTTTCTTTGTGAATTTCAAATCTATATGTTTATAACATGTATGTGTTGCGCTTCACCTGGGTTTGTCTCTTTCGTTTATTTGTAGCTGGTGAAATCAGCCGTAATCCCTTTCCTACAAGTCATGGCACATCTGGCTCAACCAAGAAATGTACTTCAAGATTACAAAGAGCTACATGTGAGACCTGTGTGTCCAATAGCTATCTTCATACATGCTCCACACACAGCCTCCTAGCCGACGCCATCTACTCTAGGCCATCGCACATGTAGCGATCATGGTAGCAGGTTTTTCAGATCCTACTTGATTTCTTGGTTATTCAGTAGTTCATTATTTTCTCGGGTGGTTGTCAATAACACCAATCGAATATGACTAAGATCATTGTCTATATCAAACCTTCTTGCGAATAGTTTAGGTTATTAGCACAAAACACCTCCCAAATTTGTGCCTCTGTCAGTTGGGTCTTGGATTTTTCGGCTCTCCAGAACAATTTAGCAGTTGGACCTGGGTGTTATATATTTTCCCTAATATCTATCGTATCGTGGTTCTAGATTTTGGCAAGCTAGAGGTATCTTGAAGTGCTCATGTGAATTGTTACCTCGTGGCCCAATACAACCAGTTCTTTGTTTTAAGTTATGTTCGGTACTTGCTACCATGGAAGTGATATGTTGTCTTACAGTATATGCTTTATTTGTTGCACAATTATGCTCTTTATTTGTGGTGGTTGGAGAGTCGAGCTTTTTGAAAAAATTACTACTAATATCTGTAGGAGTAAAACATGAAAAATGATGTACTCCCTCCGTCCATAAATAACTAACTTTTTAGTGTATAGATACATTCGAATCTAGACAAGCTCAAGTCAGTTATCTAGACGGAGGGAATTTAAGCGTGAGTTCTAGACAAGCTCAAGTATGTTTTAGAAAAATGCTAGAATGTCTTACATTAGTGAATGGAGGGAGTAATGAAAAATGAGAAGAGACATTCTCTTCTCTTAATATTTGAAGAATTAGCGCCTTCCAGAGTAAACTAGATATTTTATATTTACATGATCTCTTCTATCAAGCTTTCTTTTCTCAATGTTCACATTGATAGTACTACCTCCGTTTGGAAATAATTGACTTGGATTTCTTTAAATTTGCATGTATCTAAAAGCAAACGCATAGATACATGCAAATATAAAGAAATCCAAGTCACTTATTTCCGGACGGAGGGAGTATGATTTCTCTACTACAGAATTCTTCTCTTGCTGCCACTTCTTGGACTTTTGAGTTCTTTGGGTGTTGAGAAGTAAATGAAAACATAAAAGGATGCTAATGCTAATAGGAGTGTTGCTGGTGTGGCACGTGATTTTGTTGGCTTCATATATGTAGTAAGTACACAGTTTTTGCATTGGCATATATTTCTTAGCTAATAAAATGATTGGTGTCTATTACTGCTCAGTAATATGTAGGTAATGGCTGTATCTGCAGAATAGAACAACATACAACACTATGTTGACAATTTAGTGATGAGTTAGATGTGATCCCACTTTGCCGTTGTATACATAACAAAATTACATTAAGAGATTTGTATTATTTTTTGTGGTGCTATTATATACAGTATGATTGGATAATTTCCTTGTCGTTATTGACCGCATGGGAGTTTTGCTATACACAAATATGTAGTGTCTTGGTATCTGATTTGGATGAATAAACCTACACATACCACAAATAGTTTGTCACTCACCGAATAGATCGTCAATGCGATTATACTCAAAATTTATTTGTTTGAAGCAAAACAAACTGTAAGCTATTGAGTGTTGATCACTAAATTCTCTTGAAAACACCTGTTGTCCCACCATTCCAAACACGTCTTGCGATAATCCTAGGCAAGCGGCGCGGCGAAGCGCGCTTATCTGTCTAGTTATTTTTTGATTCGGAACTGTGAGGCAACTGCCCCACGGTAGTTTTATTACTCAAAAACTACAAAATGTACAGGGAGAAAGGAATTTCTTGTAACCTAACAGCTGTAACCTTTAAATTTTGTTCGACAAGTAAGGCATAATTTAATGCAAACTACTCCCTCCATTTTACATTATTAAACATTATATTTTTTCCTAAGTTAAACTTTCTGAAGTTTAAACCAATGCGTAGGAAAAAACAAGGACATCCACAATACCAAATAAATACTTCCAAAATGTGTTCATGAAATTAGTATGATAATGGTGGTTGCTACTTTTTTCTACAAATTTGGCCAAACTGTGAAAGATACTGAACTATCAAAGTTAATATCATTTGATTCTTCGGATCTACTTTTGATATTGTAACAACAACTAAGCAAACACAAATTTTATCTTGTCGTATCTTGTGGACAACGAAATGTTATTTAACTGGATTTGCTATTGCTCACTTGACCAAGAATTTGTCGCCGTCGAGGACAACCACTGGATGCACGCCAAGATTCATGTTTCTTGTCCTGGACGTAGTAGCATTTTTCTGATTTTTGATTATTTTTTTACTTGTGCAACAATATGTATGCAGAAATGTATAATCTTACATGTAGTTACGCCAATCATTTATAATAGTAAGCAGTACACCCTCTATTTCAAAATATAAGATGTTTTTACCTTTGTAAAAGGGTGTATCTAGACCCCTTTTAGTGTCTAGGTTCACTCCAAATCTAAATGAACCTACACACTAAGAGGGGTCTAGATACACTCCTTTCACAAAGCTAAAACATCTTATATTTTAGAACGGAGTAGCTTTTTCAAAGTGTTCGCAGACCTCACAATTTTTGAAAAATCCATGTGTAACTTCAAAAACAATTGCACTAGAGCTGCAACAGCAACATAGTGTAAGCATGGTTTGGAAAAGTCATAGAGTAAGTATATATAATACAGTTACCTTTTTATACACAAGCCATGCAAAAGAAAAACAGATCTCTGGTGTAGTCCCAAATAGGGTTGCAATTTCTTGTCACCTAAGAGTTGTAACCTTATTTTTTTTCCGGCAAGTAACGGGTAATTTAATGCAAACTTCATTTTACAATATAAAGCATTATAGTTTTGTCCCAAGTTAAAATTTCTTACGTTCAAACCAATGCATAGGAAAAAAAAGAGCATCCACAATACCAAATAAATACTTCAAAATATGTTCATGAAATCAGTATAATAATATTGTTGTCGCTACTTTTTTTTCTACAAATTTTGGCCAAACTGTAAAAGATACTAAACTTTTAAAATTATTCTCATTTGATTCTTCTGACCGAATTTTGATTTTGTAAAACTAACAAACAACACATGAATTTTATCTTGCCATATATTGTGAACAACGAAATGCTATTTAATTGGATTTGCTGTTGCTCACTTGACCAAGAATTTCTCGGTGGACGAGGACAACCACTAGATGCGTGCCAAGATTCGTGTTTCTTGTGCTCGACATAGTAGCATTTTTCTGATTTCTGTTTTTTTTTACTTGTGCAACATGTGTATGCAGAAATGTATAATCTTACAAGAAGTCACAAGTTTTAGAAAAGGTAGTTAGTGACATAATTTTCTGTAGTTACGCCAATCATCATTTTAGAAAAATCAGTAGTAGTTTTTTTTTCAAAAAACAAGTATACGTAGACCTCACAATTTGTTGAAAAATCCCTGTCTAACTTTCAAAAAAGTTGTACTAATGTTTTTTATCCAAAGTGTAAGTCTTTTTTTAGTGCACAAATTTTTTCCGACTAGAAATATTTTAAATACTTCTTCCGTCCTAAAATAAGTGATGTGGATTTGGCTAGATTCATATGTATCTAGACATAGATACATGTGAATCTAGAAAAATTCAAATCACTTACTTTTGAGACGGAGGGAGTACGTCAAATTGGTGTTTTATATATACTTAAAAAGTATAGTAGACTGGTCACGCCCTAATTTAAGCTACTCAAGGAGTCAAGGTTCCAAGTTTAGCAAACATGAACAAATAAGAATTCCGGCCCAGCTCACCTGATGTGGCGCGCGCCTTGGTTGGTGAAGGCTTGAAAACACACGAGGCAAGTGGACGTGTCGGGCCTCTCCTCCGCCGGAGCCGGCGCCGCCGCGGTCGTGCGGGTTTCCTCCTGCACGCGTACGTCGGTGCCGGCTGAAGCCGTAGGTGGCGTGGAGGACCCACACTCCACCACGCATAATAGTAGTACGAGGTAGAGAACAAGTACTGCGAAAGCCATCAAAAGAAACCAGAGCGGCAATTTCCCTACCGCCGCCAGACTCATGGTTTTGTCAGGGTATTTGCAGGTTCCGGAGCCTGCAAGAGTCATGCAGGGTACGTACGTGAGATCTAGCCTAGGACCTTGAGAGTTGTCGGATCGAGGCAGGAAGACGTACTTGGGTCCGTGGAGGAAAGCTCGGCGGTGCCGGCGAAGTCGCAGTCGGCGTCCGTGCTGGAGTGGAAGTAGCCGTTGGCCGCGTAGGAGCAGTGCGCGAGCAGCGTGTCGGGATCGTGGCACTGGCCTCCTGGGTGCAGCGCGTCACAGTCGGCGCCGTGGCCGCACGCGTAGTCCAGCGTCCCCAGCATCGCCTCGTCGGAAAGGCCCGGCTTGCACACGCACCATGACGCCGCTTTGCTCGCCGCCGGCGGGATTGCTGCAGTAGTTGATGCCGCTGCGGTTGCCGGGTACGTGCAGTTTTTCGAGCCTGCGAAATACGCCGTGGAGGTACGGCGAGATTCATGCACGAAATTAGATGCCGATCCGGTTCCCTGGCAGCGGGAGAAAAAGGAAGGCATGTACGTACTGTGGTCGATCTTGGTGAGCGTGGCGGCGCCGTCGAAGTCGCAGGTGGCGTCCTTGTTGGCCTGGGATTTCCGGTGGAAGTAGCTGTTGGCGGCGTAGGAGCAGCGCGCGAGCAGCGTGGCGGGATCGTGGCACGGCGCGCCAGCGCTCAGCAGGGCGCAGTCCGCGCCGTTCCCGCACGCGTAGTCGATCGTGCTCTGCAGCGCCGCGTCGGATGCGTCCAGCCTGCAGACGCACCAAGAAGGAGAGCCCCCGGCCCCGGCCCCGGCGGCTGCTGCTCCTCCGACGGTCGAGACGGCCAGCAAGATCAGCAGGAGCAGGCGAGTCGCCATTGTCGGTTTGCACATGCTCGATCGCTGGTGTACCACGCAAGGAACGCCGTGACTTGAGGAATAGAGAAACTCGATCTTCACGGGAGGCACAGCTGGTAGATTAAATAGACTGTTTTCAGAGATTTTCACCTTCCTATTTCTCCTGATTTCCAATGTGATCTCTTTCCAAGAATTTCACCGACACCACTAGGATACGATCGCATACGTTACGCGTCAAAGAGAACGATATCTGGGAGGAATGTCTTCTTCTATTCATCCCGGGGATCAGGAAACGCGCCTAGCGCCGACGGCCAGCCCGCGTCGGCGTAGCCCTTGATCCCCGTTGGCGTATCGGCGTCGGCGTACTACCCGTCAGCGTAGACCTGCACCCTGTCGGCATATAACCTAGGCCGACGGTTACATGGAGTGTGGTGTAGGCTCCGCGGGACCGACTTGACGCAGGTAACGGCCGTCAGCTCCAAGCGTTATACGCCGACGGCAATGTTGTCGGCCTAGGACACCACGTGCCGCCCTTATAGCCTCATGCGAGGTGCTTACGCCGACGACCACACCGTAGGCCCAGGTGGGCTTGCTGGACCACGTAGGCCGATACGCCGATGGCCAAATCGTCGGCCCAGGTGGGTTTGCTAGGCCGCGTAAGTGTCCACGCCGACATCCGCCATATGGTCAATACCGTCGACGTAGATGCTGCCAAATTTTTTTATTTCTGTTTTGGTTCATTTTCTGCATATTTAAAATTTCCGCAGCTCCGCAATAATAAGCCCATATTCTAGGCACAACATTTAACACATGCACATCGACACAAACATAAGATCATCATCATAAAAATATTATAGGTAGATCATCCACATAGGTTCAACATAGGTAGATCATCCACATAGCTAGTATCGATACAAAAGTAACAAGTTCCCTACAAATCCGGAGAGCTAGAGAGACCCATGTCTCCCCGTGTGAAGTCAGGCGTAGAACGACGTGGAGCAGCCACCGTCGAACGAGCACCGGAAGAAGGAGTAGCACCGCCACCACCGGTAGAAGGAGAAGCACCACCATCAGGAGAAGCACCACCACCACCGGAAGCACCAGGAGAACCACGGCCGGTATGAACCGGTGTGATCGTGTGCAAGAAAGTCGGCGAGGCAGAAGCACGACAAAGGGTACAATAGTGGAGCATCCCGCTCCCTACACGTTTGACCCAGAGTTAGCAACCACCAAGATATAGTTGCGCGGTAACGACGGAGTTGGCAAATAACTTACCGGGGTCCCTGAGTAGAAGGTCAAAGCAAATTCATCCTTCGATGGGAAGATTGGCTGCAACCCCGGTCTAGCTGGCCGTGGCTGTAGCAAATCCCGCTCTCTAGTGGCATAAAACTTCTCGTTGGCCTGCAAGAAATTTTAGGTGTCAAGCATTGAAGAAATAAAGGTTTAAACTAGGGAAAGCAGGACTTGTCATCTTTTGCAAAAATAAAGGTTGAAACTTATAGCATCTCGACACTCTGCCCACTCCTCGTAGGCCTCTCGGACCTGCTTCCACGCCTCAAGCACCATCACATGTTCCACATGAGCGGCCATGTAGGCCGCGTCCAAGTAAGGCTACAATTTCAAAAATAGTGAATCTCGTCAACTTAGCCACTTAGGAACGAATGTCGGAAAGAGGATGGAAATAAGAAAAACTTACATCGGTGTTCGCTCGGGAAGGCTATCGAGGAGGCGGAATAGTGGGGTCATCGGCGGTGAGGGTCGCCTTGACACGCGTGAGGCTCAAAGCAGGAGTTCACGAGGTCACACACTATTGAGAACCTTCAAATGGCCGTGCTCCCGGCCGCGCCCCACCACGACCAATGCTCTCACGTCGGTCTCCTCATATCTAGGGTCTTCCACCTCCGGATGAAAACCCCTGAACCCCTCGAGGTAGTTAGCACCATCCACCTCGACAGTACTGTAGAAGTCGGGAAGCGAGGGCTGAGGCTGGCATAGATTGGGCCTCTTCATCTTCATCCTTTCCTAGACTTCATAGTCGGAAACAGACATCCCTAGCTATGCCTCCTGCATCGCGAAAGAAATGTTATGCATATCAAGTAGGAACATGAGGGAAAATAAATGTAGGTTGTTGAATGTCGGACGGTCCTTTTCTGACGAAACCCTAATCCGAGGGCCCCGCAGGTCTACTATCCTAGCACTCTCCATACGAGGGCTAGCCAATGTACTTTTCTGGTGGTTTATGTTTGCTTAGGTCATAACTACATGGAAAACCAAGGCTAGGCCCAAGGTTCCACCGGTTTGCCTCCGTTTGAACCGCAGCGGGAGTTTCCTCCTGTAGGTCTAGCACACTTCTCTAAGTGTTATCGCATGCACCATAGACGGTCACACCCGGGAGCTAGGTTTTCCATCTAGTAGCAATCCACCACCCTTGTGCATGCATGCTAGTGGCACACGCATGTTCCTGTGGAATCCTGACACTCAGGTGGTCCTTTTCCGACGAAGCCCTAATCCAAGGGCCCCTCAGGTCTACCCCTGTAGCATTCTCCGTACGAGGGCTGGCCAATGTACTTTTCTGGTGGTTTAGGTTTTCTTAGGTAATAACTACATGGAAAACCAAGGCTAGGCCCAAGGTTCCACCGGTTTCACTCTGTTTGAACCGCAGCGGGAGTTTTCTCCTATAGGTCTAGCACACTTCTCTAAGTGTTATCGCATGCACCGTAGCCGATCACACCCGGGAGCTAGGTTTTCCATATAGTAGCAATCCACCATCCTTTTGCATGCATGCTAGGGCCACATGCATGTTCTCGGGGTTTCCCGGACGTCAGACAATCCTTTTATGATGAAACCCTAATCTGAGGGCCCCGTAGGTCTACCCCCGTAGCATTCTTTGTACGAGGGTAGGCCAATGTACTTTTAGAGTGGTTTAGGTTTTCTTAGGTCATAAATACATGTAAAACCAAGGCTAGGCCCAAGGTTCCACCGGTTTGCCTCCGTTTGAACCGCAGTGGAAGTTTCCTCCTATAGGTCCAACACACTTCTCTAAGTGCTATCGCGTGCACTGTAGACGGTCACACGCAAGAGCTAAATTTTCCATCTATTAGCAATCCACCACTCTTGTGCATGCATTTTAGTGCCACACGCATGTTCCCGTGGCATCCCGGCGCTCAGGAGGTCCTTTTCCGACGAAACCCTAATCGGAGGGCCCCGCAGGTCTACCCCCGTAGAATTCTCCGTACGAGGGCTGGCCAATGTACTTTTGTGGTGGTTTAGGTTTGCTTAGGTCATAACTATATGGAAAAGCAAGGCTAGGCCCAAGGTTCCACCGATTTCATTGTGTTTGAACCGCACAGGGAGTTTCCTCCTGCAGGTCTAGCACACTTCTCTAAGTGTTATCGCATGCACCATAGACGGTCACACCCGGGAGCTAGGTTTTCCATCTAGTAGCAATACACTAGCCTTGTGCATGCATGCTAGGGGCACATGCATGTTCTCAGGGTTTCCTGGATGTCGGACGGTCCTTTTCCGACGAAACCCTAATCCGAGGGCCCTGTAGGTCTACCCCCGTAGAATTCTCCGTACGAGGGCTGGCCAATGTACTTTTCTGGTGGCTTAGGTTTTCTTAGGTCATAACTACATGGAAAACCAAGGCTAGGCCCAAGGTTCCACTGCTTTTTCTCCGTTTGAACCGCAGCGAGAGTCACGTTGTCCCACAGCTCGGCCCAAGAAACCAAGGCTCAGCCCAAGAAAACCAAGGCTTGGCCCAAGTATATCTGGTGGTTTAGGTTTGTTTAGGTTAAATAACCCTGCCTCCCCTTCCATTCCACTCCGCTCGCCGCCGCCACTCTTCTCCCACCGGTGCCTCCTCCTCCTCCTATCGCCTGCCTCTTCCTCATCATCATGCCTCCTCCACCTCATCCTGCCCAAAGCTGCCCCCCTGCCGCCACCGCCTGCCGAAGCCGCCCACCACCGCTGCCCATAGGTAATTTCCAAGCCACTCATTTTGTACTGCAAATTTGATTTTATTTCGATTTGTTGACATCAATTTGGAGCAACCACACACTTAGGAATTTGTTATTTCGATCAGATGCAAATTTAGGATGCCCAACCCGCATCCTCGTTATCAACTCGGCGGCAACGAAGGAGGACTGCTAGGCTCCATAGGAAATGTCTGAGACAGGGCTCCGCCGGGCTGGCACTGGGAGGTGCTACCCACCAGGACGCGTAGGTTGGTGAGGAATCCAGGTATCGTCATCGACCCGGAGCTTCTTTGGTGGCGGTCGCATGGTCCTCTAGCGGTGCAAAGGGAGCCAGCCCAGAGCAGGTGGTACAGAGTTGTGTTATGGAGGAGGACGAGCATGTCCGCCGCTATATAGCTAATTTAGAGGTCAGGTTCTCCAATACCTGGCAGCTTCTTCAGGGATCTCACCCGAGCTATGCTGCTGTGATGGTTCCTTCTCTTTGGGTGTTCAGCGCTCGTGGCTCAGTACCCGGAAGTCGACGTCCAGTTTGATTGAGCGAGATGTATTAGTGATATTATCGAGATGTATTAGTAGAGAACTTGAATAAGTTAACTAATATCTTGATTGTGGATGCTGAATATGATTCTAATATATCTTATTGTGCTACTGATATGATGCTATTGCTTCTGGATGCTACAGATAAAGTAATTACCTGTAACGTGCGTCCTCAACACGTGTTCGTGTCGTTATTCTATGCGGGGTGGCAGGATCGCGTGGTTATTTTACAATCACCAAGTAGTTTATAAATTACATCTACATTAAAATTATAGTGGGAAATAAATAAATCAACTATAGGAATTTTATAGTTTGGGAAAAAAGGAAAATAAACAACCTAGGCCGACGGCATTGCCGTTGGCGTATATATGGTAGCTTAGCTAGGCCGACGGCCTGGCCGTCAGCGTATCTACGCGCCTAACGTCGTGGAACACTCCGTCAGGTGGGCCATTAACTAGGACCACATGGCCTCCTACGCCGACAGCGCTACATAGGCCGACGGTCACCGTCGGTCGCTTGAAGGTATATGCCGATGGCATGTTTACATCGACGGCTGCAGTCGGCGGGTAGAGCACTACGCCGACGGGGTATATACGCCGACGGCCACGTGGCTCGACTAATGAGTCCGGGAACCTACGCCGATGGGCTTGACATTTTACCGTCGGTGTAGGATAAGGTCGTCAGCATAATTTCTTATTCCCATAGTGAGCTCATTTCTTACCTTACTATTCTCCTTCTCTCTTCCCAACACGTACAACTCTCCTGCTCCTCCATTACCGCATCTCCTAGCCCTCCTTCTATGAGTCATCCGCACGTCCACCTCCACTACCCCACCTTCAGCGTTCCTCTCCTAGTCCCTTGATATGGAAGGGGAGCTCGCTGGCATGAAAGTTGAGGCGGGAGCTCAAATATTGAAAGACGCTAGGAGTTTCGGAAAGGAACAACACTATCTTTTCGAATCCATCCATGTTAACTAGATCCCGTGCTGACCGACCTCCAGTGAGCCATCCAACAAGGTTCGTCATCGGTGAGGTCACAAGGTTAGTTTACGCGTCATCTAGCCTCTATTTTCAAATGCCGCTTAGAATTTTGTAAAGGAAAACGATACGATGCCCCTGGGTATAACATGTCACAATCACTGGGTCGAGCGGGTGGAGTCAGTGCTTCCGTAGGACGTCGCCCTAGCTCCCCAAAGGATATATGCCCTAAAGGCAAATAATAAAGAGGGTTTATTATCATATCTCATTAGTTTAAAATAGTTTATATCATGCTGTAATTGTATCAAGCAGAAACATGGATACATGTGTGGTATATAAACAAACCTAGATCCCGAGTAGCCTCTATTCAACTAGTTCATTGGGAAGCTGATGATCAAGGTTTCCTGATGATGGTGCTATGAAAGCCTGACAGTAAATTCATATCATCTGGAATGATGTGAGTGACATTTCCCACCATTGATTGTTGCAACACGATCATGTCACTTAGTTCATGTTGCAATTGTCAGAAACAGTGTCCTAATCCTTAGATCGTGAGATCATATTAATCACTATTACTAGAAGATTGCTTTGATTACATCAACCGTCATGTTCGTGACTGGGTGACCATAAATGTGCATGTTGGATAGTCCGAATGAGCAGGTTGAGGCCTATGCATCAAGATCGAGATTTGTTCTCCTGTGTGAAGCGAAGATACACTAGGCCCACTCGTTCAATTATACATAAGCTATGCAGCGTATGACAAGTTCATGGGGATGGAATTTCACGTGAACGAGTAAAATAATACTTGTTGAAAACAAGATTGAAGAAGGTATCATGATACCGATGATCAGTAAAATAGTACTTGTTGAAAACGAGATTGAACAAGGTATCATGATACAGATGATCAGATCTCGGAAAAGTCTTGTATCGTGTAAAGAAGCGAATTGGACATATCATTTAAGGTTCGACACGATGGTGATTCGTGGAGTGCATAGGGGTCAATATGGGCATCCCGGTCCCGCTATTGATTATTGATCGAGATCATGTCTATGTCATTCTGAACCATAGGGAAACATGCTTAAGGACACTATGACGCTTAGAGATCTTCCTGTAAAGATGGAATCATAATAGAGAAAGAGAGAAATCGGAATCGTTCTAAAAAGATCCGAAGTTGTTCCGAAGAAGAGAAAGGAAAAGGCACTGAAAGGAGTTTCGGGTAAATATGCATTTATTATATATTAATTGTGATTTAATATGTATTAAATAAATATTTAAAATTAAATATATAGGGCAACTTCCTCATTAGGCCAAAACCCCGGAGGGAGTTGGCCCAGGAGGAAGCTACTTGAGAAGGGGAAAGAAAAATAGCAAAACAACTGAAATTGATCATATGGGTGCCTAGAGGGGGTGAATAGGTGCTACACCAATTTTTAGTTTGTTTTCAATTTTGGACTTAACACAAAGGTAAATTCTCTAGATATGCAACTAAGAGGAAATTTCCTATATGTAAACCTAGCTACTAAGCGAGTAAAGGCAAAGGGAGTGGAACGAGTTAACCGTAGTGAAGCACGTGGAGACATAGGATTTGATTTACCTCAATTCCTTCCTTGTTAAAGGAAGTACGTCTATGTTGGAGGGGTGGGCGGCACTAAGACCAGTACGCCACAAAAGGCCTCATCCTGTTCTCCGATGTATCTGGCCACCAAAGGCCTGATCCACCTTCCACTATTTCGTACCCTTCTAGGCGAGAACCGGTGACTTTACAACACTAGCAGGGCACACATCCACAACTGAATTGGAGGCTCCCGTGATGACAACAATCTTCCACAAGAACAAGTTAATCAATAACCAAAATAGAGATCTAGATATTTGCAAGAAATACTAGATCAAGAATCCTCCAAGTGAATGGAGGGGAAGTGAAGATCTTGATGGGTGCCGATGAAGATCAAAGTCTCCTCCTTCGATTCCCCAAAGCCTGGAGCCTTTGGGTGGTTGAGGACAGAGATTGTGCTTGAATCGATATGAACAGGGCAGAGTTTTTTTTGCAGTATCCAAGAGATCTGAAATGGGAATCTGAAGGGATATTTATTGCCCCATCCAAAAAGCTGCCATTGGGTGAATCGGGGGCCGGATTATCCAGCCTAAGTGGGGGCCGTATTATCCGTCCAGGGCAAACATCTAACCCTGACTCGGACAATCCGGTCCAAAAGTACAGCCCCTCTCTGCATGACGCGCCTTAGTGGCCTTTGGAAAACTCCTGGAGGTGGAATATCCAGGCCCCTGGTAGGGAGGATTATCCGGCCCAGGAAAAAGCTCTGGCCCTGGCCGGTTAATCCGGGGAAAACTCCACCCCCTTTTCTCTTGACGCGCCTGGGTGGCTTTGGTGAACTTGGTGGGGCGGATAATCCAGCCCTTGGAAGGGGCGGATAATCCCCCCCCCCCCCAAAACATAGGTTTAGCTGCATTTGGGTGGGAAAGTGTTCTGCACCACTGAACACACAGTTAAATAATCCTTGGCATTGTTAACTAACACTCAAAACACTAGATATCATAAAATGTTCTTTCAATCTCCCCCTTTTTGGTGTTAGATGACAATACTAGGATTTGTAATATAGACCTACTAACACATCATTCCAAGGATGAAAAAGGACTCCCCTAAATGTGTGCATATATTAAGTTTGCATTTGAATACAAATGCACACACATAGGTTCAATACTAATTCATGAATTGGAAACTAATATCAAATGATGAGTTAGGAAGATCGAGATAAGTCATTGTTGGAAATATGCCCTAGAGACAAATAGTAATAAGGACTATTATCATATTTCATAAAGTTTATGATTAAGTTTTATATCATGCTATAACTGTATTGAGTGGAAACATCAATACACGTGTGATATATAAACAACCAGAGGTTCCCAGTGAAAACTCTAGTCACTCGTTCATGGTCAACAGATGATCAAGTTTCCTGATCATGTGGCATTTATGCCAGTTGGAAATAGGGTCAACTTATTCTGAGAATGAGATGATGAACCAATACCCAACCTAAACATCGTGACCCGATCATGTCACTAAGTTCAAGTTACGATGATTAGAAATGGATCCTTGTAGACCATTCCTTAGACCATGAGGCTATATCAATCAGTGTCTCCCGAGAGTGCTTAGATAGCATCAAGCGCCACTTGGTAATACAGTGGTTATAAAGGTGTGTTTAGGTACTTGGAGGAAACCGTAGAGGCAATATATGTCAAGAGCGGGATTTGTCCATCCACGTGACGGAAAGATACTCAAGGGCCCACTCGGAGAATTTATATCCAATAGCCGCGCAGCATGTGATTTGATCACATGGATATCACTTGTCGGAACGAGTCAAGTAGCATTGTTCGGTAATGATATTGAACACGACATGGTGATGTCATTGATCAGATCTCAGGCAATGCAAGTATCGAGAGACAAAGGGAATAAGACACGACCGTCCCGGTTCAAACGACGAAAGATCTTCGTGGAACACACATGGGTCACATGGCCATCTAGGTCCCTCTGTTGATCATTGGTCCGAGAGTGTCCCGACCATGTCTGGAGTTTTCCCGAATCGTAGGGTATCACGCTTAAGGGTTTGATGATGCTTAGAGAGTGTTTATATGATCGGAAGAATGGCCAAAGAATGGTAGAGAGAAAACCGGAAGAGTTTCGGTAAGTCCGGAGGATGTCTGGAGTGGAGGTGGAAGGTGTTCCTTAACCACGGATATTTAATAATATATGAATGAATGTTAAATATTGATTTAATAATTTACTCATAATTATTTAATCAAAGAGAAAATCAATTTAAAGGTCAAAAGGCATAATGGGCCAATTCTGGAGGGAAGAGGGCCCATTAGGGAAAGGTAAGAGGGGAGAAGGGGCAAGGGGGTGACCGACTAGGACAAGCCCCCCCGTGCGGGCCCACTAGGGCCGGCCGACGGCTTCCCCCCTCTCCCTCTCCTTTAGTCCCACCCCGGGACTTTGAGGGAGGTAGTACCTCCCCTCCCCCTATATAAAGTGGGGGTATTTGGCCAGATAAATACACACAATATTTAATAAAGGTCTTCTCACTTTTGGGAAGACCTCCAATTGATATTCTCTCTCTCTCTCTCTCTCTCTCTCTCTCTCTCTCTCTCTCTCTCTCTCTCTCTCTCTCTCTCTCTCGTGACCGTGGTCCCAAGTTCGGATTGCACGAACGAGAGACATCTTCACCGCGGAGCGCCGTCGTGCTGCGGGATCCAGATCTAGGAGCTCTACTTCCACAACTGCTGCTGGATCGGGGAAGCGGGAGTCATCGTCAGGCACCGAACGTGTGTAACTCCCTGCGAGGTGTCACACTTGAGGCACTCAAGTCGTTGGAGCCGCTGGAGCGCAAGGACTTCATGTCGACCTTGAGGTCGGCTTCGGCTCGTCTACATCAACCACGCTCTCCTGAGCGTTGACAACGCTTTTCGGTCTTCAAGGGTAAGTTCACGAAAAGCCCCTCCCATTACTGTATTACTAATAGATAGGTCCTGGCAGCATCAGGGGTTCAGGGGCGTAGGATAAAATTTATTGTTTTCATACGCGGAACTCCTACAGTGGTATCAGAGCTAGATCTATGCGTAGTAATGCTAGTACGGGTAGAATACATGAGATGTATTGTGTGGGCATTGATTTAGTTGTTACCCTCCCACGTGTACTTGTGTATACCGCAGTAATGCTTGATGAAGTGCCCCCCAACTGACTTTATGCGTTCATTCGTGAGACTGGTCCACTCTTGACATACGGCTTGTACCGTATAAAGTGGCTTAGGGGGGTGTCTGTCTCTCTCGCATTAGTTGGTATACCATTTGCAATAGAGGGCCCCGAAAGGGGTGTAGTAGAGACAACTACTTGATTAGTGTTGTGCTGAAAGTTCGTAGGTAAGAACGGTTCTTGTGCGAAAGCTCATTCATCCACATAAAACATGTAAAGATAAAGTAGAGGCGTCTAACTTTGTTTTGCAGGGGCATTGCTTTGTCATATGGTTGTGGCAAAGGTAAAGTGATTACCTTATGTTACGTAGTAGTAGATAGTCATGGAGGTTACGGACTACCACGCCGGAAAGACACCGATACCCTGTGTCTACGGCGCCGGAACCCTAGCGCCAGAATCCGGTGACGACGGATGGATATCACGACGTGAAGGACCATATCACATCGCATTTACATTCAATGTTATTGTTTGTATATCTTATTGTGTGATAGTATTAGATACTCGATGGTAGCCTAATAAGATGATTCATGTTAAAATTACCAATGATTGTGTTCCCCCTTAGTGTGTACCACCAAGAAAGTTCTTTGGTATGAGGCGACCCACGGTGAGTGGGTGTTAGACATATCTACGTTCGCATATAGTGGGTGTAAGCCATGTTGCACATCAAATACACTAAGGTTGAGTTGGCGAGCCTATCATGTTACAGAGACGTGGCCTCGGAACGCAGATGGTCAAAAGATCGAGCACGAGTCGCATGAATGATGTGACCAACGTTTAGCGTCCACCCTTGAACCCACATTGATGGCCGTGATGATCAAGGGAGATGTGGGGAAAAGGGGTCGTGTTATCACTAGGAACCCTTCATGGATAGGTGTTTCTTAGTGGAGTTATTATTAACTCATTTATTATAAAACTTAGTCTAAATTCCTTTTGCAATTATAAATGTAGAAAAGGTTCTCCCCAATGCCACCTTTCCTGTTGATGATTGATTGGTTAGAAGGTGAGAAGCTCAGACTAGATGGATCAAACTTCTCTATGTGGGTTGCACGTCTCCACGTTCTCCTTAGCGAGAATGACGTGGTCGACTATATACTCGATGAGATGGATTTGGATCAGCCCATTGACCTAGAGACACTAGAGCAGCGGGAAGACCGCTATCACCGTCGGGAGATGGGCTCCTTCATTTCAGTTACAATGCGTTTCTGAATGGTGGATGAGCTATGGCCTGTCGTGGGTAATGTCAACCCTTGTACGGTAATGCTACCGCTTAGGACACATTTCGTGGAACAAGCACGCATATGGGAGCATGAGTTGATGGGAGACTTCCTCTCCATTAAGATGGAGGAGAACTCATCACTTGAGGACCACTTGGAGCGCATGCAAGATGCGTACATGAGGCCTACATACTTCCTGGATAGCTGGATGACGGGATCTTTTGCTAACGGCGTTGTGCTGCAGTCACTGCTACCAAGCCACCAAGCACAAGCCATGACTTGCATTATGAGAGGCGATGTGGAATCACTAGAATTCCACAGGTTCATATCACATCTCAGGAATGTGATGGTTGAACCCATTGTCGCTGAGGTCATTAATGACAAAGGTATATATTTGATATACAATTTTATAAATGTTATAATCTTGTAAACACATTTGCAGTGTTAAGTATATTTGATACTTGTTCTGTTTTACTGAAAACAGGTCCTTCTGCATGAGAGGTGCTTGCTGGAGAGGAGGTGATGTTGCGTGTTGATGGCGAGCATGATGATGATGGCCAACGACACTCTCCCTCGACATTTATCACTTAGTTTATGTTTAGGATGATTATTGTAATCAAAAGATTATGAACTTCTTTAGTGTGTCTCACACTTTGTGAGACGGTTATTCATATGAGCTTGTAACAAACAGTTGTTCCACTTTTATGAATGATTTCTATTTATGTTCATATCTTGTTTGATTATATGTGAATTATCCTTGTTGTTTGAAAGTAATTGATAATGCATGAACATTCGTAAATATCGAAATGCCTTAAAATACTCAACATAATGATATATTCATTAATGAATGAAACCATATTCAAAGTTATATTGATAATATGTTAAAGTCATTCGATTTCTTGTCACATATAAATCATGCCCAAATTCGGCAAAATAACTTGAACACCATGTGTTACTTGAATACAAAGTGTTTGATGAATAGTTAAAAGGAAATACATATTCGATGTATTGTGTTTTAACAAAATGGTAATTATCATTATATGATTGTTTAAATGTGTAAAGAAGTTTGCCAAAGGAAACATAAGTGATGCAGCCCGTCCTACGGACGCTTCTACATCTACACCAACAAGTCCCCCAAGTGGACCCATGACTCGTGCCCGAGCCAAACTCCTACAAGCTAAGGTGAACTCACTCCTCTCCTCGTGCCAATTTGATACCTCCTTGGATGGTGTGCTACTTCATACCTCTACTCTGTGCATCATCAGGTACGAACCCCCGCCGCGTCGACCCACGAGCCCTGAAGCTGCACCTGAGCTGAAGCTGCCTGAGCCGGAGTGTCCGCCCGAATCCAGCCGGAGTGTCTGGCGTGACTCAGCCAGAGTGTCCGGCCTGCCCCAGCCCGAACCTGGCGTGGACATTCAGAAGGTCCAATCGGACACTTCCCGGACACCACCCGGAGTGTCCGGCCACCCCGGACTGTCTGGTCGTGCCGACCCGGACTGTCTGTCCCAAGCGATGGGCCTGCGAGCCTAGCTGGGCCCTATGGCCCATGTACCCCTCTACTTCGCCCAGAACTCTACTTTAATGCCTAAATTACCCCTAAACTTGTGGTTGGCCTATATATAGTCCCCCACCTCCATTGTAAACCCTAGGCATGATATTGGAATTAGTGGAAACTCCTTTGTGGATCTATCTAATTCTTGCCTCATGCTCCTTGACTAAGGAGCACCAATATCCCCAAACCTCGTTGGAGTTTGCATCATGCCTCCGCGTTGTACAAGGCCTAGGCATCGGTGTTCCTTTGCCTAGACGTCAAGATTTCACCGAGCCTCCCATCTCGCCATGCCGGTTCAAGAGAGAGTCCTCCGCCCGATGCCGATCCTAGGGATTGCGCCGGACCGGTCACCACTGGTGTGAGCTATTGGTGTGTATCATGGTTTTGTGTGTGTGTTCTTCGCGTCCTTCGTGCGTGCGTTCGTCGTGTTCATCCTTCCCTCCTCTCCCTGCACTCCATCCTCAATTTGAAAGGGAATCGTGAAAGACCAGGTCACCCTAGAGGTTTGCCCTCAACATATTGGTATCAAGAGCTTCGTTGCTCACGATTTCCCCCACAAATTTTTCTTCTATCCACCAAAAAATTCGAAAATCCCCAAAAAACAGCCCATATTTGCCTTTGGATCGATCTCGTGATTTGGAGTGTTATTTGTGGTTTTGATCCGACCAAACCTTGTCTAAGGAGTTGGTCCAACTTTATCCTGCATTTTCCTAGCCCGATTTGGCCAGTTTTTCGCGGATTTGAGGCCCGAAGGCGAGGATTTCCGCTCAAGAACACGAGCAGGAAACCCGCGCTGGAGTGTCCGGCTCGTACCGACTGGAGTGTCCAACCCGACCGGAGTGTCCGGCCGAACCTGACCAGAGTGTCCGGCCAGACCGGAGTGTCCGGCCCAGACAGACTGGAGTGTCCGGCTGTAACGCCAGTTTTGCCTCATTTTTCGCATTGGCTAATCTCCTTTGTTTGCTCGTGTCCCGTGTGCGTGTCAGCAACTACCAGCAAGCTTCCGCATCATCAACTTCCGCGCTCATCGACACCACGGACCACGAACATCATCCCACACCACCGACGCCAAGTTCATCATCAAATAAGGTATAACTTGTGTCACCTTGTTAACCCCCATCTTCCTTTGTGTGTACCTATCCCATGAGAGTGGCTCATCTTGTGTTTGCTTGAGCATTGTGCATTTTTCCTTGGATAGTGAGAGTGCAAGAGCAATATCAAGTGTGACTAGGTAGCATCAAGGGAGAGCAAAAAAAAAGGAAAAAAGATACAAAGAAAAAGCAAAAGAAAAATAGTCTCCCCTTGCAAAAGAGAGTCTCAAAGCTTGTAAGCAAGAGAGAAAGAAGAGCGCCCAAGGCAAGTGCACAAATCCGTTGCTCACTTTTCCTCTTTGCAAACGAGCCATGGTCTCTCCTTGCATTGGCACGACAACGAGCTTAGCCTTCGTTAGAATATTTTGTTTGCTCATTTTCATAGTCATGTCAATCCCAACTTTCTCCATGTGTGTGTATATAGTCGTAGGTTCCCGTCACCCTTTTGAGTTGTTGACCTTCGCCTTTTAACTTGAGTTTTGTTGGATTTTACCCACATTTGACTATCCCTTTTCTTTTGGTTGGTTCTTTGGCTTTCCACAATCCTAACCTACCACCAACAAGCTTTTGAGAGTTAGTTCTTTCTTTAGTGTGAGTTTTATTTGCAATTCCACTTTGCACGCTTATAGCTCTCACTTGTGGTTTCTAGTTTGGTGCAATCCCCAAGGTGACGTACAAGGCTAACACCACCATATTCCACTTCCATATAGAATACTCGTGTGTTTTGCGGATGGATAGGCACGGTGAGACGAGCCAACCACCTCCCCAAGAAGAAGATCAAGGTCCGTACATGACGCGTGCAAGTCACTTCATCGTCCGCCAAGAGTTCCGTGAATGTTGCCCAGCACTTGAGACGCGACAAGATGAACAATTTGGCGAGATGCAAGCTGAGTTCAAGAACACCGACAACCGCTTCGATGGCCTCGAAAGGCAAATGCAAGCAATGCATCACAACTTCGGCCACCAAAATGAGTCGCTTCAACGCTCCGTCACCGAAACAAATGACAACCTTCGATGCCTCATCGACGGGATGGCAAGACCGCGTTCACGTGCTTCAAGCTCTTCAAGTTCTTCGTGTCATCATGCACCTCCTCAACAAGATCTACCTCCATGTGATCCAAGATGCAATGGTGCCCCCGTGGTTGAAGATGGAACCTCTTCGAACTATGTACCTTCCCCACGGTACGCCGCAACATCAAGCTATGATGGTGACCTCTCTTCAAGGCCACAAGCAAGGCAAGAAGCACACCGTCATCACGCAAGGGCACTAGTGATTCAATAAGAGCAACCACAAGAGGAACCGCAAGCGCAACCGCAAGTCTACCACCATCGACCGCGACACATACTTGACACAACGAGTGATGACTCCAATTTGGAGAATCAATCTTGTCATCGACGTGAAGCTCTTCAAGATCCTCCTCCTCGTCATCAACGTCATGAACGTCAACAACGACACCATGGTCATCACGAGGTGCCTCATCCACATCAACAAAACTTGGAGCGTCAAGTGATACAAGTTGAGCGACGCCCACCACATCAAGAGGCTCATGACCATGTTCTTCGCCGTGAGGCCCATGTGCCTAACCAACATCACCAACCGAGGAACGAGCCTCCTCTTCGTCATCAACCACGTTAAGAGGCTCCACACCCTCGCCACCATGAGGCCCAAGCGCCTCAACCACGTCAACAACCGCGCCAAGAGCAAGAGCAAGCTCCTCAACAACAATACCAAGAGCAAGCTCCGCAACAAGGACGCGAGAACCAAGTTCCACCTCCCCAACTACAAGATCATCAACAAGGTCACCAAGCTCGTCGCAATGACCACAACGATGAAGAAACTTTTGGCAAGCTCAAGTTCACAATGCCCAAGTTCACCGGATCCAATGACCCCAAATAATACCTCTCGTGGGCACTCAAAGTCGACAAGATCTTCCGCATGCACAACTATAGCAGCGAGAAGATGGTCGCCATGGCTTCGCTAGAGTTTGATGATTACGCCAACCTTTGGTGGGAACAAGTTCAAGTTGCTCGTGATGAAAGACAAGAGCCACCAATCACAACTTGGCATGACATGAAGGCTCACATGAGATCCCGGTTTGTCCCCGCGCACTACACGCGTGACCTCTTCAACAACCTTCAAGCGCTTCGTCAAGGGGCAAAGACCGTGGAAGAGTACTTCAAGGAAATGGAACTCAACTTGATTCGCGCCAACATTGATGAACGCATGGAGCAAACAATGGCACGTTTCCTTATTGGCTTGAGTCACCCAATCAAGCGCATCGTCGAGTTCCAAACATACAACAACATGGTTGAGCTTGTGCACATCGCAACAAAGGATGAACGTCAAGTGCAAGAGGATATCAAGTACAACAAGCCCAAGACGTACTTCACCTACAAGCAAGCTTCAACCGCTACACCAAAAAATTTCAATGGTAGCTCCTCAAGTACCTCCAAGCCTTCCTTCAAGCCCACACTTCCTCAAGGAAAACTGCCCCCAAGTGGCAAGCAAGCAAAGAGTGATACACCTTTCAACGGTGAATGCTACAAGTGTGGAGGTAAAGGACACAAGTCAGCCGAATGTGGAAACAAGAAAGTCTTGTTCATCCATGACAATGGTGATAAAGAGTACTTGAGTGAAGATGAGTTTGATGACCGCGTCAAGGAAGCAATGGCAAGGCAACGAGTGGAAGATGATCAAGAACTCCTCATGTGTGAGCATGACGCAAGTCCATCGCTTGTCGTCACAAGGATCTTGACCACTCAAGCACAAGAGCATGAAGACCAACGCTCCAATATCTTCCAAACACGAGCTGGCATCAATGGCAAATCTATCAAGGTGATCATTGACGGAGGGAGTTGTCACAACCTTGCTAGCACCGAGTTGTGTGAGAAGCTCAACCTCACCCTCCATCCTCACAAGCACCCCTACCACGTGCAATGGCTAAGTGACCAAGGGTCCGTGAAGATCAAGCATACCGTATCGGTCTCCTTCGCCATTGGTCCTTACAAAGATACGGTAGAGTGTGATGTGGTTCCTATGACAGTTTGCCACATGCTTCTTGGTCGACCGTGGCAGTTTGACAAGGCTGCTCAACATGATGGTCGCACCAATGTATACACCTTCAAATGGCTCAACAAAACATGTGTTTTGCAACCGATGACTCCTAGCCAAATAATTGCGGACAATGCAAAGGCTTTAGCGAGGGCGCAAAGCACAACACCTACTTGTGAGAAGAGCGGTGAGAGAGAGAACCACCTCATAGTGAGTGAGAGCCACAAGCCAAATTCGAGTGGAAAAACTAAGAGTGTTCTTCTTGCCACCAAAAGTGAGAGGAGAGATGTTCGGAACAACCCATCCATCTTGCACTATGTCCTCCTTTGCAAGGGACTAGCGCAAGGAACTAACGAATTAACCAATGTTCCTTCATCTTTGATGAGTGTTTTGCAGGAATTCAAGGATGTGTTCCCCGAAGAGCTTCCACATGGACTACCTCCTCTTCACGGCATTGAGCATCGCATTGACCTCATCCCTGGTGCACCACTTCCCAACCGTGCCGCTTACCGCACGAACCCGGAGGAGACAAAGGAGATCGAACGTCATATCAACCAACTCATCTCCAAAGGTTTGATCCAAGTTAGCACTAGTCCAAGTGCCGTAGCCGTGATTCTTGTTCCAAAGAAGGATGATACGTTATGGTTATGCATGGACTGCCGTCCAATCAATGATATCATCGTGCGTTATTGACATCCCATACCACGTCTCGATGACATGCTTGATGAGTTGTGTGGAGCCACTATTTTTTCAAAAAATGATCTTCGTAGTGGTTACCATCAAATACGCATGGTTGAAGGTGATGAGTGGAAAACCGCCTTCAAGACCAAACTTGGTCTCTATGAATGGTTGGTTATGCCCTTTGGTTTCTCTAATGCCCCATACACCTTCATGCGCCTAATGAATCATATTTTGCGTTCTCTCATCGGAAAACGTGTTGTTGTCTATTTCGATGATATTCTTGTTTATAGCAAATCACTTGAGGACCATATAACACATGTCAAGGAAGTTTTGCAAATCCTTCGACATGAAAAGCTTTATGCTAATCTTCCCAAGTGCACTTTTTCTAAAGACAAGTTGATTTTTCTTGGATTTGTCGTTTCTTCGAAGGGAATTGAAGTTGATGTTTCCAAGGTAAAGGACATACGATATTGGCCCATCCCAACAAATGTGAGTGAACTCCGAAGTTTTCATGGGTTGGCCGGTTTCTATCGTCGCTTTGTGAAAGACTTTTCCACTATTTCTTGTCCTCTCAACGAGTTGACGAAAAAGAATGCCACCTTCGTGTGGGGCAAAGCACAACAAAAAGCTTTTGATGAACTCAAAAAGAGGCTCACCGAAGCACGTCTACTTGCTTTACCGGATTTCACAAAAACTTTTGAGATAGAGTGTGATGCTAGTGGTATTGGCATTGGAGGAGTTCTTATGCAAAACGGACGTCCTATAGCCTACCATAGCGAGAAACTTGATGGTGCTCGCCTTAACGATCCGATTTATGACAAAGAGCTTTTTGCCTTAGTTCGTGTCCTTCAAGTTTGGCAACACTACCTTTGGCCCATGGAATTTATCATACATTCCGACCACGAGTCGTTGAAATATCTCAAAGGCCAAGCTAACTTGAGCAAGAGACACGCTAAGTGGGTTGAGTTCATGGAGTCTTTTTCGTACATTGTCAAGTATAAGAAGGGTAAAGATAATGTAGTTGCAGACGCATTGTCTCGCAAACATACAAGCCTTCTTACGAGACTTGAAATCAACGTGTTGGGTCTTGAGGAAGTAGAATCTTTGTATGCTTCCGACCCGTTCTTTGAACCAATTTTCGCAAAGTTCTCCAATGACAAGGGAGTTGATGATTTCTATTTGCATAAGGGCTTTCTTTTTAAACAAAACAAGCTATGCATTCCGAAGTCGCCACTTCAACTTTTGCTTCTCCAAAAATCACATGGTGGAGGCCTTATGGGTCACTTTGGTCGCGACAAGACATTGGACATGCTCTCCAATCACTACTTTTGGCCCAAGATGAAGCGTGACGTGGAGCGCTACGTTCAACGATGCACGACATGTGTTCAAGCTAAGTCGCAGGCTAATCCCTATGGTCTTTATATGCCATTGCCTATTCCTCATACACCTTGATCCGACATTAGCATGGATTTCGTGTTAGGATTGCCTAGATCTAAGCATGGTCGTGATTCTATATTTGTTGTTGTGGATCGTTTTTCCAAAATGGCACACTTCATACCGTGCCATAAGACCGACGATGCTTCACATGTTGCAAATCTGTTTTTCAGGGAAATCGTCTGTCTTCACGATGTGCCAAGGACAATCGGCTCCGACCACGACGTCAAATTCATGAGCTTCTTGTGGAAGACCCTCATGGCCAAGCTCGGCATCAAGTTCCTCTTCTCATCCGCATCACATCCTCAAACTGATGGCCAAACCGAAGTTGTCAACCGAAGCCTCGGAACTCTCCTTCGTGTGTTGATCAAGAAAAACCTGAAGGATTGGGAGGAATGCATTCCACACGCCGAGTTTGCCTACAATCGAGCCAAGCACTCACCAACCAAGATGAGTCCATTCATGATCGTCTATGGTTTTGAGCCCCTCACCGCGCTCGACATCCTACCACTACCTCTCCATGAGCGCACGAACATGGACGTCGAGAAGCGCGTACAAGCTATGAAGAAGCTTCATGAAGAAACAAGAGCTACTATCGAACAACAAGTCCTTTGCCAAGCTTCAAGGTTAAACAAGGACAAGAAGGAGATGATATTTGAAGAAGGTGGCCTTGTGTGGATACACCTAAGCAAGGACCGCTTCCCCAAGGAACGTGACTCCAAGCTCAAGCCAAGAGGAGATGGTCCCTTCAAGGTCCTCAAAAGAATCAACAACAATGCCTACATCATCGACATACCGACCTCCAAGTACCTTGCGAGCAATACATTCAATGTCAAGGATCTCTCACCCTACCATGGAGATGTTCAAGATGATATCCATGAAGAGTTGAGGATGACTCTTTCCCAAGGGGGGGAGCTGATGCAGCCCGTCCTATGAACGCTTCTACATCTACACCAACAAGTCCCCCAAGTGGACCCATGACTCATGCCCGAGCCAAACTCCTACAAGCTAAGGTGGACTCACTCCTCTCCTCGTGCCAATTTGATACCTCCTTTGTAACATCCCAAAACTTCAATCCAAGCTTATCAAGATCAAATCAGTCAAATTTGGGGTCAACAAAAACTTCTTCAAATTTAAAATGAAAGCATTCATATATGTGTGCATTTAAAATAGGAGTTGTTTGAATTGCCATGATTAAGTGATCCAATGCTTGTAAAATGTTTCTTAGGTGATTTAAACATCATCTACATCATTCCCAAACTTTTCCTAAAGAAAATCAAATCAAAAAGAATTAAAAAGGAGGAATGGTCATTTTGGCAAATTTAACTCTCATGCCTACTTTGGCTATTCCTAGTACTCAAAACTTAACAGAAACAATTCTTGATCTTTGCACCCCTTTCTAGTACACATAATGAGGTACCAAGGCCCACCTTTTGATCTGCTAAAAACCTTCTGTTAACTATTTTAAATAACAGTTTAAAATTGAATCTAATGCATGTGCATAGATCACCCCTATTTCAAAACCCATCTTTTTGAGCTCCACTTTCAAAACCCATGAAACCAGAGACTACCTATCACTAGTGGAGATCACTCAAAAAACTTGAAACCAAAATTCAAAACTTTTTCTCTTTCAGCCATTTCATCAAACAAGTGGCAGACACAAATCTTGCCAAATTTCAAAACACTATACTGTGCAGTGATTCTTGTCACCATTTGGGCCTAACTCGGTCCCCTTGTCCCCCCAGCTAAAACCCTGGCTCTAGCTCTCTCTCCCTCTCCCCTAGCTGCTCCAGTGCCAAGCCGCCCGACGCCATGCGCCAGGTCGACCATGGACAGCTCGCACCAAGTCGCCCCACGCTCTCCTTCGCCCGCTGGCAGACATGCGCCATCACACCGCACCGCCTCGACCAGCCCCCGACCAAAATCGAGCGGAGGACTAGCCCCGGTTGCTCACGCCCATGCCTCTGTCCGCCATGCCGATCACCCTGGAGCGCCGCGCCCGCCAGAGCAGCACCGGCCTCGCCAAGCCCTAGCCTTGCGTGGCAGCAACCACAGCAGGCCCAGCAACCGCCCAGACATCCTCGTTCGTAGCCTCGCGACCAGCAGCCCGGAGGAACCGCGCCGAACACCGCCGCCCGCGCTTAGTGCACCGCCCGCTCCTGACCCGTAGAGCCCTCGCCTTGCCGCGCCTTTAAGCCCCAGAGGACAGCCGAGGGACAGAGAACCCATCGCCACCCGCAGCCATGCCTCTACCCCGTCGTAGCCATGTCGCCACCGTCGACCGCCCATCCCGCTCGGTCTCACCGTCGGGCCTATAAAAGGAGCCCTCCCTAGCCTCTCCTCTCCACACCATTCCACTCCCCTCACCTCTCTGAACCTCACCCACCTCTAGCCGGAGAAAGGGGAGCAGCAGCTCGCCGGAACTGGAGCCGGAGCCGCCGCCTCTGGAGGAGAAGGGTGCCGTTGATTGTGACCTCCCCAAGCTCTGCCGCGACCAAGCCTTGCCTCGCCGTCGTCTTCCACGTCGTTTGCCCGCCTCGCTGACCCCACTAGAGCCCTGGTACGCCCTCAGCAGACCCCCACCGAGCCGCTAGGGTTCGAGCTCGCCGGCGACCTGTTCGTCGTCGACGACGACCCTCAGCCGTAGATCTAGCTTCTAATCCTATGGCCCACAGCGCACGTACCATTTCGCGTGTTAAGTGCCGCTGACAAGCGGGACCCCCTGTCAGCTGAGCCCCGCGCCGCGGAGCGCCACTGGGCCGGCCCATTTCTTTTCCCGCGCTAGCCCACACATTCAAATCGGGATTTTTCTTTTTATTTGAATCTAGTTTATGTCCCGTATTTCAAAATTCAATTCTGTGAGTTTGACAAATCCAAATGGTATGAAACTAATTTTGTCTGAAAGGTATTAAGATGATCTATCCAAGCCCGTTGGATTGAATTCAATTAGAGTTATAGATCTCTCCTAATAAAAATAAGAAAACAGAAGTATTTGCAACTTGCAACATTTTCATAAAATCAACCAAGTTAGCGTTTGAGTTGATTCCAACTCTAAAAAATCACATTTCATCATATCTATCTAACCATGTAATAATATTAAGATTTACATGTAGTGACTTTGGACTAGTACCATAATAATGCCATATAGGCATTTCTAGTCACTTTAAATCATTAAATAATAAACTTGAACCAAAGTAATGTTGATCCAACCTTTAAATCTCATTCCCACATGTTAGAATATGTGGTGAGGACAAGTGTCCACATTAACCCATATTTTGGTGGTGAATATTAAATTTTAGTTAATATTTCAATGAGTAGAAATTACTTTTCTAAAATAAAAAGAATGAAACTATTGAATTAAACTTGTGATGTTTGTGATGATAATAGATCATCAAAGGTGTGTTTTAGAATGCCACTTAGCCTAGTTAAGTATTGTTTGGTGATTGTGCACTCCCTATGTATTTATAGACGATAGTATCGACCAAGCTTTCGAGGAGGAGGAGTTCTACCAAGAAGAAGAAGAAGAAGAAAACTTCAACCACTGCACCAACCAAGGCAAGCTACCATTAGCAAGCTAGCACTATTTAAGTGCAAGCCACCATTAGTAATGCAAGTTAACACTGGCAAGTTTAGTGTTTAACAAGCTAGGATCAACTAGATGGTTTAGCTAAGATGCCTTAGGCATGCCTTGATCACACCCCTTTGACTATTGGTACTCCAAGTCTTAGTTACAAGTTTTACCCTCTTAGGTTATACAAAGTTCTTTACTTGTTTTGAAGGTAGCATAAAAAGTATAAAACTTGACCTATTTAGACCCCTTTAAATGTCATTCTATGGCATGAGATTGAACCCATCTTTACCACCTTAGTGAACACTCTTAACTTAGTAGTTTAGAGTAGATCCAAAAACTTGAGTCACTTTAGATGGGAATAATTGGTGAAAATGAATTATGAAAACCTTGGAATGATGAGTCACTCCATTGAGATGTTTTGACATGTGTTGAGAAACACAAATGGTTGATGATGATGAAAATGTTGAGGCATGAGCCTTAATCCTTTTATAAAACTGATGGTTGGATTCGAATGCGATACCATTCCAAATTTACCGTACAACCACATTACCTGAATTGGGTAAGGCTTAGCTGGAAATTTATATGCATTAGTATTAGTTCCCTCACGGGAGAGGTCTGAGTTGAGGCTACCTCTCATGATGTCCACCTATGCAGTGCCCAAGATGACTGATGGTCATGGTTGGGAGGCCATGCTCATAGGAGAGGTGCTTATACTAGGGTGTGTAAAAGGGAAGGTTATGTTTGATTATCTGCATACTAAGTATGATGATTCAGGGTTATCCCTGACAGATGTATCGAATCTTGTGGTGAAAGTGTACCACCTCTGTAGAGTGTCAAACTATTCGAATAGCCGCGTCCGCGGTTATGGACAATTGGAATGGCCATACTGTTTCGTTGTCAGATGTTTTCTAAATACTTTGAAAAGAATGATGAATCTTGACTTGACCACAACAGGGTTGTGTTTATGACAATAGTTTCCCCAACTTAAGTGATTCTAGAGTTTTACCTTATCTTTCTTTGCTTCAGAACTCGGCTTAGGTTTCAAACTTAACTTGATAGTTCAATATAGAGTTAGCACTTTAACTTAGATTTATAATACTTGTTAGTGGTAGTTTGCGAGTACTTAAAGGGTACTCATGGCTTTTGTCCCTGGCTATTATCATGGCCAGACTATGAAGGAGATTATCAAGATGATGGCCAACAGGACAGCTATGATAACTAGGACTATCTTCCTTCGTCAGCATTGCCTGTGCCCCTGAAGATGGAACCCACCGCTACTCTATCTTTTAATTCCGCTGCTTGTTGTATTAAGACTGGGTCATGAGATCCTTATTTGTGTAAGACCTTATGTATGGTTTGTAATGGATGATGTACTGTGATATCCAATCCGTTATGTCTCGCAAAAATGGTAATCCTGGGATTGCGAGGTATGGCATAACGGGCATCCGGGATTAAAAATCCGGGTGTTGACTAGTTGGTATCAGAGCTATCCTGACCATAGGAGACCCTAGTTAGAATGGACGTCAAACAAAAACTTAGTTTCCAAACCAAAGTGAGTATTTATGAAAAACTATCTCCTCTCTTACCCTTGTGGATTCTTTCTCAAAAATTCATGTTCCTCAAAATTCTTCGACTACTAATTAAAATTTGACACACTTGATCACCTCACTAACTTCCTCATCCTTAATTCTTGTAGATGGAGACTCAGTTCAGCAAGTTTTACCAGTTGGGAAAGGGAGGTCAGCTGATCTTCGAGAGGGATCTGGATTCACTGTCAGAGTTACTGGGACGCCCGCACCCGGAGTTTCTTGGAGCTCAACTTCCAGGACCCCTAGGAGGAGACCTACAGTGGCTAGTCACCACAGATCTTAGAGGAAGCATTGAAGCGCCAACTTCTGGGAGAATTCAGTTCTCCGTGAGAGAGAACAACTGGCTAGATTGATTAGCCAGGGCAATGCATGAAGCTCTCGCACGTCTATGTGCCCTCAGCGTCAACAAGACCCAAGGAACCCGTTTTTCCCACTATGCAAGACGTGATTTCATGGGAATGCCAATGGAGATGCCGGGCCACCCCGAGTTGAGACGTCAAGTGGAGAACCTTGACTTCTTGCTGCATGACAGACAGCAGGAACTGGACAATGCCAAAGAGTTAGCCAACCATAACCGTGCCATTGCCGACCAGAAGGCCCAGACTTTCGCACTGCTTGTCCAAGACCGTCAGTATCTTCGCCGCCAGCGTGCCAAGAAGGATAGCACCATCACCCATCTTCGCAAGAAGGTGGCCGACCTCGAGAAGACCGTCAAGGAGCAGGAAGCTCAGCTTGCAGCAAAGGAAGAAGAAGGTGAAGGTGAAGACATCCAGGGAAACATGGATTCTTACCTCAGCAACGATGATGATTTTCTGGCAGAGGATGCCGTGGACTTCTACACTGACGATGAGGACTCGGACTTCATCGACGATGAGTAGATGCACTAGAGCACTGTCGTAGCATGAGATGTATCGATCTCACTGTATCTTAGCTTGCAGAATGGTTCTTCAAACCATCTGTTTTCCCTTTGATTGTTGTGGGGTGTGTTATATCGTGTGCTTGCTTGCATGAATGAAAATGAAGTTAGTTGAAAAACCTGAGTCTAACTCAAAGTTTTAGCTTTGAAAACCCAAAACCCTGAACCTTAGAATTTCCCTCTTACCCCTATATCTCAACCTTCAGATGACTCGTGGAAACCAAGGAGTGAGCATCTCGTTGCAAGACCCAATGCTGCAGATCTTGCAGAATCTCATAGCAAACCGTGAAGCAGGCAGGGCAGAACGCCAAGCCAACTTAGCAACACTGCAACAGATCGTCCAGATGGCTCTCAACAACCAAGGGCATGGAAATCAGGATCACCAGGGATCCAAACTCAAAAACTTTCAGAACACTAATCCCCCAATCTTCAACCAATCTGAAAACCCATTAGATGCTGATGACTGGTTACAGACCATGGAGAACAATTTAGAAGTTGCCAGAGTTGATGAAAATGAGAAAGTTCTCTTCGCCACCCACTATCTGGCAGGAGATGCAAGAGCTTGGTGGAATAGCATCCGCAATATGAACCATGGTCAAGTGATGACATGGGAAGCATTCAAAGTCAAGTTCAGTCGCACCCACGTGCCGCAGGGTCTAGTCAACCGGATGAGAGATGAGTTCCGCGAATTGAAGCAAGGAAGAATGACTGTGGTGTAGTACCGTGACAGATTCCTGTCACTTGCCAGATATGCACCTGATGAGATCAACACGAAGGCCAAGAAGAAGGAAAGATTCTTGAACGGACTGCATGATGAGATGCAGACTGTCCTAGTCAACATCCGTTTCGATGATCTCGAAGAGCTAGTCGACTCTGCCATCCCGATGGAAGGGAAGATTAACCAGGCAAACGACAATCACAAGCATCGTATGATGTATCAGTCTGGATCCAACAGTCACCAGAAGTACCGTCCCAACCCTTCACCAGGATATGCACCAAGGAACAACCGACCCCAAAATTCTCGCCCAAGCTACCCCAACCGTAGCAGAGGCAATGTGAAGTCCGGAGGAAACAATCACAACTCTGGTAATGCCAACAATTTCAATCGTGCACCTCCCAAGAACCACAACAACAACAACAACACTGCACCCAGAACTGGCAGCAATGATGTGCCTGTCGCAGTCAAGGACAAGTCCCAGATCACCTGTTTTGAGTGTGGATTGAAGGGTCACTACTCCAATGAGTGTACCAAGAAGACTGCAGCCAATGCCAATGTGAATGCCCCAGCTTAGCAGTAGCGCCGTGTTCAACTAGGAAGGAGATTTGCCCCAGGGAACCCTCACAACCGCAACGGCCGTCTCTCCCACATGAATGCAGAAGAAGCCCAGGAAGCGCCAGATGTAGTGCTGGGTATGTTTTCTGTCAACTCAGTTTTAGCAAGAGTATTGTTTGATTTGGGAGCATCACATTCATTTATCACCGAAGAATTTGCATGCACTAGTAAGATTCGTCCAACCAACCTGAAGCATGTCATGATAGTTCAAATCCCCAGTTCAACAACCAAAGCTAGAAAAATTTGCAAAGCTGTACCTATCAGAATACATGGGATAGATTTTTATGCCAACCTAATTGTACTTGGAACCAAAGGATTGGAAGTATTACTAGGTATGGACTGGATGTCAAGGCATAAAGGATTGATAGACTGTGCTAAGAAAGCCATCACCATGACCAGTAGTTCTGGAGTAACAGTAGAGCATATCTCTGAGACCTTACCCCGTCAATTCAAGTGCAACCAGAGTGTAGCTTTGCCCACCATAGACCAAGTCAGAGTAGTCTGTGAATACCCCGACGTATTTCCAGATGAATTGCTAGGAATGCCCTTGGATAGGGATATTGAGTTCATTATCGAACTAATCCCCAGAACTGGACCTATAGCATGAACCCATCAGAGTTAGTGGAACTGAAGAAGCAGTTGGATGCTATGCTAGCCAAAGGTTTAATTCAACCAAGTGCATCGCCATGGAGATCACCAGTGTTATTCGTCGACAAGAAAGATGGAGGCAACCGTCTGTGCACAGATTACCGAAAGTTGAATGATGTCACCATTAAGAACAAGTACCCCTTGCCAAAGATAGAGGATCTATTTGATCAGTTGACTAGAGCCCAAGTATTCTCAAAGATTGATCTTAGGACTGGTTATCACCAACTTAAGATTCGTGCAACGGATATTCCGAAGACCGCCATTACTACTCGCTATGGTTTATACGAGTATACGGTTATGTCTTTTGGATTAACCAATGCCCCTGCTTATTTCATGAATCTCATGAATAAGATCTTTATGAATTTCCTAGATAAGTTTGTAGTTGTGTTTATCGACGACATCCTTATCTACTCCAAGTCAGAAGAAGAGCATGAGCAACATCTGAGAGTTATCCTAGAAACCCTGAGAGAGCATCAGTTATATGCCAAGTTCAGCAAGTGTGAGTTTTGGTTGAAAGAAGTAGGATTCCTAGGACATATTGTGTCTGCCGGAGGAGTCTCTGTGGATCCCGCCAAGATCAAAGATGTCAAAGAATGGGAAGCCCCAACCACTCAAACCCAAGTCCGTGCATTTCTTGGATTAGCGGGATATTACCGCAAGTTCGTAGAAGGATTCTCGAGCATAGCCCGACCAATGACCCAATTGTTGAAGAAGGACAAGAAGTTTGAATGGACAGACAAGTGTGAAGCCAGTTTTCAAGAGCTGAAGAAGAGATTAATATCAGCCCCAATATTGGTCATGCCAGACATCAAGAAGCCCTTTGATGTATATTGTGACGCATCCAAGATTGGTGTAGGATGTGTATTGATGCAAGAAGGCAAAGTCATCGCGTATCTGTCTCAACAACTGAAGCAGCATGAGCAGAACTATCTGACTCATGATCTTGAGCTAGCAGCTGTAGTTCTAGCACTGAAGACCTGGCGTCATTATTTGATGGGTAATCACTGTGACATTTACTCAGACCATAAGAGCTTGAAGTATATCTTCACTCAGAAGGAGCTAAATGTGAGGCAAAGGAGATGGATAGAGTTAATCAAGGATTATGACCTTGACATTCACTATCACCCCGGCAAAGCCAATGTGGTAGGGGATGCTCTTAGCAGATTGCCGTCTAGGCTTAACACCATGATCAAGGAGAAGCAACCAAGTTTGTATGAAGAGTTGGAGCAGTTCAAGACTGAATTAGTTAGCAAAGGATTCATAGCTAGCATTGAACTTCAACCCACTTTGATTTGCCAAATCAAGGAAGCCCAGAAGGGGAATGAAAGTATCGACGGAATCAAACGTCGTATTGGTACAGGAAAGGTACCTGGATTCATCGAAGACGAAGAAGGAGTATTGTGGTACAAAGGACGTATCTGTGTTCCAGCAGATTCAGAGCTGAAGGAAGTTATCATGAAGGAAGCTCATGATACTCTTTATTCTATCCACCCCGGAGGAACAAAGATGTATCAGGATTTGAAAGAGCAATTTTGGTGGCACAAGATGAAGAGAGAGATCGGAAGCTACATCGCCAAATGTGACATCTGTCAAAGAGTCAAGGCAGAACAGTAGAGACCTGTAGGACTGTTGGAACCATTGCAGATTCCGGAATGGAAATGGGATTCCGTCGGAATGGACTTTATCACGGTTTGCCTACTTCCAGTAGGGGAAATGACTCAATCTGGGTCATAGTTGATAGATTGTCCAAGGTAGCCCACTTTATACCTGTCAAAACAACTTACCAAAGTGCAAAGTTAGCAGAGCTATACATTGCTAGGATTGTTAGTCTACATGGAAACCCCAAGACCATCGTATCAGATCGAGGAACCCAATTTACCTCAAGATTTTGGCAGAAAGTTCAAGAAGGTTTAGGAACCAAGTTGAACTTTAGTACCGCATATCACCCGCAAACAGATGGACAGACTGAGAGAGTCAACCAAATCCTAGAAGATATGCTTAGAGCTTGTGTGTTGGATTATGGATCAAAATGGGAAGACTGCCTGCCTTTCGCAGAATTCTCATACAACAACAGTTATCAAGCTAGTTTGCAGATGGCACCATTTGAATTCCTTTACGGAAGAAAGTGTCATACCCCTTTGAATTGGTCGCAAGTAGGAGAGAGTCAGATCTTTGGACCCGACATTCTCCGAGAAGCAGAAGAGAAAGTTCACAAAGTCCGTGAACACCTCAAGACCGCCCAGTCCAGACAGAAGAGCTATGCTGACAAAAGAAGGAAAGACCTGACTTTCAATGTCGGAGATTTTGTATATCTCAAGGTTTCACCATTGAAGGGAACTCAACGCTTTAGTCTAAAGGGAAAGTTAGCCCCCAGATATATCGGACCTTTCAAGATTCTGAACTGTCGAGAAGAAGTATCGTATCAGTTGGAACTGCCTAAATAGATCTCAGCCATCCACAATGTGTTCCATATCTCGTTACTTCGCAAATGTATGGAAGTGCCCGAGAAGACAGAAGTTTTCAAGAACATCGATCATAGAGCTGTGGAAATCAACAAGGACCTGACCTATCGAGAAGTACCCCTCCGTATCTTAGAAGAAGCCTACAAAACCACCAGGACCAGGAGTATCAAGTTTCTCAAGATTCAGTGGAGCAACCATACCAAGGAGGAAGCTACTTGGGAGCGAGAAGATTACATTAGGACAGAGTTCCCAGATCTCTTTAGTTCCTAGTTTTCTTTGTAAATCTTGGGACAAGATTTTTTTTAAGGGGGGAAGGTTTGTAACATCCCAAAACTTCAATCCAAGCTTATCAAGATCAAATCTATCAAATTTGGGGTTAACAAAAACTTTTTCAAATTTAAAATGAAAGCATTCATATATGTGTGCATTTAAAATAGGAGTTGTTTGAATTGCCATGATTAAGTGATCCAATGCTTGTAAAATGTTTCTTAGGTGATTTAAACATCACCTACATCATTCCCAAACTTTTCCTAAAGAAAATCAAATAAAAAAGAATTAAAAAGGAGGAATGGTCATTTTGGCAAATTTAACTCTCATGCCTACTTTGGCTATTCCTAGTACTCAAAACTTAACAGAAACAATTCTTGATCTTTGCACCCCTTGCTACTACACATAATGAGGTACCAAGACCCACCTTTTGATCTGCTAAAAACCTTCGGTTAACTATTTTAAATAACAGTTTCAAATTGAATCTAATGCATATGCATAGATCACCCCTATTTCAAAATCCATCTTTTTGAGCTCCACTTTCAAAACCCTTGCAACCAGAGACTACCTATCACTAGTGGAGATCACTCAAAAAAATTGAAACCAAAATTGAAAACTTTTTCTCTTTCGGCCATTTCATCAAACAGGTGGCAGACACAAATCTTGCCAAATTTCAAAACACTATACTGTGCAGTGATTCTTGTCACCATTTGGGCCTAACTCGGTCCCCTTGTCCCCCCAGCTAAAACCCTGGCCCTAGCTCTCTCCCTCTCCCCTAGCTGCTCCAGTGCCAAGCCGCCCGACGCCATGCGCCAGGTCGACCATGGACAGTTGCTCCAAGTCGCCCCGCGCTCTCCTTCGCTCGCTGGCAGACATGCGCCATCACACCGCACCGCCTCGACCAGCCCCCGACCAAAATCGAGCGGAGGACTAGCCCCGGTTGCTCACGCCCATGCCTCTGTCCGCCATGCCGATCACCCCGGAGCGCCGCGCCCGCCAGAGCAGCACCGGCCTCGCCAAGCCCTAGCCTTGCATGGCAGCAACCGCAGCAGGCCCAGCAACCGCCCAGACATCGTCATTCGCAGCCTCGTGACCAGTAGCCTGGAGGAACGGCGCCGAACACCGCCGCCCGCGCTCAGTGCACCGCCCGCTCCCGACCCGTAGAGCCCTCGCCTTGCCGTGCCTTTAAGCCCAAGAGGACCGCCGGGGGTCAAAGAACCCATCGCCACCCACAGCCATGCCTCTACCCCGCTGTAGCCATGTCGCCACTGTCGACCGTCCATCCCGCTCGGTCTCACCGTCGGGCCTATAAAAGGAGCCCTCCCCAGCCTCTCCTCTCCACACCATTCCACTCTCCTCACCTCTCTGAACCTCACCCAGCTCTAGCCAGAGAAAGGGGAGCAGCAGCTCGCCGAAATTGGAGCCGGAGCCGCCGCCTCTGGAGGAGAAGGGCGCCGTTGATTGCGACCGCCCCAAGCTCCGCCGCGACCACGCCTCGCCTTGCCGTCGTCTTCCATGTCGTTTGCCCAACTCGCCGACCCCGCTAGAGCCCTGGTACGCCCCCAGCAGACCCCCACCAAGCCGCTAGGGTTCGAGCTCGCCGACGACCTGTTCGTCGTCGACGACGACCCTCAGCCGTAGATCTAGCTTCTAATCCTACGGCCCACAGCGCGCGTACCGTTTCACGTGTTAAGTGCCGCTGATAAGCGGGATCCCCTGTCAGCTGAGCCCCGTGCCGCGGAGCGGCACTGGGCCAGCCCATTTCTTTTCCCGCGCTAGCCCACACATTCAAATCGGGATTTTTCTTTTTATTTGAATCTAGTTTCTGTCCCGTATTTCAAAATTCAATTCTGTGAGTTTGACAAATCCAAATGGTATGAAACTAATTTTGTCTGAAAGGTATTAAGATGATCTATCCAAGCCGGTTGGATTTAATTCAATTAGAGTTATAGATCTCTCCTAATAAAAATAAGAAAACAGAAGTATTTGCAACTTGCAACATTTTTATAAAATCAACCAAGTTAGCTTTTGAGTTGATTCCAACTCTAAAAAATCACATTTCATCATATCTATCTAACCATGTAATAATATTAAGATTTACATGCAGTGACTTTGTACTAGTACCATAATAATGCCATATAGGCATTTCTAGTCACTTTAAATCATTAAATAATAAACTTGAACCAAAGTAATGTTGATCCAACCTTTAAATCTCATTCCCACATGTTAGAATATGTGGTGAGGACATGTGTCCACATTAGACCATATTTTGGTGGTGAATATTAAATTTTAGTTAATATTTCAATGAGTAGAAATTACTTTTCTAAAATAAAAAGAATGAAACTATTGAATTAAACTTGTGATGTTTGTGATGATAATAGATCATCAAAGGTATGTTTTAGAATGCCACTTAGCCTAGTTAAGTATTGTTTGGTTATTGTGCACTCCCTATGTATTTATAGACGATAGTATCGACCAAGCTTTCGAGGAGGAGGAGTTCTACCAAGAAGAAGAAGAAGAAGAAGAAAACTTCAACCACTGCACCAACCAAGGCAAGCTACTATTAGCAAGCTAGCACTATTTAAGTGCAAGCCACCATTAGTAATGCAAGTTAATAATGGCAAGTTTAGTGTTTAACAAGCTAGGATCAACTAGATGGTTTAGCTAAGATGCCTTAGGCATGCCTTTATCACACCCCTTTGACTATTGGTACTCCAAGTCTTAGTTACAAGTTTTACCCTCTTAGGTTATACAAAGTTCTTTACTTGTTTTCAAGGTAGCATAAAAAGTATAAAACTTGACCTATTTAGACCCCTTTAAATGTCATTCTATGGCATGAGATTGAACCCATCTTTACCACCTTAGTGAACACTCTTAACTTAGTAGTTTAGAGTAGATCCAAAAACTTGAGTCACTTTAGATGGGAATAATTGGTGAAAATGAATTATGAAAACCTTGGAATGATGAGTCACTCCATTGAGATGTTTTGACATGTGTTGAGAAACACAAATGGTTGATGATGATGAAAATGTTGAGGCATGAGCCTTAATCCTTTTATAAAACTAATGGTTGGATTCGGATGCGATACCATTCCAAATTTACCGTACAACCACATTACCTGAATTGGGTAAGGCTTAGCTGGAAATTTATATGCATTAGTATTAGTTCCCTCACGGGAGAGGTCTAAGTTGAGGCTACCTCTCATGATGTCCACTTATGCAGTTCCCAAGATGACTGGTGGTCATGGTTGGGAGGCCATGCTCATAGGAGAGGTGCTTATACTAGGGTGTGTAAAAGGGAAGGTTATGTTTGATTATCTGCATACTAAGTATGATGATTCAGGGTTATCCCTGACAGATGTATCGAATCTTGTGGTGAAAGTGTACCACCTCTGCAGAGTGTCAAACTATTCAAATAGCCGCGTCCGCGGTTATGGACAGTTGGAATGGCCATACTGTTTCGTTGTCAGATGTTTTATAAATACTTTGAAAAGAATGATGAATCTTGACTTGACCACAACAGGGTTGTGTTTATGACAATAGTTTCCCCAACTTAAGTGATTCTAGAGTTTTACCTTATCTTTCTTTGCTTCAGAACTCAGCTTAGGTTTCAAACTTAACTTGATAGTTCAATATACACTTAGCACTTTAACTTAGATTTATAATACTTGTTGGTGGTAGTTTGCGAGTACTTAAAGAGTACTCATGGCTTTTGTCCCTGGCTATTATCATGGCCAGACTATGAAGGAGACTATCAAGATGATGGCCAACAGGACGGCTATGAGAACTAGGACTATCTGCCTTCGTCAGCATTACCTGTGCCCCTGAAGTTGGACCCCACCGCTACGCTATCTTTTAATTCCGCTGCTTGTTGTATTAAGACTGGATCATGGGATCCTTATTTGTGTAAGACCTTATGTATGGTTTGTAATGGATGATGTACTATGATATCCAATCCGTTATGTCTCGCAAAAATGGTAATCCTAGGATTGCGAGGTATGGCATAACGGGCATCCGGGATTAAAATCCGGGTGTTGACATCCTTGGATGGTGTGCTACTTCATACCTCTACTCTTTGCATCATCAGGTACGAACCCCCGCCGCGTCGACCCACGAGCCCTGAAGCTGCACCTGAGTTGAAGCTGCCTAAGCTGGAGTGTTCGCCCGAATCCAGCCGGAGTGTCCGGCGCGACTCAGCTGGAGTGTCCAGCCTGCCCCAACCCAAACCTGGCATGGACATTCAGAAGGTCAAATCGGACACTTCCCGGACACCACCCAGAGTGTCCGGTCATGCCGACCCGGACTGTCCAGCCCAAGCGATGGGCCTGTGAGCCTAGCTGGGCCCTATGGCCCATGTACCCCTCTACTTCGCCCAGAACTCTACTTTAATGGCTATATAAGTCCCCCACCTCCATTGTAAACCCTAGGCATGATATTGGAATTAGTGGAAACCCCTTTGTGGATCTATCTAATTCTTGCCTCATGCTCCTTGACTAAGGAGCACCAATATCCCCAAACCTCGTTGGAGTTTGCATCGTGCCTCCGTGTTGTACAAGGCCTAGGCATCAGTGTTCCTTTGCCTAGACGTCAAGATCTCACCGAGCCTCCCTTGTCGCCGTGCCGGTTCGAGAGAGAGTCCTCCGCCCGACGCCGATCCTAGGGATTGCGCCGGACCGGTCACCGCCGGCGTGAGCTATTGGTGTGTATCGTGGTTTTGTGCGTGTGTGTTCTTCGTGCGTGCGTTCGTCGTGTTCATCCTTCCCTCCTCTCCCCGCACTCCATCCTCGATGAAAGGGAATCGTGAAAGATCGGGCCACCCTAGAGGTTTGCCCTCAACAATAAGTATGAAACTATTTGATATGATCAAAGTGTTTCATCAACAAAGGGTATGAATACAAAAGAGAATCTAATTACTAAGATTTTATCAATAGTAATGAAATTCGACTTTATAAGAATGGCATAAAAGAAATTGTGGAATGCAAAGCGTTTTGAAACGTAAAAATACAAAGCATCACAATATGATATTAGATATCAAAATGGGTGAATAGATGGCGCCAAACAAATCATTGTAGTGTAGATGTAGAGACCATTAGTTAGAAATAGTTAGCACTCAATTAGAATATATAGTGAACCATTTGAATTCGTGAAAGTGGCTCCATATCTAGTGTAGATTGTCGTAAATGTTTTGGGGTTATTCGATATAACCAAAACAATAGCGAATAAGTCCTTATAGAGTATTCATTGGAAACTTTGAATACGAAATCCATAGCTAAAACCAAAAGAGAAGCAAAACTTGTATTTCTTAGATTTTGGTACATTTTCGAGAAAGTTCGCATTCAATGATATTTCTCGATTATGGAGCAAAATGGAAGATAATGAAAAACACGATGAGGATTTGAATCCCTGCATCAAAGTGTTGAGAAGCGCAACGGACAACGTTCCTGAACGATTCTCTTCACAAAGGAAAGAATCAATGATAATGATCATTGTGTTTTCCCCACTAGTGTTTTCACTACATGATGTAGGATTCAAAATGTAACCCATATCTTGTATGGAGACATTTGTGAATCATTTGTCATGATTACTAGAATATGACATACCTACGAACTACTAAGGAAATAATGGTAAACTAGAATTATGAGAAATCCCAAAGCAAAATTCCATTGAGATTAGAAAGTAATTCGTTGCTGAATCTCACAAGTAAAAGGGGTTACTTGGAAATTTCCCAAATGACTGCAAAGCCATAGTGGATAATGGGGTGAATGACAAAAGCACAATTTCTCAAGTATTGGACGAATTCAAATGAATTTGATTCAAGCGTGCTAAATGTCTAGCGGATTTAAAACTAGTAAAAGTACTAGTATCTCATAGTAAATCTCTAAGTTTGATATTTGATCAAAGGATTTTGAAATTGTTCAAAATAGTGAGTAGATATGCAATTTGCATGAAATTGAGTGGGAGCTATAAAAGTCTTCCTAAAACAATATGTGATTGACATATTTTTGAGTGGGAGCAATATAAGTCTGAAATTCAAATATGTAGGAACATAGTTTGAGTAAGAGTAGTGACTCATACCCAAATATGTTAGGAACATATTTTGAGTGGGAGATCATCTGAGTGATTCTTAAGTGTGTTAAGAATAAAAGCGCAAGTACCGATAAATAATGATTTATAAGGTGCAGAAGTTAATAATAAGTGTATTATGATATTATGTAGTTTTCCTTAAGGGATTCTGAAAAGGGTTTCAGAATAGAAGTGAATTAAGGAACTGGTCCTTAATAACTCAAGTTAGGAATAGTATTAAGTTTAACATCAATGGTTGAAAGAAAGAAAAGGATGATCATCATCCACTATGTTGAGACATAGGTTCTATCTTAGAAAACCATGATAGTAACTTAACATAATATATGATCCAATAAGGAATGTTTGAAAAGGTGATTAAGTTGAATCACAGAATGTTGAGCTAGGTTTGTCCACAGTGTCTAATAGAGAACTATAAACATATTTTCCAAATCCATAAAGGATGACATATCTTAAAACATAAAGGGTTATGTTATAAGGGAATATGTTGGAAACTCCTGCAAATACCGATTAAAGTCAAGTAGGAAGAAAGGTGAAAAAAACATCGAAAGTTGCACAGGGTGCACTCATGTTTCGATGATTACATTTATAATAATAGATAAGGGTACCATCTAAAGTGTTGTATAATGTTATGGCGGGGCTAGTTCACTTTTAACGTAGAATGATGTGTCCCAGGGAACAATGCACATGAGAAAGCCCTCGAGGTTGATCTAAAGTGACTGTAGGCTCCTGGAATCAGGCCTCGTTTTGCTACCATAGCGACGATGCATACACACGGATGGTATCATGTGATGATAAAGTATTAATGTCAATCAAGGTGACATTAGTAAGTTGCAAAGGATTTGGGACTATAAAGTACAGGCCCAAGACTCAACCTTTTCCATGAGCAAGCATGTTCAGGGTACCAGATATATGGTGCCTATGATTAAGAACAAATGCAGCTAGTTTATTTGTACTCTAGTGCAAGTGGGAGACTGTTGGAAATATGCCCTAGAGACAAATAGTAATAAGGACTATTATCATATTTCATAAAGTTTGTGATTAAGTTTTATATCATGATATAACTGTATTGAATGGAAACATCAATACACGTGTGATATATAAACAACTAGGGCTTCCCAGTGAAAACTCTAGTCACTGGTCCATTGGTCAACAGATGATCAAGTTTCCTGATCATGTGGCATTTATGCTAGTTGGAAGTGGGGTCAACTCATTCTGAGAATGAGATAATGAACCAATACCCAACCTAAACATCATGACTCGATCATGTCATGAAGTTTAAGTTACGCTGATTAGAAATGGATCCTCATAGACTATTCCTTAGACCGTGAGGCTATATCAATCATTGTCTCCCGAGAGTGCTTAGATAGCATCAAGCGCCACTTGGTAATACAGTGGTTATAAAGGTGTGTTCAGGTACTCGGAGGAAATCATAGAGGCAATATATTTCAAAAGCAGGATTTGTCCGTCCACATGATGGAAAGATACTCAAGGGCCCACTCGGAAAAGTTATATCCAATAACTGCGCAGCGTGTGATTTGATCACATGGATATCACTTGTTGGACGAGTCAAGTAGCTTTCTTCGGTAACGAGATTGAACAAGACATGGTGATGTCATTGATCAGATCTCGGGCAATGCAAGTATTTAGAGACAAAGGGAATAAGACACGACCATCCTAGTTCAAATGACGAAAGATCTTCGTGGAACACACAGGGGTCACATGGCCATCCAGGTCTCTTTGTTGATCATTGGTCCGAGAGTGTCCCGACCATGTCTGGAGTGTTCTTGAACCATAGGGTATCATGCTTAAGGGTTTGATGATGCTTAGAGAGTGTTTATAGGATCGGAAGAATTGCCGAAGAATAGTAGAGAGAAAACCAGAAGAGTTTTGGTAAGTCCGGAGGATGTCCGGAGTGGAGGTGGAAGGTGTTCCATAAACACGGAGATGTAATAATATATGAATGAATGTTAAATATTGATTTAATCATTTATTCATAATTATTTAATAAAAGAGAAAATCAATTTAAAGGTCAAAAGGCTTAATGGGCCAATTCCGGAGGGAAGAGGGCCCATTAGGGAAAGGTAAGAGGGGAAAGGGGCAAGGGGTGGCCGGATGGGCCAAGCCCCCCGCACGGGGCCCACTAGGGCCAGCCGGCGGCTTCCCCCCTCTCCCTCTCCTTTAGTCCCACCGCAGGACTTTGAGGGAGGTAGTACCTCCCCTCCCCTATATAAAGTGGGGGTATTTGGCCAGATAAGTACACACAACATTCAATAAAGGTCTTCTCACTTTTGGGAAGACGTCCAATTGATATTCTCTCTCTCTCATGACCGTGGTCCCAAGTTTGGACTGCGCGAACAAGAGACATCTTCACCGCGGAGCGCCGTCATGCTGTGGGATTCGGATCCAGGAGCTCTACTTCTGCAACTGCTGCTAGATCGAGGAAGCGGGAGTCATCGTCAGGCACCGGACATGTGTAACTCCCTGCGAGGTGTCACACTTGAGGCACTCAAGTCGTTGGAGCCGTTGGAGCGCCAGGACTTTATCTCGACCTTGAGGTCGGCTTCGGCTCGTCTACATCAACCACGCTCTCCTGAGCGTTGACAACGCTTTTCGGTCTTCAAGGGTAAGTTCACGAAAAGCCCCTCCCGTTACTGTATTACTAATAGATAGGTCCTAGTAGCATCAGGGGCTCAGGGGCATAGGATAAAATTTATTGTTTTCATGCGCGGAACCCCTACAGTCATACCATCCATAATGAAGTCCTCAATAATATAATGATAGTCACATTTTAGCACCCCAATTTGAGATTTTCGAGAATAACATCATGATGATACAACTACATAGATAAATCCAGAATACCATAGATGAAGGAGATATGCCCTAGAGGCAAATAATAAATAGGTTTTTATTTTCATATCTCAGTTAGTTCGTAATAGTTTCATATTGTGCTATAACTGTATTAATATGAAACGTTAATACATGTGTGGTATGTAAACAAACCAAATCTCTAGTTTCCTCTAGCGAACTAGTTCATTGGTCATGAGGATGATCTAGGGTTTTGAGATCATGGGCATTTATGCCAATTGACAATGAGGTCACGTCATTAGTTGACTGATGTGCTAGACAAACAACCCAACCAGTTGTATCTTAATGAGATCTAGTTGCAAAGTTCACCATTAATGATAAACTAAGGAAACCTCGCAACCTGATCCTTAGACTGTGAGGTAATGCAAATCACCGTTCTGGAGGGAGCTTAGATGGTTATCAAGTATCACACTGTGACTGTGTGATCGAAAAGGTGCCACTCAAGTTTCCCAAAGGGGCGTGTAGAGGACTACATATCAAGACCGGGATTTGCCCATCCATGTAACAGATAGATACATTAGTGGGCATCTCGGTGACGTTACATTAACGAAGCTTGCAAGCATGTGACTGGGTCACGGAATGCAACAACACAGAAACGAGAAAACAAGTTCATTGGTGACGAGAGCGAATGAAAGTATGGAGATACCGTAGATCAAATCTCGGGTGAACTAGGTATCAAGTGGCAAAGGGAATGGGAAACAACTATTTATGGTTTGAACGACATTATCATCGTGGAATGCATAAGGGTCATTATGGGCATCCCGGTCCCACTATTGATCATTGATGGAGATCATGGCTATGCCATTCCCGAGTCGTGGGGAAATACACTTAAGGGTACGATGAGCTAGAGATCCTCTATAAGTTGAAATCACCATTTGAAAGAGAAAAGGAAACCGGAAAAGTTTCGTGAGAAAACCGGAATCGTTCCAGGAAAGATCCGAAGTCATTCAGAGGAAATCGAAAGGGAACCGAAAGGTGTTTCAGGTCAAATCAGATTTTGTAATATGTATTTTTATATTAATTAATGTAATTAATTTTAAATATAATCTAATTTGAAGGGGTATTCCACTAATGGGCCAAACTTCCTAGGGAAAAAGGGCCCATGAGGGAAAACCGAAGGAGGGAAGGGCCAAGGGCCAAGGCCTAGCCGCCTCAAGGGGGCCCACCCGGCCAGCCTAGGGCTGTGCGCAGGGTGGGTCCCACCCCTGGAAGGCTGGCCCATGAGGCCCATGGCGCCTCCCCCCTCTCTCCCTTATTTAGTCCCACATGGGAAACCCAAAGGGGTGGGCACACCCCCTCCCCCCTATATAAAGGGGTGCCCAAGGGTGGGAATAGACACACCAATATTTGGAGTCCTTTGGTTGACTTTCTCCTTCCCTCTCTCTCCTGTGTTCATGCGCTGGCACAGTCCCAAGTAAGGACTGTCCGTGCAAGAGACACCGCACCTGCAGCACGCCGTTGCGCTGCAGGGTTCCAAGCCAGAGATCTACTTCTGCACTCCCAGCAGGGATCAAGGAGCTAGAGGTCTTCATCATACACTATATGTCTACTAAACCACAAGGGGTCCCACTTGAGGCACCTTGGATATCGTGAGCCGGAGCTGCTGCACGATGAAGAAGGAGCAAGGGGTGACATGCGAGGAGCATCGTGACCTTGAGGTCGACTACGAGTTCGACTACTTCAACCACGTTCCCCTCAGAACGTTAACCGAGTATAGTCTATAAGGGTATGTATTCTATACGCTTCGGTCATTACCGCATTAGTACATAGATAGATCTTGGTAGTATTAGATGGTTCCATTGTAGGAATTTTTTGTTTTCTGCTGGGGAACCCTTCAGTGGTATCAGAGCCGATCTATGTGTAGGAGTGCTGTACGGCCAAGTATTGTGCGGGCATTGATCCCTTAGTTGTTACCCTCTAACGTGTACTTGTTTATATCGCAGTATTGTTTGATGAAGCGACCCAGACCGACCTTACGCGTATTCATACGCGAGACTGGTTCCACGCTCGATATACGGCTTGTTCCGTATAAGTGGCTAGCGGGTGTCTCTCTCTCATTCAATAGTTGATATAGCATTTACAACAGAGGGGCCCGAAAGGGGTGTAGTAGAGACAATTGTTGGATCCATGTTGTGGTTGGAAAGTTCGTAGTTTAGAAACAGTTCTATTGGGAAAGCCCTAACAACCAAGTAAAACTTGCAAAAGATAAAGTAGAAGCGTCTAATTTTATTTTGTAGGAGGGCTTGTGTTATGATATGGCATTAGTCGTTACAAAGGTAAAGTAGTTTACTTTTCTCTTACTAAGTAGTATAGTAATAGTCATCGTTCCGATGGACGACCGGGTGCTGGCGTCGTGGACTTGGCGTCAAACCAGGGGCAAGATGGAGATCATGCCGGAGCGCTCGATGGAGATCAAGGCGCAAGAAGAAGGACCATATCATATCACAATACACATGTGATGTTGATACCTGCTTTATATCTTATTATATGCTACTATTAGATACTCAACGGTAGCAAATAAGATAATCCCTAAATAATTCCAATTATAGTATTCCCCTTGTGTGTGCACCACCAAGAAAGTTTATTGTTATGAAGCCGGCCATGAAGATCGGGGGCTAGACATATCTACATTGACATACAGTGGGTGTAAGCCATGTTGCATAGCGAATACACACAAGTTAGATTTCACGAGCCTAGCATGTGTAGACATGGCCTCGGAACACAAGAGATCAAAATATCGAGCATGATTTACATGGATGATGTGATTGACATTAGGGAATGTCTACCTTGATACTGCACTGATGGCCGCGACGATCGGGGGAGGTGTAGAGGATTGGGATCATGTGATCACTAAAATCGTCCAGGGGATGACAATTTTAGTGGGAGCTCAATTAGGATTGAACTCATATTATGAACTTAGTCTAGATGTCCTTTTGCAAATATCTTAGTAGATCATGGCCATCCCATTGAGGTCCTTTGCGACCATGGGAAATTTATTGCTTGATATGGAACTTAGCAAAAGGGTCCAACTTCATAAATTAATACCCACGCCTAAGGGATATCCTCGTAAAAGGTGATCTTCTCTTCTTGATACAATGACCATTAGGAGATAATCCGATGACTACGCAATGTTGTGTGTTCTCTGTAATCATCCAATAAGCCATTCTCCATTCGATAGAGAGTTGGAATACAATCTTGTATTCTGCAAGATCAAGCACATAAAGTATGAGCCGTTGGATGAATTTTCTTCCATGATGGATAAAAAGAGAATATTTTAAGAAACACTTAGCAATCTTGCATTAGAGTTATGAACTCTCAGAAGGACTTGATTGTAATGGAGGTCATGAATGAAAAAGGGTATATGTTAGATATACAAAGTTATAAATGTAATTCTTGCAAAACTCGTTCAGTTTATATAAGTATTGGATACTTGTCCCGTTTTGTGAAAACAAGATGGTCTGCTTGAGAATTGCTAGAATTGAAGCAATGTGGCATGATGATGGCAAGCAAAATAGTTGATGGCCCACATCACCCCTTTCCTCAAGGTTTATCATTTGGATTAGTGGACTTGAATATAATTTTTGTAATCCTTGTTTGTGTGTCTTGCTTTTGGTTAGACGATTATTCATATGAACGAGTTACAAGATAGTTCTACTGTTCTTATGAACAATACTGTTATGGTCACATTACGATTATAAATGAGTTATTCTCATCACTATGTTAATGATAATAGTTTAAACATTTATAACGGATTAGAATGCTAAAAGATATCCAAAGTTTTAGTAATGACATGACACTATAGTTTAAGTCATTTTGGTTACTGCATGTTCATCATTCTAAATGAAGATCGGGGTCCTAGATGCTTAATCTAGAGACTTTGCAAAACCATGCCTCTTGGGTAGAATGACTAAAATTCTGCATTCTGGTAAAACGGTGATATGCGAAGAAATATTGAACTTCATACATAATGATGTATCGTATTTTCAACAAGATAGTGGAAATCATTATTTATACTTAATGTTGAATCTTATACATAGTGATGTATTGTATTTTCAACAAATAGTGGAAATCATTATTTCACACTTCATTGTGGAATTAAGTGAATATGAGCATTTGCTTAATGAAACATAAGTTTGAAACTGTTTTGAATTGTTCAAAAGATTTCAAAGTGAAGGAGGATATTGAATTAACAAGAATACAAAATTCTCTTCGATTTGATCGACATGACTAAAGTATATAAGTTAATTTTGGCATAAAAGGACATGTGAAGGAGGTTTCACAAATTATGATAATAGGGCAAATTCAAAGTGTATTGAAATGTCTAAATATCATAATCATTGTGTATTAGATACATATGATATAATATTATGTCTTATAGGGGTTGTAGTTATCGTTTAGAGTTAGAGATCAAAATTATCAAACACTCGATTGAAATGGATCATATGGGCACCTAGAGGGGGGGGGGGTGAATACGTGCTACTCCAAATTTTAATACTTTTTCAATTTTAGGCTTAGCACAAAGGGTAAATTCTCTAGATAAACTATTAGGTGGATTTTCCCTATATGCAAACCTATCTACTAGCGAGTAAAGAGCGAGTGGAAGAGGAACGTGTAAACCATAGTGAAGCACATGGAGAACAGGATTTGTTTGACTGCAGTTCCTTCCTTGTTAAGGGAAGTACGTCTGCGTTGGAGGGGTGGGCGGTACTAAGACCACCACGCCACAATAGGCCTCACCCTGTTCTCCGATGGATCCTGCCACCAAAGGCCAAATCCACCTTTCCACTATAGGTACCCTTCGAGGCGGGTACCGGCGCCTTTACACAACTAGCGGGGCAACAACTCCACAATCAACTTGGAGGCTCCCGAAATGACAACAAGCTGCCACAAGAACAAAGTTATCAAATACGACGAACAAGATCTACTAGATCAGGAATTTCTCCAAGTGAATGGAGAGGAGTTGATGCGCTTGATTCGTGATGATGATGATCCTCTTCTCCTTCAATTCCCCCAAAGATCAAAGCCTTCGAGTGGTTGAAGTGGGAGATGGAGAATGGGAGCTCTTGCATAATGTCTAGTCAATTTCGAATGAATCAATAGTTTTGAATGTTGGGGAAGAGGGGGTATTTATACCCCCCTCCGAAACTAGCTGTTGGACACTTTGGGGGCCGGATTATCTGGCCCAACTGAGGGCCGGATTATCCGGCCTGGGGAAAACTCCGCCCCAGACTCAGAATATCCGGCAGATAATCCGCCCCCTATCTGAGCGTCGCGCCGAGCTTGCCCTTGATCAACTTCTAGGGGCCGGATTATCCGGTCCTATGTGAAGGCCGGATTATCCGACCTCGGGAGGAAAAACCGCCCCAGTTTGGATTTTCCGGGAGAAAATCCGACCGGATACCGAGCGACGCGCCTTGGCTCCCTTTGCTCAAAAACTGGTGGCCGGATTATCCGGCCCATGCGACAGCCGAATTATCCGGCCTAGGGAGGAAACACCGCCCTAGTTCGGGTTTTCCGGGAGATAATCCGGCCGAGTACCGAGCGATGCGCCTTGGCTCCCTTTGAGCAATGAGGTAGGCCAGATTATCCGGCCCTTGATAGGGCGGATAATCTGGCCCCCCTCAAAGCTTCCTGCACACTTAGCGCACATGAATAATCTCCACAGTATTGTTATCTAACACACAAAACATAGGAAAACATGAAATGTTCTTTCATCGGTTGAAATACAAAGGAACATCTAAAGATTCGTGGAAACAACACCATAAAGTTATGGCATGTTCGAGTTTCTAGGGGTTTCAATAATTCGAAATCGTGGCGAATAAACAAGTCTTTGTAGCGTATTCTTAGGAAACTATGAATACATATTCCACAAGGGGCAAACCTTTTATTGTCCAAAGTTGACGTGTCCTGATGAAGATACAGGTGGAAGAAAGTAAAAGATCAAAACAAGGTATTTGGCCTCCGAATTGTTGAGTAGCAAAGAAGAATTTGTTTCGTGAAATCGAACTCTACAAATAAAGGAGAAACTAATTATAATGATCATTAAGTTTTAGTGAATGCTTTTACTGAAGAAAGTAGGATTCAACGATATATATTCTGCAAGTTTGCAGAATTATATTATTGATTCACTTGTCATGTTTATGAACAAAACATTCCTACGAAATACAAAGAAGCGTGATGGACCTAAGTGCGAGAAATGACCAGGAGTCATAGAATCCTATATTAAGTTACATTTAAGATTGCAAAGTAATGTGTTACTTGATCTTATAAAGTAAAGATGTTTACTTGATACTTCTGAATGACTTCAAAGTCATAAGACGGAAATGAAACTTAAATAGAGACATAAAGCTCGATTTGTCACAAACTATGGACAAATTCTAGGAGTTGACTACAAATGTAGCGATGTTTGAGTCTATTGGATTTACACTAGCAGTATATGGATGTTGAAGTCTCGTAGCTGGAATTCTCAATTTGATGATGATCAAAGAATTTTGGAATGTCCAAGATTATCGAGAGGACCTGCATTTGAGTGGGAGCTAATTAGCTTGGCCAAATATTTATATGTAAGAGACATATTGTGAGTGGGATCTAAGTAGCTTGGCTGAATCATAATATGTAGCAGACATATTTTGAGTGGGAGCTAAGTGAAATCCCTGGATGTCAAATATGCATGCTATATTTGAGTGGGAGCGTGAAATCATTTTGGGATATGTGGACAACATATGTGAATGATGTGATTAGTGTTAATAACATTTAAGTAGATAAATAAGGATGAAGTTGAAGTTATTAAACAGTGAGATCTAGCGAGATAGTTGGTAAGTTTAATAAAAAAATCAAATGTCAAATGCTTCTTGGACTTGATTATGAAGATGTTCAAAATGTCCTAAGCAAGATTCTGAAGAAGTTCATAATGGAACAAGGTAAGAAAGAAGTTCTTAATATATGAAGCATTGTCTTAGTATTACAACAATGGTTAAAAAAGGAAGAAAGAGATGTGTTGCATCTCCTATGCCTCGATCATAGGTTCTTTCATACAACCATATTGTATACTCGACGTAATGTGACCCAAAGTTCTGGTTGGAAGGACAAGCTCTTAACTGTAAGAACATGTCCTGAAGTGATTATTGAGTTAATCACTGAACCAGAATTAAGTTTGTACTTAAATGGTAATAAGCAAAGTAAGTGGCATAGTTGCATTTCATGCACTAGGATCTACATAGATATAAAAGTATAAAGGCTCCATCTGATGTGATGTATATTGTTATGGTAGTACTAGTTCGTCTTTAATGTAGAATGATGTGTCCCAGGGCATAGTGCCCATGAAAAAGCCCTCGAGGTTGATCTAAAGTCACTGTAGGCTCCTGGAAACCAGCCTCGTTCTGCTGCCATAATTGCCGTATATACACAAAGGATTGCAAAGTGTGTTTAGAATTTTAGATGACAATAGTGAAAATGATCGTCATTATAAACACTAGAAACAAAGCCTCACTTTGTCGCCAAACGAATACTTCAACCCATTATGAGATAATGGTATGAATGTCAAAGTTAGGAAGACATTAACGATTTGCAAAGACATAATGATCTGGTAAAACAGAACATGGACATGACGTTTTCCATAAGCATGCATGTTCAATAAACGCATATGTGATATGGTTTATGATGAGTAAAATGCGAGCTAGATTATTTGTACTATAGTGCAAGTGGGAGACTTAAGGATATATGCCCTAGAGGCAAATAATAAATAGGTTTTTATTGTCATATCTCAGTTTAGTTTCTAATAGTTTCATACTGTGCTATAACTTTATTAATATGAAACGTTAATACATGTGTGGTATGTAAACAAACCAAGTCTCTAGTTGCCTCTAGTGAACTAGTTCATTGGTCATGAGGATGATCTAGGTTTTCGAGATCATGGGCATTTATGCCAATTTACAATGAGGTCATGTCATTAGTTGACTGATGTGATAGACAAACAACCCAAACAGTTGTATCTTAATGAGATCTAGTTACAAAGTTCACCATTAATGATAAACTAAGGAAACCTCACAACCTGATCCTTAGACTGTGAGGTAATGCAAATCACCATTCTAGAGGGATCTTAGATGGTTATCAAGTATCACACCATGACTGGGTGATCGAAAAGGTGCCACTCAGGTTTCCCAAAGGGGCGTGTAGAGGAGTACATATCAAGACCAGGATTTTCCCACACTACAAGAAAAGTTGGATTTTACAACGGATGATTTTCGTGGCTAAAAAGTCTTCTACGACGGATGCCCATCATGGTAAAAGCCCCGTCACAAAAGAATCTACCACGGTTTTTTCCTAACTGTGGCAGATCGCACCCTTCAACCACGAAAACTTGTTCTGTCGTAGATTTGTTCACCAGCCGCGTTGACTGCTGACGTCATGCAAAATGCCACGTGGCAAACACCGTTAAAGACCAGTTACCACCGTTAACAGCCGCAGAAACTGTGGTAGAAGCCAGGCCTAGCTAAGGCATGCTCACAATTAAGTGGGCCGACCCATCAAGAGAGCCCAATAAGATTATGCCCCTTTACTGTTTTGTCCGACACTGTTTGAAATGGGCCCAAAGATGTGGTCAATAGTGGCCCGCGAATGTTAGGCCCGTTACTGTTTTGGCCTATAAAAGCCCACAGTTTTAGAATACTATGCGGCCCGTTAACAGGCTGCGTCAAGTAGGCCCGATACTGTTAAAGCCCACGGTCAGCCCGTCACTATTCTCATAGCTCGTCATGGGCCACCTATGAACGGCCCACTTTTGAGAAGGTCCGATACTGTTCTGACCTTTTACTATTCTGGCTCATTACTGTTCTGGTCGTCTACTATTCATGTCCATCACTATTGTGGCCCTTTACTGTTCAGGCCCGTTACTATGCTTACTGCCGCTGTTCTAGCCTGCTACTATTCTTGCCTGTTTGCTTTTCTGGTCTGTTACTGTTCTGGCATGTTACTGTGTTGGGTTTGCTACTGTTATGGTCTACTGGTGTTTTGGCCTGCTACTATTTTGGCATGTTACTGTCCTGGCATGTTACCGTTCTAGCCTGCTACTGATCTGGCCTACTACTATTTTGTCCTGCTACTATTTAGGCATGTTATTGTTTTGGTATGTTACTGTTTTGGCCTGTTACTGCTTTGTCCTGTTACTGTTTTGGTCTATTACTGTTTTGGCTTGTTACTATTTTGGTCTATTACTGTTTTGTCCTGTTACTGTTCTACCCAGTTGCCGTTACTGTTTCGGTAATTCTAAAGGCCATGCAAATATCATAAAAGGAGTATAATTAGCGATAATCTTTTACTATTCATGGAAGGCGCAATAAAAGAAGGGCAAATAACAAATCCTTATACAGTTACCTAATCGACCTGGCTAGCGTAGTTATGGTACCGCCATTCGTGGACGGCGTCAACTAAATGCCTACATGGCCTATGCGAGTTATCTAGATATTACATCAGCTACAAACTTCTTAAAAATATTACATAATATGAACAAAAGGGAAAGAAAATTCAGCATTTCAGTTGCCAATCAAGTTGATAGCAGAGTCCTCAATTTGCTTTCTCAATCCATCAAGTGCATCTCCCTTTGAGAGTGACAGCTACATTGGAAAACCACCTTGAGACGTGATCTTGCAGTCCCCACTTTGGTGGCGATAACAATAATTGCAGTATGAAACTAACTAATAACAAGTTCATACAACAAAGAAGACAAACTACTCATAGCTAAGAATGAACCAGATAGGAATTATAACTACATAATACGAACATGTAGAGTAGGAATGCAAACCATGAATTAACTATATACTAGAGGATAGTTATGTCGTTGCCTAGGACGAACCAGAACCAGATACGAGATATAATGGTGTGGCTTGTGAACCTGTAGAATAGGACAAACAAACGTTAGACAAGTATGCCAACACTGAAATGAGCAATCAATCAAACAATGAAATTAGCCAGGTCATTTAAGCAAATATATATGGAAGTAGTGGTATCTCCTGGATGCGAGGGAGGAAATAATAGCAGGAACTTAGCTCAGGAATAACCAGATAGAGTCAGTAACTGTGGAGCAGGGAATCCACACTAATATTTTCCATTGACATTACGTTTTGCAAGAACTACACAATAGCATGCAATTACTGGTGTACGGAGCAGCTAAGATAAGAACATGTGCATGACAATATAACAGACATGTGCATGACTTGAAATTTGTAGAGCAGTGAATGCAAACCAACATGTCTAATGACATTGTATCTACTAGCACGGAGAACATGCGTGCCTAGTGACTTGCATGTACTAGCACGATTACAAAAATGCAGTTCACTCTGATAGGCTTGAACCTGCTATACCGCTGACAAATCAAAAACGGGTTGGAGATTTGGTTACCTTGGTTGGAGAGGCGTCTAAGCATCGTCGGTACCGTGCGAGTGACGTCCAGGTCACCGAGGGTGCTACGGTTGCGGTGGTTGTTGGCGTCGGGGAAGCAGATCTTGGGCGGTCGATGCCGGTCCAGTCAACAACGACAACCGTGTAGCTGGTCTGGAGCAATGGACATGGAACTTGTTGAACTAGATCCCGTCTAGTGGACAATGGTGAAGCTTCTTTGGTACGGTTGGGTAGCTTTCGGCGACGGGGAAGCAGAGCGTGGGTGGTCCATGACGCCATAAGCGCGGTCAGCGAGACCACAACTCTAGTGGAGTGGCAGAGAGACCCGGTGAACTAGATCCGATGGGGTGGGCATCGATGAAGCGGCTCAAGCAGTCGTGGAATTGCCACCGGGCAGTGCACGCGGTGGTTGTGGAGGTGAGGGCGTGGGAGAGAAGCCTGGGATTTTGGGAGGGCCAGCTAGAAAACCTGCGCGAATCGGGACTATGGAGGTGAACAGAAAAATAATTACGATCGTGCCCCCAAGCTACCGACTTTAGCATGCCCATAGGGCGTCTGAACAATGGGTAGAATGGGAATTTTAAAGTCAAAAGTTTTTGAAACGGAGGAGCGCGAAATGCTTCAAAGTCAGTGTTATTTTGCCGCTCGACAGAGATTTTGAATTTGGCTACCGGCCAAATAATTATAATAGAAATGTGGTACTCCTCGGTGGGAGATTTCGGCTCAAAGTTTTTGAAATAGTGGGGAGGGAAATGCTTCAAAGTCGGTGTTTGATTTTGCCGCTCGACAGAGATTTTGAATTTGGCTACCGGCCAAATAATAATTAATAGTAAAGTGGTACTCCCCGGTGGGAGATTTGGCCTCAAAGTTTTTGAAACACTGGGGCAGGAAATGCTTCAAAGTCGGTTTTTGATTTTGCCGCTCGACAGAGATTTTGAATTTGGTTACCGGCCAAATAATAATTAATAGAAAAGTGGTACTCCCCGGTGGGAGATTTCGGCTCAAAGTTTTCGAAACGGTGGGGCGGGAAATGCTTCAAAGTTGGTGTTTGATTTTTCCGCTCGACAGAGATTTTGAATTTGGCTATAGGACAAATAATAATTAATAGTAAAGTGGTACTCCCCGGTGAAAGATTTGGCCTCAAAGTTTTTGAAACACTGAGGCGGGAAATGCTTCAAAGTCGGTGTTTAATTTTGCCGCTCGACAGAGATTTTGAATTTGGCTACCGGCCAAATAATAATTAATAGAAAAGTGGTACTCCTCGGTGGGAGATTTAGCCTCAAAGTTTTTGAAACAGTGGGCGGGAAATGCTTCAAAATCGGTTTTTGACTTTGTCGCTCGACAGAGATTTTGAATTTGACTACCGGCCAAATAATAACTAATAGAAAAGTGGTACTCCCTGGTGGGAGATTTGGCCTCAAAGTTTTTGAAACGGTGGGCTGGGAAATGCTTCAAAGTCAGTGTTAGATTTTTCCGCTCGATAGAGATTTTGAATTTGGTTACCGGCCAAATAATAATAATAGAAAATTGGTACTCCCCGGTGGGAGATTTTCCCTCAAAGTTTTTGAAACGGTGGGGCGGGAAATGGTTCAAATTCGGTGTTTGACTTTGCCTCTCCATAGAGATTTTGAATTTGACTACGGGCCAAATAATAATTAATAGAAAAGTGGTTCTCCCCGGTGGGAGATTTGGCCTCAAAGTTTTTGAAATGGTGGGGCGGGAAATGCTTCAAAGTCAGTGTTTGATTTTGCCGCTCGACAGAGATTTTGAATTTGGCTACCGGCCAAATAATAATAACAGAAAAAGGTACTCCCCGGTGGGAGATTTTGCCACAAAGTTTTTGAAATGATGGGGCGGGAAATGCTTCAAGGTAAGTGTGTGATTTTGCCGCTCAATTGAGATTCTGAATTTGGATACTTTCCAAATAATAATAGAAAAAAGCTAGTAGACCATACGCTATCTGTCCAGAAATTTAAGTCCTAGAGTCACATCAACTATCCATCCATGAGCATAATTATTGTGCAGACTGATATTTTGAATTTGGCTAGCGTCCAGGCAACATTTGGATAAAAGGTGTACCCCTATTCAGGAATTGAAGGCCGAGAGTGACATTAACTTATCATCCATAATGAAAATTGGATAACTCCGATTCAAACAGGGTTGGCAGCAGGTTTTTCTGCTCGACTGAGATTTTTTACTTTCGTTAATGGTACTCCCTCGGCACGAATTTAAGGCTGATTCACATCAACTAATCATCAAAATACTTACCATAATTGCAAAGAAATTGGACACATTATCTCCAATTCAAACGGGGTAGGCGGTAGGATTTATCGATGGACTGAGATTTTGAATTTGGCGGTTGTCCAAAGAAGAAAAAGCCTTTGTGAGGTTCATGAATCCAAGGCTGAGAGAGTGAGATTGGGGCATAGGATTTTTGTGCATCGAGCATACGGTAAATAGATAAAAGCATGATGCAAAACAAATAGTCCCTCCGTTTTTGTTACATGGCCCCAAACACAACCCGGACTCTCTAGCAGGAACCATTTCACAGGACCATTGTACTCACCTTTCATTGTCAGGGTTCATCTTCAATTTAGACAAGTCTCTTCATATATGGGCTCTCGAGAATTCTGCTGATCTCGTAACATCTACAACTCCGCATCACATGCTAATGCTTTCTGTCTCATATCATCGATTGCTCGTTTATGCACTTCCTGTTCAGCCCGTAGTGCTACAATTTCTTCCTGACTAGACAAATACAATGACTTGGACTTGGACTTGGACTTGCACTGCCACAACCCAGCATTATGCAGGAACGTGCTTTTACGATTACCTTCACGTTTTAGTACCATTTTAAATGTTTCCAGACATTCTTCTTGGGTTTGCTGCAGACCATCTTTCCCAGGTTTTGCCATCTCCTCATTCAATTTAATTTGTAAGGTTATCAGTTGGTAGACATGGGTGAGAGAAGAAAAGCTAATACAGAGAAACATGCAGATAACACATTTAACCTGTCTATGAACAAATCTTACATGTTGGCGTAGCTGATTACGCATCATATATAATGTAGTAAAAGTATAGCTATCTGATCATACTGATAAGAATTTTATCACTAGCACGCAATAACAGGACTATGCCAACATGGCATTGATACATTGCAAATGTATCGATAATTTTTGATGCTCCATGCTTTGTTTTATCCACTTTCTTGTGTTTTGTCCACACTTTGGAGTACTTTTCATATGATTTCTTGGACTAACCTATTAACAAGAGCCACCGTGTCAGCTGCATGTTTTCCGCTGTTTTTGGTTCCAGGAAAGTCAGAAAATGAATATTTTCGGAATTGGAAGGGACAAAAGCCAAAGTGCCTATTTTTCCAGAAGACTCCAGGAGCCAGAATACGAGACGGAGGAGGGCCAGGGGCTGGGCACACCCCCCAGGCGCGGGCTAGGCCTGGCCGCGCCAGGGCATGGTGTGGTGGCCCCAGGCACCCCCTCGGTCTCCCTCTTCGCCTATTAGAAGCCTTCTGAGCTAAATACTCTGGGGGTTCGACATTTTTCGACAAAAAGTTCCGCTGCGCCGCCGCCACCAAAGGGGAGATTCGGGGGACAGAAAGTCTTTGTTTCAGCACCCTGCCGGGATGGGGAAGTGCCCCCGGAGCCATCTCCATCAATCTCCACCACCATCTCCATCACCATTGCTGATTCCCATGATGAGGAGGGAGTAGTTCTCTCTCGAGGCTATGAGTGAGTAATCCCCCGCTATGTTTCCCCCATCTCCATCATAATCTCCATCGACCATCCATGTTTCCCCCATCTATGAGTGAGTAATCCCCCGCTGTAGGCTATGGGGATGGTAGGGATTGGATGGGATCGTTCATGTAATGGCATCGGATTGTTAGGGCATGGTGCCTAGTATCTTTTATTAGTGATTTATGACTTTGTTGCAACTTGTTGTGCTTAATGCTTGTCACTAGGGCCTGAGTGCCATGATTTTAGATCTGAACATGTTATTGATTCATTATGATAGTATTGTTTTTGGTCTTATCTACAAGTTGTATACACACGTTGTTGTCCGGAACCTATGGCCCCGAAGTGACAGAAATCGGGATAACTGAAAGGGAATGGCTTTGATGTGAGGATCACATGTGTTCACGGAGTGTTAATGCTTTGCTTCGGTGCTCTATTAAAAGGAGCACCTTAATTGCCAGTAGTTCCCTAGAGGCCCCGCTGCAAATGGGCTGGCAGGACAAAAGATGTTGTGCAAGTTCTCATTGCGAGCACGTATGACTATATATGGAACACATGCCTAGGATTGTCTAGTACTTAGATGCTTTATCTTATTTATCTGTAATTGCCCTATGTTCTGATTGCTATGTGAATTGTCTTGTCCATGCAATGCCCATCCATCCATCCTTATGCCTACCGCACTCGAATCCCACTGTTTACTTATTTTGTTACTATTGTCTTTGCTTTACTACTGCTGTTACTTTACTATTCCTACTACAAAACTGTTGCTACTAATAAACTGTTGTGAGCAAGATTGTTTCCAGGTGCAGCTGAATTGACAACTCAGTTGTTAAGGCTTATAAATATGCTTTGGCTCCCCTTGTGTCGAATCAATAAATTGGGTTTCACTTCCCTCGAAAATACTGCGATACACCCCCTATACTTGTGGGTCATCAAGACTATTTTCTAGCGCCGTTGCCGGGGAGCATAGCTTTATTTATCAAGTCCACTTGGAATCACTATTGTTCGAGCTATGTTTATTGTCTCCTTGTTTGCTTGTTTCTTTATCAAAAATACAAAAAAAGTAGTTCCTACTCTAGTTGTTATTTTTGTTGGTCTGTTATTGTCTTGCTTTATCATGCTTGTTGTCAATGGTTTGTTTCTTTGAAACTGAATCTTATTGGCAAGGTGGGTTCACGGAAGATAAAAAATATTATTACAAGGAACACCGCTTGTCACAAAAAGGGAAACACTTATGGGGACAAATTGATAGATTGTATACCATTGCTAGAAATGTGTGCTCTACTTATAATGTTACTTATTGCCTTGATAAATCTTGTTGCTGTAGGAGGTACAAACACCTCCATTTTTAATGTGAGTATAATGATAATGTTACCATATCCTCCTATGTTAAGGGAAATTATGACCTTTATGATGTTGAACAAATTGAGGAATTTATTGCTTGGAAGGGTGCTTTTAAAGTTGCTAGTTTGCTTGAAAATATTGATGATTCACCTTACAAATATGAAGTTTATGGTATACTTTGATAATTACAAGGATGAAAATGGCTATATTCTTGAATATTTTAATAGATGCTTTCCACAAATGGAAGAGACTAATGCCTTGCAGGATCCTATGGAAGAAGAAATTGATGAACCTAAAATCTCATTAGATGAAAAAGAGGAGGAGAGTGATGAACAAAAGGAGGAAGAATGGATTAGCTACCCATGCCTACCTTCTAATGAGAGTAACTCTTTATCCCTTACATTATTTGATCGTCCCCCATGCTTACTAAAGAAGGATGAATGTTATGTTCCTGCGGATTCTTTTGAAGATGTTTATGATAAAGCTCTAGTGCTTGTAGATCATGAAAAACATGCTTTATGTAATAGTTATATTGTTGAGTTTATTCATGAGGCTACTAAAAATTATTATGAGAGAGGAAAATATGGTTGTGGAAGTTTTCATGGTATTGAAACACCTCTCTATGTGCTGAAAGTTTTGAAATTACTCTTGTTTTATCTTCCTATGCTTGTCACTTTGTTCTTTGTGAATTTATTTACATACACGATTCCTATGCATAGGAAGTGGGTTAGACTTAAATGTGTTTTGAATTTGCTTCTTGATGCTCTCTTTTACTTCAACTCATATTTATTATGAGAGCACCCTCTCAAACTTTTATGCCTGAAGATGATAATATGTCTATTATTCTTGGGAGATCTTTTCTAAATACTGCAGGAGCTGTTATTAATTGTAATCAAGGTAAGGCAACCTTCAATGTCAATGACAAGGAACATATATATATTTCCCCAAGAAGAGTGATAGGACTTATGGTTTTGAATTCAATTGAACATATTGAGGGCATTCAAGTTGGAGAAATATATTGTCCCATACTAAGAGAAAAATTTGAAACTATTATGATTGGGACCATTGCTATCAAGGTTGAGGTAACATAATCATTAGTGGAATACAAAGTTTTGTCTCATATGAAATTGTTTTGGTAACAAGACCTGATCAACCTTGTTAACAAAAGGATTTAATTGAACAAAACAATGTTTTCACTATGATTATTTATGTTTACTTCTATTCTATCCATTTTAGTTTTAGCTTATGCCTAACTTAAAGGCATTAAAAAAAGTACTTATTGGGAGATAACCCAAAAGTTTTAGATGAGTCTTGGAAGTTATTACTTTCTGTAATAACCGCTCCTTATCCTTTTTATTTGCTTTTTGTGCCAAGAGTAACCTCTAATGAGAGAGAAGTAATGATTGGAAAAGTTGCTGTCCGGAAACAGATTTCTGTGCTTCACCGTAAAAATTCGTGTAACATCTCTGGATGTATTTTTCAGGCGTGAATTTTTGTGCTTCTTCCCCAGGTTGTTATCTAACTTTCGTTAGTTCAACACTTATTGATTTGAGCAACAGAAGGTCTTCGAATAAATTCGTCTTTACTTGCTGGTCTGTTTTGACAGATTTCTGCCATTTTCTGCATTTGCTTCTTGTTGGTTCCTTTTTGGGGAATTGAGCTTTTTGAGGGAAGTGCTACAGTAGCTAGTGTTATAATGGGAGTTTATTTGGTGTTATAACTGAACCTTAAGACTTATTTATCTTGAGTGCACTAATGTTGCTAATGAAGATTGTGTGAAGTTTTGTATGAAGAAAAAAAATCAGGTGTATGGAAGGAATGAGTAATGAGATGAAGGATGGACTAAAGCTCAAGCTTGGGGATGCCACGCGTGTCACCCCAAGAAATATCCAAGAAGTACAAGCGTCAAAGCTTGGGGATGCCCAAGGCATCCCCTTCTTCATCAATAAAAATCCCAGGTTTCTTCCAAACGCTTCATTTTTATTGTTTCATGCACAGTTGTGTTGTTCTTGGAGCGTCTTCTTTTTCATTTTCGTTTTGGTTTTTAGTTTGCGTGGTTTGCTTAGTTTGCTGAATAAATTGGTTGGACCCCCTCTTTCATACATTGGTGTTCAAATAGTCTGGTTTGGTTTGGAAAAGAGTAGGAAAGCTCATGCTTAAGTGGTAAAGAGAGCTTGTTTTTGACTGTGGCCTATGCTTTGTCATGCCATGCTTGATATTGTTTTGGCTTTATGCTTAGTATTCTTTGCTGTAGCATGACTTGTTATAAACAATTGAGATTGCTTAATGTGCCTTGGATGAATCATGCGTTGTTTTAGCATATTAAAGCATAGTATAGTGGTATTCTCCTTTGATGCTTTATTTGGGTTGACTTGGCACATGCTCACACCATGTTATGACTATCCCAAGTCACCATAAGCCTTTATGATCCTTTAGTTTTCAACTTGTAGTATCACTTTATGCTTTGATTAATGATGTTTTGTCGCTCTGCATGACTATGGCCATTATTGCTCTCTCGTTTGTCGCTCCCTTACTATTGCTAGCCTTCACTTACACTGAGTATGTTTTACTCAAGTTTCCAACTCCCTAAACCAAATACTGCCAAAGTGTCCACCATACCTACCTATTAGCATTATTTGCTACTTTCGTGCATATTCAATATGCCTTGTTTTCTTCTGAATAAAATGTTTGCTTGTTTTGAGAAAGTTAGTTAGTAAAGCTCTCACGAACTTGATGGCACACTTTATTTCCTGCACTTAATAAACCTGAACCATTGTGAACTCTCCATGAAAGTTATATGCTTGCTAATTATAGGCTGGGGATTAGCCGAACCGTGCTGTCACGGGGAACGCTTTCAACACTTGTAAATATATACCCAGTTGATACCTTGCTCTTTTGTTTGCGGATGTTGTCGGTGTGAAATAAAAGGGGAGCTTGTAAGTCCATGGAGTTATGTATGTGTGTTAGAGAAACGCCTGGGCCGCTGGTCTAATCCATGCTGACATGGTGGAAACCTGCATCGTAACCATAATGATATCTATGAAGCAATCTTCTTATAAAAAAGAGAGAGATAGCTATTGAGAAAAAGAAAAAAGAGAGATTTACGAAAATAGGAAAGAGAGAAAAAAGCACCATTTTCCCATGGTAAATAAGAAGATTGCTAAGATACTCATTGTCTGCTTGCCTTGTCATTTTGATATGGGGATTCTACCATATCATCGGGCAAGGGGTACCCCGCTGGCGGTTCTTAATGATACGCACATACTTACGATGACAAGAACTTACCGGTAACTAAAGTTGAGTAGCATGAGGAGCGGCCCTCGTACTCAAGGGACTTGGGATTTTTAGTTTATAGTCTGTCAAGCATATAACTCAGATTGGACCTCACTTTCACCTTAACCACATTAAAGATGCTTATGATAGGGGCAATGAGAGCTCAAAGCTAATGAGTACCATACTTTCAGCATTTGGAAGCCTTTCAAACTTTTCAAAACATGTTCATTTCCTTGTTGAGTCTCCACACATTCTATGAGCACTTTCTTGAGAGCATAGTGGTCATTCTTAGTTCTATGTGCATTGTCCCAAGACTTGTTGATTGATGCATACCTTGATATTGCTTGTTTTTAACTATTTGTATCTAGTCACTCTTGTAAACTTTGAAGGTGTCATATGCATTTATGTTTGCTACTCTATGAGGGACAAGCTGAATGCCACTATGCTATGTTTTCTTTATGTGAAACAAACAAACGTCTTGCAAAGCATTGTTATTCATGAATCTTTTGTTTGTGCCTTTTTATGCTGCATCATAGTTTCTTTGTCTTATTGCTAGAACTTTGTCTTTCATGTTATGATTGAAGTACTATGATCCCGTCTTTGAATGTTTTACAAATAGTTTCATCAATTTTATGATGGTGCATGTCACCTCAAAAATTATTCTTTCTTTTTATCACTTACCTACTCGAGGACGAGCAGGAGTTAAGCTTGGGGATGTTGATACATTGCAAATGTATCTATAATTTTTGATGCTCCATGCTTTGTTTTATCCACTTTCTTGTGTTTTGTCCACACTTTGGAGTACTTTTCATATGATTTCTTGGACTAACCTATTAACAAGAGCCACAGTGCCAGCTGCCTGTTTTCTACTGTTTTTGGTTCCAGGAAAGTCATAAAATGAATATTCTCGGAATTGGACGGGACAAAAGCCAAAGTGCCTATTTTTCCAGAAGGCTCCAGGAGCCAGAATACGAGACGGAGGAGGGCCAGGGGCTGGCCACCCCCCCAGGCGCGGGCTAGGCCTGGCCGCGCCAGGGCATGGTGTGGTGGCCCCAGGCACCCCCTCGGTCTCCCTCTTTGCCTATAAGAAGCCTTCTGACCTAAAAACTCTGGGGGTTCGACGTTTTTCCACAAAAAGTTCCGCTGCGCCGCCGCCACCGAAGGGGAGATTCGGGGGACAGAAAGTCTCTGTTCCGGCACCCTGCCGGGATGGGGAAGTGCCCCCGGAGCCATCTCCATCGATCTCCACCATCACCTCCATCGACCATCCATGTTTCCCCCATCTATGAGTGAGTAATCCCCCAATGTAGGCTATGGGAATGGTAGGGATTGGATGGGATCGTTCATGTAATGGCATCAGATTGTTAGGGCATGGTGCCTAGTATCTTTTATTAGTGCTTTATGACTTTGTTGCAAGTTGCTGTGCTTAATGCTTGTCACTAGGGCCCGAGTGCCATGATTTCAGATCTGAACATGTTATTGATTCATTATGATAGTATTGTTTTTGGTCTTATCTACAAGTTGTATACACACGTTGTTGTCCGGAACCTATGGCCTCGAAGTGACAGAAATCGGGATAACCGGAAGGGAATGGCTTTGATGTGAGGGTCACATGTGTTCACAGAGTGTTAATGCTTTGCTCCGGTGCTCTATTAAAAGGAGCACCTTAATTGCCAGTAGTTCCCTAGAGGCCCCGCTGCAAACGGGCTGGCAGGACAAAAGATGTTGTGCAAGTTCTCATTGCGAGCACGTATGACTATATATGGAACACATGCCTAGGATTGTCTAGTACTTGGATGCTTTATCTTATTTATCTGCAATTGCCCTATGTTCTGATTGCTATGTGAATTGTGTTGTCCATGCAACGCCCATCCATCCATCCCTATGCCTACCGCACTCAAATCCCACTGTTTACTGCTTTTGTTACTACTGTCTTTGCTTTACTACTACTGTTACTTTACTGTTGCTACTGATAAACTGCTGTGAGCAAGATTGTTTCCAGGTGCAGCTGAATTGACAACTAAGTTGTTAAGGCTTATAAATATTCTTTGGCCCCCCTTGTGTCGAATCAATAAATTGGGTTTCACTTCCCTCGAAAATACCGCGATACACCCCCTATACTTGTGGGTCATTAGGCATTTGTTTGTTTCTTCATCGCCGGGTGCATGATATACACAAGACAACTCTTTGTACAGCTGAAAATTGAAACTCACACTAGTTGGAAATCATCTAGTACTTAAATTAAAAAGAAAACTGGGCAGGAGTTCAGGCAGTGTTGCACATCTAACTATACATATAAATCACTGCAGGTGTGTCATCATAAAATATCAATCGAACAGAAGACTTACAATAACACTCTTAGTGGAGGGATTGATCCCTTCTTTTTTGCTCGTCTCGCATGCCTGGAATTTTTGCTCCAGACTTATCGCACCTTTCTGCAAAGTGGGCGGAACACATTATCAAAATATAAGAAGCACAAAGTCTGTAGAAGATTAAAAAGTAATTATTCTTAGTATTGCACATAGGTGGCCAACCAATGCACCAGATCCAGTTCAGTTTGTTAAGCGTTGTGCGGCACGGTTTCTCTTGTTTTTCTCAGCGTTCATCTGCAAAAGGAGACTAGTGATACAGATGTGCAAATAGGAATTTTGAATTGATATGGTATCAGTCTTCACAAACCATACCGTAATCTTTGGATCAAACCAGTGGTCGAGAAGATCTATCCAGTGTTGGTCAGTCATAGTGTGTTCCATTTGAGTCGTTCTTTGAATATCCTTGCTTGCCTTACCATCAAAATATTTACTATTTAGCCTATGGCGATGCTGGTGAAAAGGATAGGAGAACATGTCCATGAGAACATACTCTACATGCTCATTATCCTGATCGAAGTTGAATTTTGTCTGTCAGCAAGAATGGAACATTTGGTGTGTTATGTGACTTAGAATAGAACCAAGAGCAAGCTTGAATGCATGGGACAGAGCACCATGACTTACATGTAACTTCTGTAGTAATGAATTGTAATGGTCATGGGTCTGTTGGTGGAGCTTGAACGATGCGAAGATGGGAATATCATTCCTGACAAAAATGCCTATTTCAGATACTAGAAAAGCAGATTCTTCTGGATCTTCTGGCCTTCGCTTTCCAGGCATAATAGAATTTATGCAATATCTAGATTGCATTCTGGAAATTTTAGCTTCAAGCTTTTTTCCTACCGTTGGCCCCCTTTTCTTAAATCTTCGTGTAGCTTCTAATTCAACCATTACATCAAGCTTGCACGGTATATATAAGGAAGCATGCATCGATAATCCTTGGAACACATACCTTGTTTAGCGACGGGCTGATCAACAGGTTGGTGATCATCGCTAGCTTGTTGGTGTTGTACCAGCAGTGCTAGGCAAGTAGAGGTCAAAACTGGTTCGGCTGTCAATTGTTGCTGGGTATCTTGATTGGCAATTGGTGATTATGGAATGTGTGGGATGGTATTTGCTGCATCTACTACTGTTGGAACCTGTGGTGTGCCGCCAAGACGACACTTTTTAGCCGTATGTGAGTTTCCTGATTTTCGTTTATTGTATTTCACGGCGTGTGTTTGTGTTCCACCGATAGCATTAGCAGGACTGCTTGTCGACGCTTCGCTTTTGGTACCTGAACATGCCTTACATGAACCAGCTAATTCCTAACACACATAAACAATACTTCAATCTGTTATAGTTCTATATGTAATGAGATGCACATGGAATAGAAGAATAGTAAGGAAAAATGTGCTCTATATATATGATGCATGAACTAGGCAGAGGGCATTGCAAAATATTTGGTGGGACTGAAATACAAAACATGGAAAATGCAACAGATATCACAATTAAAAAATAGAGCAAGCACCTTGGGGGGTGGACAAGCTGGCGGACTAGCAGGGAGGTCCTCGATGGGTCCAACTTCCTGAGTCAAGTCTCCATCGAAATATTGTTCATCAATAGAAACTAATGCTGAATCAGACACTTGCCCATCATAGTTTTTCTCCCTGCTGGTACCTGGAAGGGTCTTAGGTGAACCAACTGATTTCTCACACACATAAGCGATACATTAATCTATCAAAGTCCTATGTAAAATGAGACGCGGATAGAACAGAAGAATAGTAAGGCAAGATATGCTGAACATATATGATGCATGAACTAAGCAGATGGCATTGCACAACATTTCGTGGGAATTGAGGTACGAAACATGGAAGATGAAACAAATATCGCAATGACAAGACAAAGCAAGCACCTTGGGCAGTGGACAAGCAGGTGGATTAGGGAGGGGGTTCTCGACCGGTCCATCTTCCTAAGTCAGGTCTCCCTCTGGGTTTTGTTGATCTTGAGGATAAAATTTTGCATCATAATCCTAGACTTCATGATTGGTGGTGGTAGCTATGAGAGATCTAACTCTCTGCAGACCGAGCGACCTTGCATATCTGGAATTCTTTAATAATCTATCTTCCCTAATCTTCCGTTCTTCCTCATCACGCGGCCGCAAATCACCTTACATGCATCAGCAAAAAAAATATCTTATGAGATTTAAGAGCGAGGTGTGTGTAGAAGAGGAAGTTAGTACAGCGCTAGCAAGAAGTTGAAAGCTCTGAAGGAACAATGACAAACATGTGCTTAATTGCTTATGCTATGCCTCGACAAGAAATGTCGGAGTACAAGATAAAAAACTCAGTGAGAGAATGCAGTGAAACAAGCGATGAACTACTTTCAGACATCAAATGCATAAAGAGCATATGAAGTGTATGGCGGCAACCTTTGTGACCACGATTACGTGATTTCCTTCCCGTTCCTTTGCCGGACTTATGGTGAGCTACGACCTCGCCGCTCGCCCTTGAGAGGGTTTGCGTCCCCATCTTTCCGGCGTCGTGGACAAGGTCGAGGAAGTAGATCCGTTGCCGTGGAGTCGGGGAAGTGGATCCAACGAAGCTGCAACAGCGTTGCTGAGCCGGCTCCTTCGCCGTGGACCTCGTGTACAGAGGAGCTGATCTGGTGTGGGCCGGCGTCGGGAGCTGGTAAAACGTCTTCGCGGTCGCTACGGTGGCATGCTGGTGGAGAGGTTGTGAAGGGGAGATGGGACGGAAGGAGCATGACCATGGTCGTGCAAGGTGATCTCGAGGGATTCAGGCCGAAGGGCGCGAGTGGTACTAGTATGTTTGAAACTTTGAATTGTGTGGCGCGTGCGAATTTACAAGAGAAACCATTTTGAGGAATGGCCTTTGGCGTGTTGTGTCTGGACTGAAGGGCGAGATGAAAATTTAGTACCGTTTGAATTTTGGACGCGCGAGCCCATTGCGGCGGGTGTTTCTGATGGGTTCGTAGCATGGAAAACAAAAAATTTCTACCGCAAGAACGAACAAAACCTAGATCTAATCTAGATAAAAGCCAAGATCCAATCTATGAGACATGAGCAACGAGATAGATAGGAACTAACCCTCGTAGATCCGAAAGCGTTAACGAGATTAGATCTCGTGGTTGATGTAGTCGATCACTTGTCGATCTCAAGATCGTGTGGACGATCCTTCCGGCGTCGCGTTCCAGCAGCGCTTCCGCCCTCGGTCAAGTAGACGATCCTTCCGGCGTCGCGTTCCAGCAGCGCTTCCGCCCTTGGTCAAGTAGACGATCCTTCCGGCGCCACGATTCGGCAGCGCTTCCGCAGTCGGTCACACGTGCGGAGTCGAAGCAGACCTTCCTCTCCCCGTTCCAGCGAGCAGCGGAGGTAGTAGATCTTCTCCACGGAATCCCAGCAGCACGACGGCGTGGTGGTGGTGGTGGAGTAGAGAATTCTGCAGGGCTTCGCCTATGCCTGTGCAGAATATGGTGGAGGAGAGAGGCGGCAGAGATTAGACGTTATGAGAGCGTGTGTGGAGGAGGCGCCCCTGCCCTTCTATTTAAGGGGAGGAGGCGCGCCTGGGGAGGGGGAGTCCTTGTAGGACTCCCCTCCTCTATGGCCAACGAATTTGGGGAGGGGGGAGGAGTCCTCCTCCCCCACGAATCCGTGTCTTGACCCACCAGGACTCCTTGATCCCTATCTTGATTTTCAAGCAAACTCCAAGATATCTTCTAGAACCTTCCGGAACATTCTGAAACCTTCTAGAATCCTCATACAAACACTCCGGAACATTTCCTAACTCATAAAATGATCTCCTATATATGAATCTTATTCTCCGGACCATTCCGGATCTCCTCGTGATGTCCCGAATCCAATCCGAGACTCCGAACAACATTCGGTCTCCAACGCACATTCCATATCTACTTAAAACAACTTCGAACCTTAAGTGTGTCACCCTACGGTTCGTGAATATGTAGACATGATAGAGACACATCTCCTATCAATAACCATCAGCGGGACCTGGAGATCCATAATGGCTCCCACATACTCAACGATGACTTCGCGATCGATTGAACCACTTACATACGAAACCAATTCCCTTTGTCACGCGATACTATACTTATCCGAGGTTTGATCGTCAGCATCTCCATACCTAGTTCTACCTCGTTACTGATAAGTACTCTTTACTCGTTCCGTGATATGTCATCCCTTGTGACCTAGTCACATGCTTGCAAGCTAACTAGATGACATTCCACCGAGAGGGCCCAGAGCATATCTATCCGTCATATGGATGGACAAATCCCAATCTTGGTCCATGCGCTTCAACACATACTTTCAGAATACCCAATGACACCTTTATGACCATCCAGTTACGAAGCGGTGTTTGATGTCATCAAAGTACCCATCCGGTGATGGTGATTAACATAACCTCATGGTCGAAGGATTAGGTTACTATGCATTTAAAAGCTTACAGCAATACGAACTTAATGACTTGATCTTATGCTACGCTTACTATGGGTGTGTGTGTCCATCACATCATTCTCCTAATGATATAACCTTGTTATTAACGACATCCAATATCCATGATCAGGAAACCATCATCATCCATTAATCAACAAACTAGTTTAACAAGAGGCTTACTAGGGACTCTTTTATGTTTACAAAACACACATGTATTAGTGTTTCCTAATAATACAATTATAGCATGGGATGTAAACATTTATCATAAACATAAAGATATAATAATAACCACTTTATTATTGCCTCTTGGGCATATCTCCAACAGTCTCCCACTTGCACTAGAGTCAATAATCTTGTTAAAAACTTGTGCATTCAACACCTATGGCTTTCTGGTGTTGTATAGACACTATTGCTAGTGGTAAACATAATCTTCGGATCTGACACTTCCAGGTCCGTGTGTATTTGCATGTCCTTGCGTCTCTACGCATTACTCATTCTCCAATGAGATGGCATTGTATAAATTTGGTCCTTTGGTGAGACCTTTAGTTCCTCGGGATTAAATCATGTTGATACTATTGTCATAAAATGTATCTTCATAGTATTATCCCGCTATGAACCACACCTAGTTTGATAACAAACTACTTAACACAAATGCCCTCCTTTGCTGCTACTATAGCAGTTTATATACTTAGCCTTTTGTTGTAGTATCTGTCACAATGTTTTAACTTTGGTACTCAACCAAATCCGTTATGGAACTTCCTTTCATTACATTGTGCCACCCATAGTTTAAATTGAGATAAACTTAATTTGTATCCTGTGACAAAACTAGTATCAATGTAACACTTTACAATGATCTACCTTTAACTATTTGTCACTTATACATGATATATTCTTAGTTCTTCCAAAGCTCATAAGAATATCTTTACTATTTTCCAATGATCATCTTATGAATCATTCTGGTATATGCTCATAACATTTAGAGCATAGGACATATCTGGATGTGTATATCTCAAAGAATGATTGATCAAGATATTCTTGTAATTTCACCATGTGTCAAAACACTTGAATCTCGTGTCAACATACTCGAATCTTGATTCAGTCCTTTCCGTGCATCAAGAACCTTTCTTGTTGTTTCCATATTGAACTCATTCAACATGTTATCTATGTACATTTGGCAAAACCATATTAGCGCCTCAATCTATTCATATAGACATTGATGCCTAATTCTTGGGTTATGCCTAAGTCTTTCATCGAAATGAAATTCTTAACCTGTGTCAATACAAGATACATCATTTCCAATCAACAATGTGTCCTCTATATAATGTATTAGAAATATGTCTCAGCGCTCCCACTTAATTTCTTGCAAATGCAAGCATCTTCATCATCTCCGATGAATTTAAACTCTTTTAACAGTTTCATCATGGTGAAGATTCCAACTCCGCTATGCTTACTTCAACCATTGAAGTTTTGCATACTCTTTTAGCATCCTTTGAATTAACAAAACCCTTTGGATCGTGTCATGTACACGTCCTAGGTAACTATTCTATTAGAAGAACATGTTTTGTTTGTTCAACTACCATATACCAAAATATATGTAGTGGTTGCTACATTAATCCGTCCAGACTAAATATCGCTATGAAAGATCAAATCTTATCATAGTCAATCCCTTGAACATTGTTGTACATGTCGACTATTTCATAGATTTGAAATATCCATGTCAATTTATTTATAGATCCAAACACGACCGATAGGCTTCACGCCTTTCCGGAGGGTCTTCAAAGTTCAGAAACTTGATTTCTCGTATATGGATGCTATCACGGATTCCATGACTTCTAGTCATTTTATGGAGTCAGGGCCCATCATCGCTTCTTTGCATGTAGTCGGTTCATAATTGTCAAAACAATGACGACTTGCTTATCAAATCTTACTATTTGATTATTACCGACCCACACGGTTCTATAGGAACTCTAATCTCCGAGATCACACCTTTTGTAATCACGAGAGCCATGAGCATTGTGGCCGTCACCGGGACACTTTCCGGCGCTGCGCTACTTAGCACATATAGCTAAGGTTCAACAACCTTATCAAAGTTCTATTGTCCTCCCACTTAACTTTTCATGAAAAATTCCTTCTCAAGAAACTTGACGTTCCAAGTAACAAACTCTTTTGTCCTCAGTGTTATGGAGAAATTCCCAACAAATTCTTTGGGATAACCTACAAAGACGTGCTTATCCGACTTTGGTTGTAAACATTTTACTTATGCATTACATACCAAAATTTAAGAAAAGACAATTCGGGTTTTATCCCAAACCATGACTTATATGGTGTCATTTCAACGGATCACGATGGTGCTCTTTTCAGTGTAAAAGCGGTATTCACTAAAGCTTTTAATCTTTAAAAACATAATGGCAGTTTTATAAATGACACCTTTGATCTTACCATGTCAAACAAGGTTCCATTACATATCTTGAACACTCCATACTCCTATGGTGTTTTGGGAAATGCAAATCCATGGAACGATTCCTCAAATCTTAGGTGTTTTGCTAAACTTGTAACTCAAACATCTTTCTTTATGATCCAATCATAAACTCTTTTATTTTCTTGTTACAATGATTTTCCACTTCATCTTGAAAGTCTTTGAACATTTTTCAAATGTTTCATACTTCTTCCTTATTGAGTAAGTATATACATATACTCACTCAAATCTTCGGAGAAAGCATATGAAGTTGAAATCCATCGCCCACGACTACACATAATGGACTATATACATCAATATGTACAAATTCCAATCAGTTAGTCGTCCGTTCCTCTTTTGGCCTACGAACGGAGTTTTAATTATCTCCAGGAAGTTATCACAAGCGTCATTTGATCCAAATCAAAGACTCCAAAAATCCATCAACATGGAGTTTCTTCATGTATCCCTTTCAATATAATTTAAACGGCGGTGTCACTTCGCAAGTGATCTTTCAATCATTTGTCTTGCGACATTTTAGCAATAGTGTTTATGGATGTGATTTCTCCTACCAGACTTGTAAAAGTTCATCCATCCTTTATGGAATATGGTAATTATTTGAACAACCATTGTTCTCGTAATACCGGAACAAAATAACAAATCTTGAAGGCTAGGTTTGATGTCAACGAAAAACACAATAACACCTTATTTGTTTTCGATGAACATCATCACTCATTCTCTTGCTAGTTACTCAGGCCATTGTAGTTCATGAATTGTGTTGTCATGTATGACACTTCATACCAACCAATTCGGTATCCAATACCTAAGAGCTACATTGTTTAACAAGTAATGAATACAACCATAACATGTATGTCTTCTATATACCCAAGTTGGACATCTCCAACCTTACAATTTCTGCCAAATATTTTATAGATTCTCTTTCAGCAATTCCTTTTTCTTTTAAAAGAATCTATCAACATCAATAGTGGTGTCATTCACATGACACATAGTACAAAGCGTATATAGTCAAATTCTAATACCTTTGGACTTGCACTTTGAAGTGGATCACCATCATCAAATGTTTGGCATTCTTTCAAAATTCCATTCTTTAGTAATCTTTTAGTGTAGCAAACATTTTACTTACATCTTCTATTCATCCTTATCATGACAACTTTCATGATCAAGCTGCTATAGCTTATAAAGGTGAATTGTGAGTATAATGTTTCTTTTTCAAAACCTTTTGGAGGATTAGGACGACTAGCGTCTCCAACCTTCACAAATTCTCATCAAAATATGAGGATGTATACTCTATCATGTTGTAACCAACACATTGTTTTAGATATCGTAATACCTTTCACATATGATGGTTTCTGAAACATTGCTTTCAGCTCTTAGATAAACTTGATATTAAAAACAATCTTTTGAGTATCAAGAATCATGGAGGCTAACATGATACATTAGATACTAACACTGGAATTGTTACTCTTGATTTAATACTATTTATTAAACTTCATGGAGTAAATTGAGTTTGCTGAAAGTTTGCAATAGGACTTATAAATTTTAATTGACACTCAAAACAATACGATACCAGTTCGTAAAGCAAATATCCAGAATTTCTATAGTTCCACTATCTCAACTATAACTAACCGTAAGGTGGTGAACGGATGCCAATGACTACAACAAACTATGCAAATTCACTTTGATTGTTTTTATGATAAATTGAGTTCGACTAATCCAAATTACAAATGAACTCCCACTCAAAACAACATCCCTCAAGTTGTTTTAGTGATTACATGAACCAAATCCACTACACCAAGTCCGATCATCACGTGAGATGATGTAGCTTTAAAGGCGAACAATCAACATGTTCATCATATCATCCATATGACTCATGCTTTACCTTTCGGTATTCTGTGTTCCGAGACCATGTCTGTACATGCTAGGCTCGTCAAGGTTAACCTTAGTTTCTGCATGTGCAAATCTGGCTTGCACCCGTTGTATGCACACGTAGAGTCTATCACACCCGATCATCACGAGATGCTTCGAAACGACGAGTCTTAGCAACGGTGCCAACTAAGGACGAACACTTTATTACTTGATATTTAGTGAGAGGGATCATCTTATAATGCTACCGTCGCGATCTAAGCAATACAAGATGCATAAAGGATTAACATCACAGGCAATTCATAATATGTGATATGATATGGCCTTTCTTCTTGTGCCTTTGATCTCCATGTCCAGAGCATGGACAAGATCTCCATCATCACCAGCGTGGCGTCAAGGTCCGTGGCGCCGCTTCATGGTTGTCCATCACCACCAACAACTATTACAACTACTTGGAATAAAGCTATTACATGATGAAATAGACACGCAGGTCTTAAACAAAATTTAAAGACAACCATTAGGCTCCTGCCGGTTGCCATATTACAATAAGGATCATTGCATACATCAAATATAATCACAATCCAATGTTGGCCATATCACATCACAAAACCCCTGCAAAAACGAGTTAGATGCTCTAATTTTCTTTGCATGTTTTACGTGGCTTGGGGCTTTCGCATAAGACCGATCTTACCTACGAACATGAACCACAACGTTGATACAAGTGTTGTCAAGATGCTCATTGTAAATTGAATCTTAACTATGGTGGGAGAGACAGACACCCGCAAAGCCACTTGTGCAAAGCAAGTTGCACGTCAAGCGTGGAGCAAGTCTCATGTGCGATGACATGTAATGTTAGCCCGAGCCGCTTCATCCCACCATGCCGCAAGATGCAAAGTACACGCTAAGACACCGACAACAAAAGCATCAACGCCCACAACATCATTGTGTTCTACTCGTGCAACAGATCTACGCATAGATACGGCTCTGATACCACTGATGGGTTCGTAGCATGGAAAACAAAAAATTTCTACCGCAAGAACGAACAAAACCTAGATCTAATCTAGATAAAAGCCAAGATCCAATCTATGAGACATGAGCAACGAGATAGATAGGAACTAACCCTCGTAGATCCGAAAGCGTTAACGAGATTAGATCTCGTGGTTGATGTAGTCGATCACTTGTCGATCTCAAGATCGTGTGGACGATCCTTCCGGCGTCGCGTTCCAGCAGCGCTTCCGCCCTCGGTCAAGTAGACGATCCTTCCGGCGTCGCGTTCCAGCAGCGCTTCCGCCCTTGGTCAAGTAGACGATCCTTCCGGCGCCACGATTCGGCAGCGCTTCCGCAGTCGGTCACACGTGCGGAGTCGAAGCAGACCTTCCTCTCCCCGTTCCAGCGAGCAGCGGAGGTAGTAGATCTTCTCCACGGAATCCCAGCAGCACGACGGCGTGGTGGTGGTGGTGGAGTAGAGAATTCTGCAGGGCTTCGCCTATGCCTGTGCAGAATATGGTGGAGGAGAGAGGCGGCAGAGATTAGACGTTATGAGAGCGTGTGTGGAGGAGGCGCCCCTGCCCTTCTATTTAAGGGGAGGAGGCGCGCCTGGGGAGGGGGAGTCCTTGTAGGACTCCCCTCCTCTATGGCCAACGAATTTGGGGAGGGGGGAGGAGTCCTCCTCCCCCACGAATCCGTGTCTTGACCCACCAGGACTCCTTGATCCCTATCTTGATTTTCAAGCAAACTCCAAGATATCTTCTAGAACCTTCCGGAACATTCTGAAACCTTCTAGAATCCTCATACAAACACTCCGGAACATTTCCTAACTCATAAAATGATCTCCTATATATGAATCTTATTCTCCGGACCATTCCGGATCTCCTCGTGATGTCCCGAATCCAATCCGAGACTCCGAACAACATTCGGTCTCCAACGCACATTCCATATCTACTTAAAACAACTTCGAACCTTAAGTGTGTCACCCTACGGTTCGTGAATATGTAGACATGATAGAGACACATCTCCTATCAATAACCATCAGCGGGACCTGGAGATCCATAATGGCTCCCACATACTCAACGATGACTTCGCGATCGATTGAACCACTTACATACGAAACCAATTCCCTTTGTCACGCGATACTATACTTATCCGAGGTTTGATCGTCAGCATCTCCATACCTAGTTCTACCTCGTTACTGATAAGTACTCTTTACTCGTTCCGTGATATGTCATCCCTTGTGACCTAGTCACATGCTTGCAAGCTAACTAGATGACATTCCACCGAGAGGGCCCAGAGCATATCTATCCGTCATATGGATGGACAAATCCCAATCTTGGTCCATGCGCTTCAACACATACTTTCAGAATACCCAATGACACCTTTATGACCACCCAGTTACGAAGCAGTGTTTGATGTCATCAAAGTACCCATCCGGTGATGGTGATTAACATAACCTCATGGTCGAAGGATTAGGTTACTATGCATTTAAAAGCTTACAGCAATACGAACTTAATGACTTGATCTTATGCTACGCTTACTATGGGTGTGTGTGTCCATCACATCATTCTCCTAATGATATAACCTTGTTATTAACGACATCCAATATCCATGATCAGGAAACCATCATCATCCATTAATCAACAAGCTAGTTTAACAAGAGGCTTACTAGGGACTCTTTTATGTTTACAAAACACACATGTATTAGTGTTTCCTAATAATACAATTATAGCATGGGATGTAAACATTTATCATAAACATAAAGATATAATAATAACCACTTTATTATTGCCTCTTGGGCATATCTCCAACAGTTTCTGGCACACTGTGCTGACTCGTGTAATAACGAGCTCGTTGGGGAACCCCAAGAGGAAGGTATGATGAGCACAGCAATAAGTTTCCCTCAGTTATGAAACCAAGGTTATCGAACCAGTAGGAGCAAGGAAATACCTCCAATGTGTTGTTTCCAACTTGGAATCCTACACAACACAACCACAAAACTTTGCACCCAACTTAGAGTGAGGTTGTCAATCTCACCAGTTTTGCTGAAAACAAAGGATTAAACGTATTGTGTGGAAGAAGGTAATAGCTTGCATAAAGTAAATAAAAAATAGTAAACAGTTGTAGATTGATTGTAAAAGAAAGGACCGGGGTCCATAGTTCACTAGTGGTGGTTCTCCCTAAGATAGATGACATCTTGGGTGAACAAATTACAGCAGGGCAATTGATAAACATCGAGAAAGCATACATGCATACTAATCATCTTGACTCCTTTGAGATTCGATTGGGCATTACAACATTATACATAGACCATAATCCAATTGCATCTATGACTAATAATCCACCTTCAGGTTATCATCCGAACCCCCTCCAGTATTAAGTTGCAAGCAATAGATAATTGCATTACGCATTGCGTGTAAAGTAAAGAATACAATTGTTCTATGAACAAAGGGCTGTTGTTTTCTCCCGAGTAGCAACAACACATCTAGTACCTTAGAGATTTATGTCACTTCCCCAGATTACTAGAGGCATGAACCCACTATCAAGCATAAATACTAACTCTTGGAATTGCTAGCATCTACTTGGCCAAGATAGCTACTAACAACGGAAAGCATGAAAGATAACAAATAACAAAGACATGATAGAATCAATAATCAATCTGAAATAGCATCTCAATATCCATCGGATCCCCGCAAACACAACATGAAGGATTACAAATAGATGATCTTGATCATGAACAAAGCTCACAAGATCTAAACATGATAGCACAAAGGAGAAGAACCAACCATCTAGCTACTACATGGACCCGTAGTCCAAGGATGAACTACTCACGCATCACACCAGAAGTTTGCATGGTGATGAAGAAGGCCTCCAGGATGAATTCTCCCCTCCTGCAGGGTGCCGGGAAGAGCTTCAGATCCCTCCCGATCTAGGGATGGAGATGATAGCGGCTATAGACTCTTTCGTGGAATTTTGATCGGGTACTTAGGGTTTATGTATCGGATGCATTTTATAGTCGGAAGGGGAGGCCGAGGGGGTGCCCTAGGCGGCCACACCACCCCCTAGCGCGGTCTAGGCCTGGCCGTGTGGCCAGGTGGCATGGCGGCCCTCTGGCCCCTCTCTGTCTCATATTCTGGCTCCGTGTCCCCCTCGGTGAAATATTGACTTTTGTTTTTGTCCCGTCCAATTCCGAGAATATTCATTTTCTGACTTTCCTGGAACTAAAAACAGCAGAAAACAGGCAGCTGGCACTATGGCATCTTGTTAATAGGTTAGTCCAAGAAAGTGTATAAAAATACTCCAAAGTTGGAACAAAACATAAGAAAGTAGATAAAAACCATGCATGGAACATCAAAAATTATAGATACGTTAGCAACGTATCACACTCCTTGGTGGAAGAGGTGATTTCAGCTTGTGGTTTGTCGCTCAGTTGTTTTTTTTGTACTCGACCTACTACTGCAGTCTAAAAGTTTAACTTTAGGGCCACACAAGTATATAGTACACGAATTTATTCACGGTAATGGGCACGAACTACCTTTCATGGTAATGTGTTAATTTTTGGCAAAACATGTTTCTATAGATCTAAACGAAAGTGCAAAATAAGGATTTTCCATTTTCCGAATGGCTAGAATGAGACTAGGATACATTGTCCAGATGAAGCAATTAGGTACAGTACAGTTTCATACAGCGTGCCAAAGAAAATATCAGGCTGACAACATAACGAAAGTCATCCTCGTTATTCGAAATAACAATCTATTCACATGGCGGCTATTTCATCACCCTTCAAAATCATCTGCCTGCAAAGATGCACAGAGAATCGCTGCTCGTGCTTTGACCTATTCCAAAACCGTCACGTTGATCTCATTGACATCTACATCAGCCGAATTGGGAACACGAATTTCAGCGACTAACTTCTGAAGATCAGCGGCAGCATCAAGGCCATCTTCAATAGTAGAAATCCATCCTCGGTTCAATTCTTTGATCCGCCGAGTGGCTGTGTCCAAATCCTTTTGGAGAAGCCTAATCTTAGTTTCGGCTGTGCACCATACTTTGGTTTGGTTCGTAGAAATGGCTGTATCACTGGCACGCTGAATATCTGTGCTACGAACCTCCTTGGCAAGGACATGATCATGCACTTGCTTCTGCAAATTGCAATGCAGCAAATCAATCTGTAAATAACATGCAAGATGCAACAAATAGCCATGTTTAGGGTACTCGACCAGGCCATGTTTCTGTACCAGTTGTGTTGTGCCGAGCGGGGCTAGATCCGCATGTCCAAAACTCTTTAGGATTCCTTGGCAAGACAAGGCATGTTTCGGCAGTACATCATCTTACATGCCTTACAAAAAATATATACTAGTATGATAAGACAGGGCAAACAAAGGCTGAACTACTCTCAAAATTAAAATGCATAACGACAGCGCGTGTATATGCAAAATGGAGGCAAACCATTGTATGGGGAGGATTGTTGGGGGTTATCATCGGGCTGGCGAGGCTTCGTACTAGTGCGAGATAACCAATTTGGCTTGATGACTAGCAATTTCCTTCTTTTCTCTTTGAACCGATCCCACGGCACTGCAACTAGCATGCATTAGAAATAATTGGTAACGAGAAGCCACATCAAGGAAGCGATGAACTACATTCGGAAGTAGTAATAGTAAAGTGCAAGGAAAGCGGGCATAGTAAGTTTGCAGAAACCTTCGTCTCGGTTGTACGGACTTCTAACTATCGCCCTGGTGAGGAGTCCGTGTGGCGTACGCATCTCTTAGTTGGGGTGGTGGGGAAGCTGACAATCTGAGTGGGGGAAGCAGATGCGACGAAGCAACGACGGTAGCGTGGATGACGACGTCGCTGAGTAAACTCTGGCAACCTAGAAGTCGGCTAAGGAGGAGGATGATGTGAGTATGGATTGTGGAGTCGGCGGGCGAGCGAGCGAGAGGCCTCGTCAGTATGGAGGTAGCTAGCGTTTGCCGAGAATTGAGAAGTAAAGGAAGGGTTAAATTTTGGGAAAGGTAGAAGGAAGGGTCCCACCAATAATCCTCTAAAATTTTGAACTAGAAGATCCCACCAAGATCACGCGAAAATTTAGTGCTAAATCGCGCTTGGCTCACCTCCTGAGTAGTATTAAAAGGTAGGCTCGAAAAGCAGCACGCATCGAATGCGATGGGATGGTGGCGTGTGCAGCTTGTGAAGAAAAGTCGAAGTCTAGTATGGTGGCAGATAGTAGATGAAAAATAAAATAGGGGTGGTGCTGGATGCCAGCGGTGCCCCTCATAAAAATAAATAAATATTTCAAATTCGTGTAAATACATCAAATAATTGATCCAACGGTCAACATTCAAAGTTATTTGTATGAATGGGGCCCATATACTGTAGTGAGCGAAACAGCTGCGTGAACTTGGGTTTCTTAGCTAAACGGTGCGCATATGCATATGCCAACTCATTTGAACTAATTTAGGCAGACAGACCTAGGAATCACAAGGAAAACATGCATGCTCCGCAATGTCCGGAAACATGGCGCACTCGTCGCATTCCGAGCCAAATTCTTTTGAATTTCTTTACTAGTACGAAACATCCTCGTAATCACTTGGAAAGTGAAAAATGTTCTTTCATAATTGTATGAAACTCCCACGGTCAACATTGTTTACCACGCCAAGACGCACCCACCTACCCGATGTGAGAACCGTATCATAAAGTGTAGCTAGGGTATCGATATATATGGCCATGACCTTATTGGTCCTTCAGACGGAAACCCAAGAATGTTCATACATTTTAGGCTACTAGTAAATTGCATGTGCCATGCACGTGAGACTCAGATAATAGACATATGGCATATCATCATTATATTAAATTATAATAGGTAAAGCACACAAAATTATAAATTTGATCAACATATATAAAGTATGGGTGTATATTTGGTTCTTGTACTTTGTATCATCATGTAGAAATCAAAGATTATTAGCTATCTAACACTTGAAATTTTTGGTGACATGGTCTAGAGAAACGAGGGAGAGGATTCTAGGAGTATAATGGAGAAGTGTGTTTTGAGGTTTGTGCATAGCATTCATTCTGCTGAAGACTATTTATAGAATCTTGAGAATGCTCAAATGGAAAAGAAGATCCAACGGTTAGAAATATTGGGATTCATGAGTATTGATCCAACGGTCATCATTCAAAGTTATTCGTATCTTACCACTATTAGTAAATTGCACATTCCCTGCACGTGAGACCCAGATAATATACGCCTGACATATCATCACTATATAAAATTATCTCTACTATTATAATTGAGAAGTTTTGAATTGGATCCATAGAACAAATCCTAACCATTGCTAGATTCGTGTTAAATAGTACCTAGAGCAAACTCCACCATGTTCTAGAACCATCATTTCACCACCCCCAAAATTTCATAGCACATTATTAGGCTGTATTCTCAATATGTGTAGATATAGTTATTATTAATACACTTAATGTATATGATTTTTTATCTAACAAGACTATTGGTTAATAACAACTCAATTTTTGTTAAATCACATTTCATACATTAGAGAAAAAATGCATAAATTAAGTCTATTTATAATAATTATATACACATATTTAGAGTATAGCCTATTGTGCTATGAAATTTTGGGGGTGGTGACATGATGGTTCTAGAACATGGTGGAGTTTGCTCTAGGTACTATTCAACATGAATCTAGCTGCTTTGAACCATTAGATCTAACAGCCCAACGGTCAGGATTGGTGCTATGGATCCAATTCAAAACTTCTCCATTATAGTAGTGGAGATCTAAAACATGAAATTTTTGGTAACATGGTCTAGAGAAATAAGGGAGAAGTTTCTAAAATGATGGAGAAGTGTGTTTTGAGTTTTGTGCATAGCATTCATTTGGATGAAGACTATCAATAGAATCTTCTAGACCGTTCAAACAAATAGAATCTTCTAGATGCTAGAATGGAAAAGAATGTCCAATGGCTGGAAATGTTGGGATTTACGAGTCTTGATCCAATGGTCAATATTCAAAGTTATTCGTACACTATATAGTGGTAACATAAGATTTAATAGGAAAAACAAAAAAAATATAAATTTGATCAATATCTATAAAGTATGGGTGTATATATTTGGTTCTTGTACTTTGTATGTCATGTGGAAGCAGCGATTATTAGCTATCTAAAACTTCAAAATTTTGGTAACATGGTCTACAGAAACAAGGCAGAAGATTCTAGAATGATGGAGAAGTGTGTTTTGAGTTTTGTACATAGCATTCATTGGGATGAAGACTATCAATAGAATCTTCTAGATGCTAGAATAATGGAAAATAATATCCAACGGCTAGAAATATTGGGATTCGCGAGTCTTGATCCAACGGTCAATATTCAAAGTTGTTCATATATTGTTTACCAATTGCAAGATATGCACATCTACTTGCTTGTAGTACTACCAAATATGGGAAATTTACCATAAACTATGATGTGGATATGTCCATGACCTTGCGAGGTTGCTCGGCCTGAAACTTGTTCATAAAAAACAAGATGATTATTAATCCAGTAGATGGCTTGAATTTCTAGGAAAAACGGTTGTTGGAAGTAGATCGGTGTGCCGTACCAAGTCACACGTGTGCAGCGCCACGCTGTGGACATGGAAGAGACAAGCCGGATTATGCACCCGCGGCTGCAGAGAAGAGATCGATGGAGGGTGGATGGTGAGAGCCAGTGGAGGAGAGAGAAAACACAACTTGTTTTGCGTGCATATTACTACTAGTAGGTCCATATATTTACTACTAGTGGAGTGTGCCTTGTGTTAGCAGCCCATCATAGCTTTGCTCTGACATCGCACCGCCTTCCGATTCCTCCTCCCGCTGCTCTCGTGCTGCCTCCTTTTTTTGGAGAAGGAGCCGCCTCCCTTTTCGAGTAGTACTAGTACGGAAGTGGAGTAGTAGTTTGATGTATATAGAGAAAAATATTTCCATCGCTTAGAAAATTGGAGTTGTTATTTTTCCTAGTATTTGGGAACTCCCATTGGCAAAGTTGTTTACCAACACCAAGGTGCACACATCTACTTTCTTGGAGTACTACTACAAAACTCCCATAAACATGGATATGTTCGTGACCTTGCTTGGTCGCTCATCCTAAACCTATTCATACTTATACTACATGGTAGGCCATTTCTATGAAGCAGCTTTTTTCAAAAGTTGTGAAAAACTCATATTTATTATTTTTCATGGCAGGTAGTACAAGCAAAAGGACGCCATGCATGAGTCCCCCTATTTTTTGGCCTATCTCTCTCTCTCTTTTTTCAAAGCAGGGACAACTTTGCCGGCATGCAAAGTCTAGAAAGAAGTTGAATCTTTGAAAACTCTCGGTCGTGTTCTCCATATATTGGCTATCTGGTGGGCAACTTCAAAAGATTTTTGTGGAATTTAAAGAGCAATTGGCAGCTCACATGTGGTTCGAAATAATTTGACATAATTTCGACAGACTCCCTCCGATCCATATTTAATGTTCATAGATTCATCTAGATTCAAATGTATCTAGTCATGTTTCTGTGCTAGATGCATATACATGAATCTAGACAAATCTGAGAACATTAATTTGAATCGGAGACAAATCAGATAAGAGACGTCTAACATATCATCACTATATAAAATTGTAATAGGTAAAGCAGAAAATATAAATTTGATCAACATATATAAAGTATGGGTATATATTTGGTTCTTCTACTTTGTATCGTCATGTGTATAAGTAAGTTATTATTAGCTACCTAACACTTGAAATTTTTGGTAGTAACATCAGTCTAGAGAAATGTGTGATAAGATTCTAGTATGATGGAGAAGTGTGTTTTGAGGTTTGTGCATAGCATTCATTATGCTGAAGACTATCAATAGAATCTTATAGAGGCTATAATGGAAAAGAAGATCCAATGGCTGGAAATGTCATTCGGATTCGCGATTCTTGATCCAATAGTCAATATTCAAAGTTATTTGTATTCGTACACTATATAGTACTTGGTAAGATAAGATTGTACGAATAACTTTGAATGCCGACCGTTGGATCTCAATACTCACGAATACCAATATTTCCAACCGTGGGATCTTCTTTTCCATTATAGCATCTAAAAGATTGTATAGATAGTGACATGGGTATAATGTCACTATAACAATAGGCATTGACGAGTTAAACCCTCGGCAGATAGTATTCAGCATAATGAATGCTATGCATAAACCTCAAAACATACTTCTCCATCATACTATAATTTTCTCCCTTGTCTCTCTAGACCATATTACCAAAAAAATCAAGTGTTTTGGGTTACTAGTAATCTTTGACTTCTACATGATGATACAAAGTACAAGAACCAAATATACACCCATACTTTATGTATGTTGATTGAATTTATAATTATTTGTGCTTTACCTATTATAATTTTATATAATGATGATATGTCATACGTCTATTATCCGAGTCTCACGTGCAGAGCACTCCTGTCGCTGCTCTCGTGCTACCTACCTTTTGGAGTAGTAGTACAGAATGAGGTGGAGTACTTTGCTTTATAGAAAAAAATATTTCCATCACTTAGTAGAGTTGTTACTTTTCCTAGTATTTGGAAACTCGCATTGGCAAAGTTGTTTACCAATGCCAAGATGCACACATCTACTTCCTTGCAGTACTACCAAATTACCGTAAACTATGATGTGGATATGTCCATGACCTTACTTGGTCGCTTGTCCTGAAACCTGTTCATACTTATACATGGCAGGCCATTTTTGTGAAGCGGGTTTCTCCAAAAGTTGTGAAAACTCATGTTTATTATTTTTCATGGTAGGCAATACAAGAAAAAGGATGCCAGCATGAGTCCCCCTGTTTTTGTTGCCTATTTCTCTCTCTTTTTCCAAAGCAAGGTCAACTTTGCTAGCATGCAAAGTCTAGAAAGAAGTTGAATCTTTGAAAACTCCTGGTCGTGTTCTCGATATATTGGCTATCTAGTGGGCAACTTCAAAAGATTTTTTGAAATTTAAAGAGCAATTGGCAGCCCACATGTGGTTCGATATAATTTGACCTAATTTCGACAGACTCCCTCCAATCCATAATAATGTTCATAGATTCATCTAGATTCAAATGTATCTAGTCATGTTTCTAAGCTACATACATATATCCGAATCTAGACAAATCTGAGAATATTAATTTGAATCGGATACAGTAGTGTAATTTAATTGGGTTTATTTATCTATGAACCTTGAAAACTCAAAGAACCTAGGAATCGCAAGTAAAACTTGGATGGTTTGCTATGTCCGGAAACATAGCGCGCTTCTCGCATTCAGTGCCACATTCTTGTGATTTTCTTCACTGCTAGTAGAAAACATCCCCATAACCAGTTGGAAAAGTGAAAAGTGTTTTTTCCTAATTGTTCGAAACTTCCACGGGCAACATTGTTTACTAAGCCAAGACGCACCCATCTACCCGATGTCAGAACCCTATGTAAAAGTGTAGCTAGGGTATACATCGATATAGAAGGCCATGACCTTATTGGTCGTTCATGCTGAAAACCAAGAATTAATAATGTAACATCATGGTGGGCTATAATGTGAATCCGTTTTCCCTAAGGTTGTCGAATCTCATGTTTATCATTTTTCTTGGAAATTAATAATACTACTAGCAAAAGTACCCCAATCATAATGAAGTCTCATGTTTTTGTTTTACGCTTTATTTTGTTTGAATATTTTCCATCCTCTTTCAAATTTGTCGGTATGCAAATACTAATCAGTAATGGCATTTTTCAAAAATATTGTTGACCCATGATATATTGGCTGTCTGGGTACCTTCAAAATAATTTTGGATATTTTCAAGAGTAATAATCTATCACGCTCACATGTATTCAAGTTTGGCCTAATTTCGTTTAATCGACTTAGAGTCATGCATTTAAGTGCACGTGGAGCTTTAGCTTGGAAGTTTGAAAAATACTTAAACTTAGGAACTGTAAGAAAGAATTGTCCACTTTGTACGAAAATTTGGTGGGGCCATTCTTTCTTATTTTTCTACTAGTAAAAGTACTTGAGAAACTCACACTTCTGGTATTGCCTACTATATCATGTACTACTATGTATGAACTTTCTTGGGTTTCAAGCCAAATGACCAAGGTCATGGACATACCTTGTCTTCATCAAGATAATGACAGTGTGCCCATATTTTGGTATTGCTAGGTTGGTGCATGTTAGCATGCATGGTAAAGAAGTAAAAGTATTTTTTGGAAGGAAGTGCGATCAATATGGCTTAGAGTTCATAGCATGTGCCATTTATTTACTATAGTACATAAAGTGGTAGGATAAATTACATGTTATATTTTTCAAGCTTAATTTTCTAGCTAATTTCACCCACTCAGACGACTTTTCGTCGATTTGTCGAATTATGTCTAAATTAATATTCTACAAGTGCGTGAGAGCTAGTTCAATAGTATAACCGAGTGTTAGGTATAACAAAGTGACACGTCATCTATTGTCGGCTTTATACCAGCATGTACAATACCTAACATTTGAACTATAAAACAACTAGCATAACATGCAGGAACCTCATCAAAAAGCAAGAAGATTAAACATGTGTAAAATGAAAAAAAATCTATGCCCGCTTGAAAAATTCTAAAACTTGGGAATTGTAAGAAAGCATGGTACACTTAGTCTGAAAAGTGGGGCAGTGGCATTATTTATTTCTTTTTTGGAACCTGGGTACCGTAGGTCCTGAAGGAGAGAGACACTTGAATTAGCGCACTAGGGTTTGTAGTCGTCGCAATGTGGTCTGAGGACTTTTTTGTAATTATTATTACTTTTGAGACTTTTTTTATTGGTGTAGATGATTATTAATCCAGTAGATGGCTTGAATTTCGGGAATGGTTACTGGAAGTAGATCGGTGTGCCGTACCAAGTCACACGTGCGCAGCGCCACGCTGTGGACGAGGAAGAGACAAGCCGGACTGTGCACCCGCGGCTGCAGAGAAGAGATCGATGGAGGATGGATGGTGAGAGCCAGTGAAGGAGAGAGAAAACACAACTTGTTTTGCGTGCATATTGCTACTAGTAGGTCCATATATTTACTACTAGTGCAGTGTACCTTGTGTCAGCAGCCCATCATAGCTTTGCTTTGACATCGCACTGTCTTCCGATTCCTCCTCCCGCTACTTCCTTTTTTTGGGAGGAGCCGCCTCCCTTTTCGAGTAGTACTAGTACGGAAGTGGAGTAGTACTTTGTTGTATACAGAGAAAAATATTTCCATCGCTTAGAAAATTGGAGTTGTTACTTTTCCTACTATTTGGAAACTCCCATTGGCAAAGTTGTTTACCAACGCCAAGATGCGCACATCTACTTTCTTGTAGTAGTACTACAAAATTCCCATAAATATGGATATGTCCGTGACCATGCTTGGTCGCTCGTGCTAAAACCTGTTCATAGTTATTCTACATGGTAGGCCATTTCCGTGAAGCGGCTTTTTTCAAAAGTTGTGAAAAACTCATGTTTATTATTTTTCATGGTAGGTAGTACAAGCAAAAGGACGCCATGCATGAGTCCCCCTGTTTTTTGAGCCTATATCTCTCTGTTTTTTCAAAGCAGGGTCAACTTTGCGGACATGCAAAGTCTAGAAATAAGTTGAATCTTTGAAAACTCTTGGTCGTGTTCTCCATATATTATCCATCTGGTGGGTAACTTCAAAAGATTTTTGTGGAATTTAAAGAGCAATTGGCAGCTCACATGTGGTTTGAAATAATTTGACATAATTTCGACAGACTCCCTCCAATCCATATTTAATGTTCATAGATTCATCTAGATTCATATGTATATAGTCATGTTTCTGTGCTAGATGCATATACCCGAATCTAGACAAATATGAGAACATGAATTTAAATCGGAGACAAATCACATAAGAGACATCTGACATATCATCACTATATAAAATTATAATAGTAAAAGTGGAAAAATATAAATTTGATCAACATATATAAAGTATGGGTGTATCTTTGGTTCTTCTACTTTGTATCGTCATGTGTAGAAGACAAATATTATTTGGTACCTAACACTTGAAATTTTTGGTAGTAATAAGATTCTAGTATGATGGAGAAGTGTGTTTTGAGGTTTGTGCATATCATTAATTATGCTGAAGACTATCAATAGAATCTTCTAGATAATATAATGGAAAAGAAGATCCAACGGCTGGAAATGTCGTTCGGATTCGCGAGTCTTGATCCAACGGTCAATATTCAAAGTTATTTGTATTCGTACACTATATAGTACTTGGTAAGATAAGATTGTACGAATAACTTTGAATGCCGACTGTTGGATCTCAATACTCGCTAACGACCCACAAGTATAGGGGTTGTATCACAGTATTTTGATAAGTAAGAGTGTCGAACCCAGCAAGGAGCAGAAGGTGCTGGCTAGTGGTATGGATCTGGAATTCTCTGCAAATACTTAGCAAATGGATTTTTAGGGGTTTTCGATAAAGCAAGTAAACAAAGTACGAGTAAATAAAAGACAGTAGGAATAAATGCAGCAAGTGGCCCAATCCTTTATGCAGCAAAGGACAAGCCAGTTGTATTACTTAAGATGAACAAACGTTCTCGAGGACACATGGGAAGACTATCAAGTGCTTTCGCTTCATATAGTTGATTAATCTTCTCTAGCTTGCTAAGTGTTGTGTGGGTGAACCTGTGCTAATGTACCGCCCCATCCAAGACTAATACATACTTGTGATTATACCCCTTGCAAACATCCGTAAGTACAAGAAAGTAATTAAAGTAGAAACCTAACCAAAGCTTTAAACTCCAAGACCCTTATGTCCCTTGTGCAATGGTTTCCTAACGGGGGTTCAGGTTTCTGTCACTCCGGCAACCCCTACGATTAGTAGCCAAATACACAATGCATTCCCCTAGGCCCATATAGGTGAAGTGTCATGTAGTCGACGTTCACATGACACCACTAGAAGAAGTACACCGCAACTTAAATAACAATCTATTGAATCTTTCTCAACATAACTCCACTACTAACAACAAGACTTCTCCCATGTCCTCAAGAACAAAACAAACTACTCACAAGACATCATATGGATCATGATCAGAGATGGAATAATGATGTATAACAATCTGAACATAAACAATAATTCAATGGTTCACTCAATAGCATCAACTACAAAGGGTAATCAACACCGGGAAAGTTTCACCTATGAACTATGCAAGATTCAACACAATTGTTATAGCAATATGGAGATGGTGATGAGGGTGCTGATGGTGCTGATGGTGGTGGTGATGATGATGATGATCCCGATGAAGTCCAGCTTGATGGTGGTGTTGATGGCGACGATCTTCCCTCTCCAGGAAGGAATTCCTCCGGCAGAAATCTATCTGTCGGAGAGATCTTTCTCTCTCGGTGTTTTCCGTCCTGCAGAGGCGGCGGAATCTTTCTGTGGTCGCTACCCGAGTCTTAGGGTTTCGGGAGGATAATATACGCTAGAGGGGAGTGCCAGGGGTGGACCAGGGCGGCCACACCACCTGGTGGCACGGCCTAGGCTGGCCCGCGCCAGGGGGTGGTGTGGGCCCCCTGTGGCCCATCTCCAGCCCCCTTCTGGCTTCCTTCGTCTTCTAGAAAAATAGGATTTTCCGTATATTTTCCCGGATTTTCTGATCGTCGCTAATTTTGTGTAACATCCCAAAACTTTAATCCAATCTTATCAAGATTCAACTCATCAAAATTAGGGTTAACAAAATCTTTTCCAAAGTAAAAATGAAAGCATTCATGTGTATGTGCATTTAATTTAGGAATTGATTTGAATTGCCTTGGTTCTGTGATCCTTTGCTTGTAAAATGTTTCTTAGGTGAAATAAACATCATCTAAGTCATTCCCAAACTTTTTCCAAAGAAGAACAACTCAAAATGAATATTTGAAGTGAATGGTCATTTTGGCAAAATTAACTCTCATGCCTACTTTGGCTATTCCTAGTACTCAAAACTTAACAGAAACATGTGTGGATCTTTACACTCCTTGATAGTACACATAATGAGGTACCAAGGCCCACTTTGTGATCTACTAAAAACATTCAAATTCTAATTTTAAATGATAGTTTAAAATTGAATCTAATTCATATGGGAAGACCCCATTATTTCAAAAACCACTCAAACAAGCTCAATTTTCAAAACCCAAGCACCCATAGAGTCTCAAGCTTATTCCTAGCAAACCCACCAAAAATCTTTTCAAAATTCAAAACTAAATCTCATGCGGCCATTTCATCAAACACTTGGCATGCATGATTTACACCCTAATCCTAGCTCACTGTTTTGAATAGGGTTTTGCCCCCAAATGATCTACATTTAATTCCTTTGTCCCCCAGAGTCTAACCATGCCATTAGCACCCATCCCCTACACCCCTATTGGCAAAGCCATGCCATGCCGAGCCATCCCTCGCCGGCCGACCATGCACTCGCCCTAGCAGACCACCTCCCTCTCTCCCCCCATGTCTAGGAGGTAGCTAGGACCGCACCGCCACCCTCTGTCCCCTGCCCGAGCCAAGCCCAGCAGTGGACCACCGAGGAAAGCACGCGCCCAGTGCCACCGCACCATGCCGAGCACGCGCTAGAGCGCCGCACCCGGCATGCGTGCAAAAGCCACCGCTCGACCGCAGCCCGCGCCTACCGCTCCGCCACGACCCAGGTAACACGACGGACACGCCCGTTCGCCGCCCAACGCCCCACAGCCACCGCTCGCCGTGGCCACCGCCGCCTCTGCCGCTCAGAGCGCCAGCTAACCCCGACCGCATACCACCACCCCTACGCCCGTATTCACTTCCTAGAGCACCGCCAGGAGACCGCCTATCGATCGCCACCCTCAGCCATGCCGCTAGCCACCCATAGCCATGTCACCACCGTCGCCGGCCCATCCCTCTCGGTCTTGCCGTCGAGCCTATAAAAGGAGGGCACCCCCAACCGTTTGAAGCACACCACTCCCCTCCCCTCACCTCACTGACCGTCCCACACCATTAGCCGGAGCAAGGGGAGCAGCAGCTCGCTAGAATTGCACCGGAGCAGGCTGCCTCTGGAGGAGAAGGGTGCCGCTGATTGCGACCCCCCCCCGGAGCTGCCTCGATCGTCCCTGAGCTCGTCGTCGACCACCAGTTCGTTTGCCCGCCTCACCGTCGTCGCTGGAGCCCTGGTACGCCCCCTATGCACCCCCACCGAGCCGCTAGGGTTCGAGCTCGCCGGCGACCTGTTCGTCGTCGACGATGATCCCCAGCCGTAGATCTCAGTTCTAATCTAACGGCCCACATCGCCCCGTACCGCTTCGCGCGTTATGAGCCGCTGACTTGTGGACCCCCCTATCAGTTGAGCCCCCGCCGCGGAGTGACACTGGGCCGACCCGTTAGCATTTCCCGCGCGACCCAGTTAGTTTGAATTAGGATTTTTCTTTTTAGTTTAAACTTAGTTCTATCTCTGAGTTTAAAAATCAATTCAGAGAGTTTGACAAATCCAAATTGCATGAAACTAATTTTTCCTGAAAGGTAGTGAAAAGATCTATCCAAGCCCGTTTGATTTAATTCAATTAGAGTTATAGATCTCTCCTAATAAAAATAACAAAACAGAAGCATTTGCACCTTTCAACATTTTTATAAAATCAACCAAGATAGGTTTTGAGTTGATTCCAGCTCTCAAAAATCACATTTCATCATACCTATCTGAATATGTAATAATATTAAGGTTTACATGCAGTGACTTTGGACTAGTACCAAAATAATGATATATAGGCATTTCTAGTCACTTTAAATCATTAAATATTAAACTTAAACCAAAGTAATATTGATCCAACCTTTAAATATCATTCCCACATGTTAGAATATGTGGTGAGGATATGTGTCCAAATCCTCCAATATTTTAATTGGTGAATATTAAATCTTAGTTAATTTTCAATGAGTAGAAATTACTTTTCTAAAATAAAAAGAATGAAACTAGTTAATTAAACTTGTGATGCTTAGGATGATAATAGATCATCAAATGTGTGACCTATAGTGCTAATTGGACTAGTTAAGTATTGTTTGGTGATTGTGTACTCCGTATGTATTTATAGACGATAGTACCGACCAAGCTTTCAAGGAGGAGGAGTTCTACCAAGAAGAAGAAGAAGAAAACTTCAACCACTGCACTTCACAAGGCAATCCACCATGAAGAATGTAATCTAACACTTGCAAGTATAATGCTTAGCAAGCTAGGATTAAACTAGATGGTTTAGCAAAGATGCTTTAGGCCTACCTTGGTCACACTACTTTGACTATTAGATACCCAAGTCTTATTTACAAGCTTTACTTCCTTTACTTTACACAAAGTTCTTTACTTTTTTTGAAGGTAGCGTAAAGAGTATAAAACTTGACCTATTTAGAAACCCTTTAGATGTCATTCTATGGCATGAGATTGAACCCACTTTTTCTACCTTAGTGAACACTCTTAACTTAGTAGTTTAGAGTAGATCAAAAACTTGAGTCACTTTAGATGGGAACACTTGATGAAAATGAATTATGAAAACCTTGGAATGATGAGTCATTCTATTGAGATGTTTTGACATGTGTTGAGAAATACAAATGGTTTATGATGGTGAAAATGTTGAGGCAAGAGCCTTAACCCTTTTATAAAACTGATGGTTGGATTCGGATGCGATACAATTCCAAATTTACCGTACAACCACACTACTTGAATTGGGTAAGGCTTAGCTGGAAATTTATATGCATTAGTATTAGTTCCCTCACGGGAGAGGTTTGAGCTGAGGCTACCTCTCAATGTTGTCCACCTATGCAGTGCCCAAGATGACTGATGGTCATGGTTGGGAGGCCATGCTCATAGGAGAGGTGCTTATACTAGGGTGTGTAAAAGGAAGGTTATGTTTGATTATCTGCATACTAAGTATGATGATCCAGGGTTATCCCTAACAGATGTATCGAATCTTGTGGTGAAAGTGTACCACCTCTGCAGAGTGTCAAACTATTCTAATAGCCGCGTCCGCGGTTATGGACAGTTGAAATGGCCATACTGTTTTGTTGTCAGATGTTTTCCAAACAACTTATGAAATGAATGAGGAATTTTGACTTGACCACAACAGGGTTGTGTTTATGTCAATATTTTATCTTTCTTTGCTTCAGAACTCAGCTTAGGTTTTAAATTTAACTTTATAGTTAAACTTAGATTTATCACTTTAACCTAGAACTATATTACTTGTTAGAGGTAGTTTCCGAGTACTTAAAAGAGTACTCATGGCTTTTGTCCCTGGCTATTCTCATGGCCAGACTATGAAGGAGACTATCAAGATGATGGCCAACAGGACGACTATGATAACTAGGACTATCTGCCTTCGTCAGCATTGCCTGTGCCCCTGAAGATGGACCCCACCGCTACGCTTATCTTTTATTTCCGCTGCTTGTTGTATTAAGACTGGATCATGAGATCATTATTTGTGTAAGACCTTATGTATGGTTTGTAATGGATGATGTACTGTGATATCCAATCCGTTATATCTCGCAAAAATGGTAATCCTGGGATTGCGAGGTATGCCATAACGGGCATCTGGGATTAAAAATCCGGGTGTTGACATTTTGCCTCCAAACAGCACCTTTTCCATCAGAATCCTGACTGCAGTAGTCCATGCTCCAAAAGTCATCAACCATGCAAAAATATATAAAGTAACATAAGTATCACCTCTCAATACGAAATATATCAATGAATAACAGTGAATTATGACGTAGAATAGTGATGCAAAATGGACGTATCAACTCCCCCCAAGCTTAGACTTCGCTTGTCCCCAAGCGAAACTGAACTCAATAAACATGACCTCAGGTTTATGGAGTGAAGAGTCGATAAAAGAATACGGACAAGAAGCATCACATTCATCAATACATAGATCGTAATAGAAGACAACTCATTATTATATAACTTAACTTACAATGAGTAAAGGAAACACAATAAAGATACATGAAGTAAATCATAATTGGTAATGGAAAACTTATCTCTTGGTCAAAGAATAGTTGATAATTTGCTGGAGTTCACAAATAATTGGTTTTCAATGATAGCTTTCAAAGTAGTAAAAACCTAGATAAGAGCAATGTGCAAAACAAGGAACATAAGAAACATGATTGAATAAATCATCATATGAATGAATGAAACACAACAACTCAAAATACTTGCTGAGATAATAGGGGGTGGTTTACTGACTCGACTAAAAAGTAAAAGAAAGGCCCTTCGCAGAGGGAAGCAGGGATTGCAAGTCTCATAAAGAGCTCCCAAAAATTATGATACTTACTAGCTTTCATCTCTCATTGCCCCTATCGTAGGCATCTTTAGGTGATTAAGGTTAAAGTGATCAAATATGAGGATATGCATTGACAAGTTGTAAATTGAGAATATCATGTCCCTTGAATACGAGGGCCGCTCCTCATGCTACTCAAGTTTAGTCACCGGTAAGTTCTTGTCATCGTAAGCATATGTGTATCATAGAGAACCGCCAACGGGGTACCCCTTGCCCGATGATACGGAAGAATCCCCATATCAAAATGACAAGGCAAGCAGACAACAAACATCTCAGCAATCTTCTTATTTACCATGGGAATATGGTGCTTTTTTCTCTCTTTCCTCTTTTCATAATCTCTTTTTTCTTTTTCTCTTTTTATCAATATCAGACTCTTTTTTATAAGAAGAATGCTTGATAGATGCTCGTTATGGTTACGCTGCCGGTTTCCACCATGTCAGCATGGATTAGACTAGCGGTCTAGGCGTTTCTCTAACACACATGCATAACTCCACGGACTTACAAGCTCCCCTTTCATTTCACACCGACGACATCCATAGACAAAATAACATGATATCAACTAGGTACAAAGTACCAGTGCAATGTTGAAATTGTTCCCCATGAGAGCATGGTTCTCCTAATTCACAACTCACAAAGCGCAAGCATATACGCAACATAGATGGGCACAATGGTTCAAGTTTATTAGATGCAAGAAAGTAAAGTGTTCCATCAAGTTCGTGAGAGCTTTAATCACTAATTTTCACATAACAAGTTTAATTTGGGAGGTAGATAAAACAAGAATTTTACTTGGAATAGCAATAATGCTAATAGGTAGGTATGGTGGACACAAATGGCCTGGGTTTTGGTTTAAAGGAGTGGATGCACGAGAAGAACTCCCTCTCAGTACAGGTTTTTGGCTAGCAAGGCTAGGTAGCAAGTACAAGAGTTGAAGGAAACAAACAAACATATAAGTGATAAAATTAAACATGCAATCTTCCTTGGAAGCACAAAATATCTTAACTAGACAATACTAGACTTATGAGCAAATCAAGAAAGAAAGATGATGAAATTATTTTTCTTTAGAGTACTTCTATATTTTTCATTCAACTCTCAAAAATAGTGTGCTACTGACCGAGCCAAGTTTGCCAAAACCAACTAAATTAACTCAATGATCCCAAAGTGATACCAATACTAACAACACGATCAATCATATAACCACGAATTGAAAACTAATATAAGCTATGCAAAATAGTAAATGATAGAGCTTCTCATTAATATTCTGTAACGGCAACTCACACCAAGGGATACATACCTAACGAGAGAGGGGGAACTTCCATAATGCAAACCATACTACATAATAACTCCTCTATTCATGATATGACTCTACTAAAAAGGTAAAAAGATAGAAGATAGTGATGTGGTACCGCGGCACTCCCCCAAGCTTGGAACAAACCAAGGGGATGCCAAACCTGATGACTAATTACTCCTTCGGTGGTGGTGGTATCCTCTCGATGAGCTCTCTGATCAATTTCCCCAAGTCCTCAATCTCGAAGGTGAGATTACGAATCAGCTGTGAGTTTTGCTCAATGCGGCTCATGATCATGTCGTGTTGAGAATTCCAGCTCTTGCTATTCTTTCCCCACTCTTCCTCCTTGAAGTCTTCTTTTCCTGCATGGCTAGAACGAGGCAAATCCCAATTGGAGGGTAATTTCCCCTTGGGCATATTCTGGTATTGATGCTCATGGATAAGGGTATGGAAAGGATTCTTGGTGCGTGGAGGAAGTTACCAAGGATCTGAACGGTGGTGAGGAGGTTTCCCTCCAATGGCTGGGTTTGCCACCACTCCAATGCTTGCAATGGTAGTGCCGGTGTGCGGGTGTTGGCCTTGCTCCTCTTCACCTTCACTCTTGATCTCCTTCTCCTTCCCAGGGTCTTGGAGGTCTTCCTCCATAGGTTCCTTCCCTTTATCCTTGGCGGACACCATGGTGCTTCTAAGCTTTCAAAGAGTATGTCCTGGCAGAAACAGATCGAAACAAAAACACGACGAAAACACGATATACAAACCTCAGGGGATCCGGGGGGTTATATATTACGAAGTTTCATATCAAAGGGAAGGTACTGGGAGAAAACGGGTCGGAGGCGGAGTTTGGGGTGGACTCACCACCTGCTGGCGCAGCCAGGGGTGGGCCCGCGCCACAGGGTGGTGTGAGCCAGCCTGGCTCTGTTTCCGTCCCTTTTTCTCTTCGTAGCTTTCCTTATTTACTAAAAACTGCAAAAATATAGTTGGATTGTATTTTCACGGAACTTTTCTTACCAGAACTGTTACCTATTTGAAAATAGACTCTGCAGGTCTCTGAATTTGGTATTTAGTAGATTCTTCCAGAGTCACCACTTGAATAACATCAATATCTTCATCTTCATACACTTATTACTTGAGTCATAAAACCCTTCTCTTCCTTATTACACCATTATCTCCACTTCCTGGAAATTTCTTTCACACAAAACTTCACATTGTTCTTATTAGCAACATTAGTATAAGTGAAGTGATAAAACCTTTTGAATCCAACTTCAACTGAAAACCATCAAAACATAAGCTACTGTAGCAACTCCTTCCGAAAACCCAAAAAGAATTCAAAAAGGAAATCGAATAAAGAAGCAAATGCAAGAGTGGCAAAATCTGTCGAAATAGACCAGCAGGTAAAGATAAATTTTTTCGAAAATATTCTGTTGCTCAAATCAAAAAGTGCAAAACTAACGAAAGTTAAATAACAACCTGGGGCAGAAGCACAAAAAATTACAGCTCAAACCGACATACAGAGAACTCTCACGATTATTTACGGTAAAGCACAAAATTCTGTTTTGGGACAGCAACTTCCCCAAATCTTACTTCTCTCTGATTAGAGGTTGATCTTGGCACAAAAACCAAACAAAACGGATAAGGAGCGGTTATTACCGAAGTAATAACTTCCAAGACTCAAAGAAAAAAACAAACTAAAAGCAAAAACAAATTGGGTTGTCTCCCAAAAAGCTCTTTCTTTATAGCCATTAAGATGGGCATGATAATTTTGAAGAAGCTCTCATAGGGATATGAATTGAAGTGAAAGAGAGCATTAAGAAGCAAAAACACACACACATTTAAGTCTAACCCACTTCCTATGCAAGGGAATTTTGTAAACAAACAAGTTGTTGAAACCATAGGCAACTTGCATAAGAAGGCAAAAGATGTGCAACATAAAACAATTCAGCATAAAACGAGGAAACTTGATATTATTGAGATACATAAGAACACTTTTCCATCTCTCATAGTAACTTTCAGTATCATGCATAAACTTAAATATATCTATCACAAGGACCATCATAGCAATGATCACTTATTCTAACAGAAAACACAGGAATTCTAGCTCTCATAACACTACTTTGCAAAACCATATTAGAGGTATCCTTACAAAGGATAGTGTGTCCCTCTTTTTCATACTTAGTGACAAAGTCTTTCACACTTGCTATTATAGGTTCATCAACCATTTGTTTATCAGGTTCAACAGCTTTATTTGTACTTTCATTAACCATACTAGCTATCATAGAATGTTCCTTTACCTTAACTGGAAAAGGCATTTTCTCAATATAAGGTTTAGGTAAAACATGATTAGCAGTATAAACTTCAGTATTTCTTGCAGGAACACTCTTAGCAATATCTTTATAAGGTTCATGATACTTATTCCACTTATTTTTAGGCACTTCAATGTAAGAAGCAAAAGCCTTAAAATAAGAAGCAATAGCTTGAGAATCTAGACCATACACATTTTTAATGTTTTGAAAGTCATTAGTTCCCATAAAAGATTCAATGCATTCATAATCATAATTTATACCTGACTTTCTACCTTTGTCATTCTCCCAAGCTTCAGCATTGTCTTGAATACGGTCCAAAAGATCCCATTTAGCTTCTTCTTCCATACGAGTGAATGATCCAGCACAAGAAGCATCCAATAAATCCTTGTCATGTAGAGGGAGCCTTGCATAAAAGTTATTGATAATAATATTGTTGGGGAGCTCATGAATGGGAAATTTGAGCATTAGTAACTTCAATATCCCCCAAGCTTGAGTTGTGCTCTCTCCATCAAGAGGCCAAAAGTTGTATATTTGATTTTGATCTTTATGAATCTCACTAGGAGGATAAAACTTTGAATAGAAGAGAGGCACTATTTCCTCCCATTCTAGAGCTTGACCATTCTTCAGCAGCTTATACCATTCCTCAGCTCTTCCTTTTAGTGATAATGAGAATAACTTCTTCTTAACTTGATCTGTAGTAATACCTGCACACTTGAACAACCCACATAATTCGTGTATAAAGAGCAAATGATCACCGGGATGGACAGTTCCATCCCCAACAAAGTAGTTATCCATAACACGATCAATAATTCTTGTAGGTATTTTGAAAACATCATTCTCAGCAGGTGGTGGCTTATCTACTACCTTAGCAGTGGTAGTAGCATTACCAAATAAGAAATCAGCGAATTATCCATAACGAAAATAAAGCAACTAACAGAAGTAAACAATACTCACAGTAGCAGTTTCCTTTACCAATTCCACTCTCCAATAGCACTTCACTCCCCGGCAACGGCTCCAGAAAATAGTCTTGATGACCCACAAGTATAGGGGGTATATTGCAGTATTTTTGATAAGTAAGAGTGTCGAACCCAACGAGGAGCAGAAGGTGCTGGCTAGTGGTATGGATCCGGAATTCTCTGCAAATACTTAGCAAACGGATTTTTAGGGGTTTTCGATAAAGGAAGTAAACAAAGTATGAGTAAATAAAAGATAGTAGGAATAAATGCAGCAAGTGGCCCAATCCTTTATGCAGCAAAGGACAAGCCGGTTGTATTACTTAAGATGACAAACGTTCTCGAGGACACATGGGAAGACTGTCAAGTGCTTTCGCTTCATATAGTTGATTAATCTTCTCTAGCTTGCTAATTGTTGTGTGGGTGAACCTGTGCTAATGTACCGCCCCATCCAAGACTAATACATAATTGTGATTATACCCCTTGCAAACATCTGTAAATACAAGAAAGTAATTAAGGTAGAAACCTAACCACAGCTTTAAACTCTAAGACCCTTACGTCCCTTGTGCAATGGTTTCCTAATGGGGGTTCAGGTTTCTGTCACTCCGGCAACCCCTCTGATTAGTAGCCAAATACACAATGCATTCCCCTAGGCCCATATAGGTGAAGTGTCATGTAGTCGACGTTCACATGACACCACTAGAAGAAGTACACCACAACTTAAATAACAATCTATTGAATCTTTCTCAACATAACTCCACTACTAACAACAAGACTTCTCTCATGTCTTCAAGAACAAAACGAACTATTCACAAGACATCATATGGATCATGATCAGAGATGGAATAATGATGTATAACAATCTGAACATAAACAATAATTCAATGGTTCACTCAATAGCATCAACTACAAAGAGTAATCAACACCGAGAAAGTTTCCCCTATGAACTATGCAAGATTCAACACAATTGTTATAGCAATATGGAGATGGTGATGAGGGTGCTGATGGTGATGATGGTGGTGATGATGATGATGATGATCCCGATGAAGTCCATCTTGATAGTGGTGTTGATGGCGACCCCTCTCCGAGAAGGAATTCCCCTGACAGAAATTTGTCTGCCGGAGAGATCTTTCTCTCTCGGTGTTTTCCGCCCCGCAGAGGCGGCGGAATCTTTCTGTGGTCGCTCCTCGAGTCTTAGGGTTTCGGGAGGATAATATACGCTAGAGGGGAGTGCCAGGGGTGGACCAGGGCGACCACACCACCTGGTGGCACGGCCTAGGCTGGCCCGCGCCAGGGGGTGGTGTGGGCCCCCTATGGCCCATCTCCAGCCCCCCTTCTGGATTCCTTCGTTTTCTGGAAAAATAGGATTTTCTGTATATTTTCCCGGATTTTCTGATCGTCGCGAATTTGGCCTCCAAATAGCACCATTTCCATCAGAATCCTGACTGCAGCGGTCCATGCTCCAAAAGTCATCAACCATGCAAAAATAGATGAAATAACATAAGTATCACCTCTCAATACGAAATATACCAATGAAATAACAGTGAATTATGACATAGAATAGTCATGCAAAATGGACGTATCACTCGCGAATACCAATATTTCCAACCGTTAGATCTTATTTTCCATTATAGCATCTAGAAGATTATATAGATAGTCTTCAACATAATGAATGATATGTATAAACCTCAAAACAAACTTCTCCATCATACTAGAATCTTCTCCCTCGTCTCTCTAGACCATATTACCAAAAAAATGAAGTGTTTTGGGTAGCTAGTAATCTTTGACTTCTACATGATGATACAAAGTACAAGAACCAAATATACACCCATACTTTATGTATGTTGATCGAGTTTATAAGTTTTTGTGCTTTGCCTATTATAATTTTATATAATGATGATATGTCATACGTCTATTATCCGAGTCTCACGTGCAGGGCACTCCTCTCGCTGCTCTCGTGCTGCCTACCTTTTGGAGTAGCAGTACAGAATGAGGTGGAGTACTTTGCTTTATAGAAAAAATATTTCCATCGCTTAGTAGAGTTGTTACTTTTCCTAGTATTTAGAAACTCGCATTGGCAAAGTTGTTTACCAATGCCAAGATGCACACATCTAATTTCTTGTAGTACTACCAAATTACCATAAACTATGATGTGGATATGTCCATGATCTTGCTTGGTCGCTCGTCCTGAAACCTATTCATACTTATACAAGGTAGGCCATTTTTGTGAAGCGGGTTTCTCCAAAAGTTGTGAAAACTCATGTTTATTATTTTTCGTGGCAGGAAATACAAGAAAAAGGACGCCATGCATGAGTCCCCCTGTTTTTGTTGCCTATTTCTCTCTCTTTTTCCAAAGCAGGGTCAACTTTGCCGGTATGCAAAGTCTAGAAAGAAGTTGAATCTTTGAAAACTCTCGGTCGTGTTCTCGATATATTGGCTATTTGGTGGGCAACTTCAAAAGATTTTTGAACAATTTAAAGAGCAATTGGCAGCTCACATGTGGTTCGATACAATTTAAAGAGCACATTGCCCCCATACCGAGTCGATTCCCCTAGTCGCACCTTCGCCGGCCGCAGGTTCCTCGCGCTCGAGCTCGAACTTGAGCATGTCCTGATGGTGAGCAAGGGCCAGCATAGGATCGATAGGCTCAAGGGGACCCAGGATGGCGTCGTCTGCCACAGCCAAGGCGACCTGGCTCCCACCCGAGTTGTCTGCCCTGGTCGCATGCTCGCTTGCCGCAGGTTCCTCGCGCGCGAGCTTGAGCTCGAGCATGTCCTGATCATAAGCAAAGGCCATCATAGGATCGATAGGCTCGAGGGGACCCAACACGGCGTCGGCCACGGCCACGGCAACCTGGCACCCACCCGAGTTGTCTGCCCTGGTTGCATTATCGCTTGCTGCAGGTTCCCGGCGGAAGGATTGGCCGATGTCTTGCACGGGCTTAACTTCGCCACGGTTGATGTCCAGCCAGAGTGCCTTCCCGGACGCAGCTCCGTCACAGTCGAAAGGGAGGCCCACCGGGACCGGCGCTTTGTTTTAGAGGTCCACTTTTGTTCGCCTGCCATGTTGACGCCTCCGTGACACGGCCAGCGCAGGATTGGTAGCCTCGAGGGGGCCCAAAATCGCGTTGTCGGCCGGCAGGGCCAACGCACATTTACCGCGGGCGAGCAGGCGCTCTACAAAGGCAGCTCCAACAACGGCATGTTCCCGCCGGATGAACTATTTCGGGGCCTGGCCTCGAGCCGAAGCAAACTTCCGAGGACGACACAGCCAATCCACCGGGATTCCTTCAAGTATTTGTGAGGGTAACATGCCTTTGGTGGAATAAAGAAATTTCGCCGGAGAGTTGAATGAAGGAGAAAGTATAGTACTACTAGCGGTGCTACTCAGTTTTGACCTAGCATTACTCCAAGGAGTACTTTTTTTTAGATGCTCCAAGGAGTATGCAGAGCGACCACTTGGTGGCGCGTGAGTTTTTTCGCAGTTTGGTGGTTATCCGGGGAATTAACTCACAAGAGAAATGTCATATCGGTACTTGTAGAGGCCGTACTTTCAGCTGGCCGTAGTCTAATCGGATAGTAGGAGTGGTAGTACTATACACTCTCGAAACAGAGGTGGCGAGTAGCTGGCAGCTCGAGCAACGAGTCTGGTAAATTCTTGGAGTATGTATGTACTCCAGTATATAATAGTAATAAGTTGCACATGACTGACCGTACAGTGACACAAGGTACAAGAACCAATTATACACCCTATACTTTATGGACGTGGCTCAAAATTATAATTATTTTTCAGCGATACCAACACAATCTCTTTCATCATTATAATAGGTTATTTCTACATGACACAAGGTACAAGAACCAATTATACACCCTATACTTTATGGACGTGGCTCAAAATTATAATTATTTTTCAGTGATACCAACACCTCATCATTAATTGCCGTGACACATAAGCATTTTCCATGCATGTAATAAGGTCTTTGATAATGGGGGAGTCTCTTAGCGCGGCATACTAGGCAAAATCCTTTTGTGGCAATCAATTACTAGTAGTAGCTAAGATACACCCCTTGCATGTAATCATAGGCAAAAAGAGTTGATTGCCCAATAAAATGCATGCATGAGAGAAAAACATTAAATTAAGATACAACCTCTAAAGTACAATGCATTGGAGAGGTTGTCTATTAGGTATTTATAACTCACATGGTAAGCTACACCCCATTGTGAAAGGCCTAATGCATGATACAGTACGTACCACCTGATACCCCCATTGGGGCTTGTCTCATACTCTTATCCCAAACAGAGTTATAGTAGTACTAGTACCTCCATCCTGGAGTAGTACTGGAGTACAGTATTTAGTCTTCCACGTATCCCTAGGTCGTCAAAGCGACGTGTAGACCGCGTCAGAGGGAGATAATCAGCGCTTCCCTAGTTTTCTCCATGCAGGTCTCTTGCCAAAGAGATAGGGTATCGGTTCATGGCCATTGAATTTGGATGAACGGACGATATTGCCTAGAGTGAGATGAGGAGTCTAGAACTCCTAGTATTTAACTATTGTACCAGTCTCTCTCGTCGCTCTCATCAACCCTCTCAGATCTGTGCTCCTCCCTCTGCTCTCCCGCTCGATCTCAAAATCCCTCTCAGATCCGCCGCAGTTGAAGAAGACATCTCTATGGCGAACGAGTGGTTTGAAGCTATGATTGACATGAGTGCAATGAGGCAGGCCTTCAGTTGCAGGTTGTGTTCTCAAATTATTCGTCGTCCCGCGTACATGGTTATTACTGTTGGGAATATGCCCTAGAGGCAATCATCAATGATGATATTCCTGTGTATTCATAAGGTTATGGTCCATGTATGAACTGCTGATATGTATCATCGAATATGTGATTTGATTGTGGAACTACATATTCATGTTGTTCATACTAATTGTCCTTGGTCATTGAGGTTGTGCCGGACACACAACTTAGACCAATGTGAAAGTCAGCAGATGACTAGGTTCCACTTGTCATGGGCATGGAGATGCTATTCCGACTTACACGGATTCGGCTAAAGAGTTTAGCGAGTCAGACTGACCCATATTGAGATGCAACGAACAAGTCGTCATTTGCATGTCTCAATCAATGTAATCCTTGGACCTGAGATTATTGCACAATCCGAGTTGAGGATCTCCGACTTAGGTTCTGTCAAACGTTGTTCCGTCACTGGGCAGTTATAAAGGCAGAGTTCGGGTCGTCTGAGAATCAAGCTGCGTGGTGTGAATAACCAAGACAGGATTTTGCCCCTCCATATGGAGAGATATTCTCTGGGCCCTCTCGGAAGATATGATTCGGAAAGCATGGCCATGCGCATCTCGGATTAAGTGTTAACCGAGGCAGCCGACTAAGAGTTAGTCGGATGAATCACTTATTTCGGATCGAGAAAGAGAGTCGTACTATTTAAGGGATGACGATCATTCGCCTATAGTCTGACAAAGTATATCGTGAGGCAAAAGGGACTCAGACGAAAGTCGCATTGGAAGGTATGTCGTCATGACTTATTGGTACTTGGGAGTTGGCACGTTCTGCTAGGAGCCGCTACCAACTGATCGATCACGAGTGAGACTCGGAATCGTGTCCGGGTTATCATGAGCCTGTCGGGTCACACACTTAAGAGCGGGAGCAAGTTTGGGTTAGACCCAAACAGGAAACCTATTTGGGTTGGACCCAAATAGAGACATGGACTTAGTCAGCAAGTGAGACTTGCAGTGGCTAATATAGGCCTTTTTAGTGAATGGGCCACAAGTGAGTGGAGCCCACTTTCACTCCCTATATAAGCTGGGGCGCAGGTGCTTAGAAAACAAGGTTAGGTCACTCCATGTGTTGGAAACCCTAGCCGCAGTCCGTCCTGTCGCCGTCGTACTGGACCTAGCAGTCCATCGCTGGCACTCCTCCTCGTACGTGTGGATACCGGCGGAGGTGCTATACGTTCAGCACTTCGACGATCGTGAAGAAAGTACAGATCATGGATTGTGGAACCGAAACGGATCGCGAGGACTGCACTGCATCAAGCGACGTGCTTCATCAATTCTGCAACTGCGCGTCTAGTGGTAATCCTCGTGGCCTTCTACCTGAGCTGGATCTTGGGATCACCGCGTAGGGAAAAAGTTTTGTTCATCTCTACGTGACCAAACAGTGGTATCAGAGCGTTAGCTTCTGGTTTTAGGCTCGAGATCATGCATATGTGATATGCGGTTGGCGTTAGATTGGATCTAATTGCAGTTTTGGTGGTCGATCTATGAGATAGATCGGTTTTAGGCTCGAGATCATGCATATGTGATATACAAAGTTGATTGGATCAACTGTACTCGGGGGAATGGATGATCTGGTTTCCGTGATCTAACTGCGAAGGTCGTGGAACGGCATACCCCTACCGGTCGGTTTCCGCCATCAGGGTAGACTGTGACACGTAAACCCGGATGCGGTGATCGAAGATCAAAGGGTTTGATCGAATCGGAGTCCGGATCGGATTTGGGTAAAATTGTTTTATCCGATGATGAAATCCATGTCCGGAATGCAGATGAGATCTGTGTTTTTGGAAAAATCGTCGGGACCGCCGGTTTCGCCCGTTCATAGCGCCTTAGATGTCGTTGCGAGTTTCACAACGCCGATAGATATCGTATCTATGCATAACTTACTTTTGCAGGATGATGTTGTGAATGGTATGGCTTATGTGCATGTGATGTGTGTAATCCATACGTGATCTGCGTATCACGGATTTTCTCAGCCGGCTGGAGCCTAGGTGCTGTCATCTTATTGTATAATGGCCTGTGTGTCGGATTCTCTGTGTAATTTGGATTACTAGCTAGTGTAGCTGTTTGGAGAATCCGGTTAGCATGCAAGTCGGTGTACAAGTCGGCTACATGGTGTAAGACGGCACGTGACAAGAGTTGACACGAGTCGGATTACAGGCTTTATGGAGTGGAGATCGCCATGAAGAGAGCCATACCATTTCACATTATAATTGCTTTATTTTGTGTTATTGTTATGTCTCTGTTTTACCTCTATTAGATAGTTGGTAGAATATAATCCCTCAAAGAAGGTCTAGTCGGTTTCCCCACCACTGCTGCACCATCACAAGTCGGACATTTTTGGTAGTGGGCTCATAAAATTGAGGTGCTATCAATTCTTTCCGACTAGGTGGGTTCGAGTCCGACTCTTACAGCGGAAGCACTTGGTAACCTAGACAGGTCTATCACAATGGTTGTGGGACTTGGGGAAAAGTCGGATGGGATCTGGGGCATGTGATGCCACCCATCCAACAGGAGTCGTATGAGATACGATTGACAAGGAGTTGTCTACCTAGATCACTTGACGGCTAGCGGTGATGCTAAAGCTCACTAGTCGACTTGCTTATTTAGGATCCTGAATCACTAAGTAACCATCGGAGGGGTGTTGGTTCTAGTGGGAGCATAAATATTAAAGTGTTTAATATGCTTGCTCTTTATGGATACATATCTTAAGTGTTTTGCATGTTTTCTGTTGTAGATCAATGGCACCTAGCAGTCTTCCTCAGATTTCCGGTTTTGCTTTGAGAACAATCTTAGAGAAAGATAAGCTAAATGGAACTAATTTCACCAACTGGTATCGTAATTTGAGAATTGTTCTCAAACAAGAAAAAAGGGATCGTGTCCTAGACAACCCACTTCCAGCTGAGCCGGATGAGAATGCGACTGTCGCAGCCACCAATGCCTACCGTCGGATTTGTGATGAATCCACGGAGATTAGCTGTCTTATGCTTGCTCACATGGAACCGGACTTGCAGCAGCAGTTCGAGAATGTTGAGGCCTACGATATGATCGAAAGCCTCAAAAGTATGTTCTAGGCTCAGGCAAAGACTGAGAGGTATCAAGTCTCTCAGGCTTTGTTGAGCTGCAAGCTTAAGGATGGCGATCCACTGAGTCCGCATGTGATCAAGATGGTTGGTTACGTGCAGTCTCTAGAAAGTCTTGGCTACCCCATTAGCGAAGAGTTCGCTACGAACATAATTCTGAACTCTCTTCCTAGTGTGTATGGCCAGTTCATATCGAACTACCACATGCATGGTATGGATAAGAAGCTCACTGAATTACATGGGATGCTCAAGCAGGCTGAGGCGGATCTCAAGAAAGGTGCCAGTCAAGTGTTGATGGTACAAAACAAGGCTAAGTGCAAGAAGAGTTCTTGGACTAAGAAGAAGAAGGCAAAGTCAGGAGGTAAGGCGGAGGACCCAGTCCAAAGCGCTTCCTCAGGGACTAAGCCATCTCCTACAGCCGGATCCACTTGCTTCTACTGCAAGTCGGATGGCCACTGGAAGAGGAATTGCAGCAAGTATCTGGCTGATAAAGCCAAGAGCGGAGGTGTGACTTCCTTCTCAGGTACGCTTGTTTGCAATGTTATAGACATTTATCTTGCTGATGCACCTGGTAGTTCTTGGATATATGATACTGGATCAGTCATTCACGTCTGCAACTCGTTGCAGGGACTGGTAAGAACTAGGAGCGTTGCAACAGGCGAGGTTGACATTAGAGTCAGAAACAAAGCGAGAGTCGCTGCGTTGGAAGTCGGCACAATGCAACTTCATTTACCTTCTGGATTCATAATGGAGCTAAATAATTGTTATTATGTTCCAGTGCTTAGTCGAAACATCATTTCTGCCTCATGTTTGATGAGACAGGGCTATGAGTCGAATATTAAGAATAATGGTTGTTCTTTATATTTGAATGATATGTTTCATGGCTTTGCACCCGTCCGGGATGGGTTATTTATTTTGAATCTTGATAGTGAATCTATCTATAACATAAATGTGAAAAGGTTAAAACCAAATGATCTGAATATGACTTACTTTTGGCATTGTCGTCTTGGTCATATAAGTTGGAAACGCATGAAGAAGCTCCATGATGATGGACTCCTAACTTCATTCGACTTGGAGTCGTTCGAAACATGCGAATCCTGCCTTCTCGGCAAGATGACCAAGACACCTTTCGCAAAGAGTTGTGAAAGGGCGTCCGACTTATTGGGACTAGTACATAGTGATGTATGTGGCCCGATGAGCACGACAGCCAGAGGTGGTTATGAGTACTTCATTACCTTCACTGATGATTTGAGTAGGTATGGATATATCTACTTGATGAAACATAAGTCGAAAGCCTTTGAAAAGTTCAAGGAATTCCAGAATGAGGTACAAAATCAACTTGGCAAGAAAATAAAGTTTCTTTGGTCGAACCGAGGAGGCGAGTACATGAGCCATGAGTTTGATGACCATCTAAAGAGTTGTGGAATAGTTCCCCAGCTCACTCCTCCAGGAACGCCGTAGAGAAACGGTTTGTCAGAAAGGAAGAATCGGACCTTGTTGGACATGGTACAATCAGTGATGAGTCGGATAGATCTGCCTTTATCATTTTGGGGTTATTGTCTAGAAACTGCAGCGTTCACACTAAACAAAGTACCATCAAAGTCGGTAGAGAAGACACCACATGAGATGTGGACTGGCAAGAAGCCGAGTTTGTCTTTCCTTAAGATTTGGGGTTGTGAAGCTTTTGTCAAGCGACTTCAGTCGGACAAGCTTACAGCTAAGTCGGATAAGTGTATTTTCGTGGGATATCCGAGAGAAACCTTGGGTTACTACTTCTACAACCGAGAAGAGGGCAAAGTGTTTGTCGCTCGAAATGGTGTCTTCCTTGAGAAAGAGTTTCTCAGTCGGGGAGTCAGTGGGAGTACGGTGCATCTCGAAGAAATTCGAGAAATACCGGCTAGCTGCGAGTCGGCAAAAGCCTTAGAGGTTGAGCCGGACGTGGTACCTGAGCCAGAAACTGCACCGACACTGCGAAGATCGGCCAGATTGCGAAGTGTTCGTGATGTATTGTTGTTAGATAGTGATGAGCCGGCAACTTATTCGGAAGCGATGGTGGGTTCTGATTCCGAGTCATGGCTTGGAGCCATGAGATCCGAATTAAAGTCCATGGATGAAAATCAAGTTTGGAACTTGGTTGATCTGCCAGACGGTGCAAGACCCGTCGAGTGCAAATGGGTCTTTAAGAAGAAAACTGATATGGATGGAAATGTCTCTATCTATAAAGCACGGCTTGTCGCGAAGGGGTTCCGACAAGTTCAAGGAGTTGACTATGATGAGACTTTCTCTCCTGTAGCGATGCTTAAATCAGTTCGGATCATGTTAGCTATAGCAGCCTATTTCGACTATGAGATATGGCAGATGGATGTCAAGACGGCTTTCCTTAATGGAAATTTAACCGAGGACGTGTTTATGATACAGCCCGAGGGTTTTGTCGATCCGGCTAATGCTGACAAAGTATGCAAGCTTCGGAAATCCATTTATGGGTTGAAGCAAGCATCTCGGAGTTGGAACATTCGCTTTGATGAGGTAGTCAAATCGTTTGGCTTCATCAAGAGTGATCATGATTCTTGTTTAAACAAGAAGTTTAGTGGGAGCAAAGTGAACTTTCTGATCTTATATGTGGATGACATATTACTGATTGGAAATGATGTCCAGATGTTGCAAGAGACCAAGGAATCATTGGAAAAGAGTTTTTCGATGAAAGACTTGGGTGAGGCGACTTACATACTAGGAATCCGGATCTATAGAGATAGATCAAGGCGGCTCATTGGATTGAGTCAGAGTACATATTTGGACAAAGTGTTGAAGAAGTTCAACATGGAATCGTCTAAGAAGGGGTTCTTACCGATGTCCCATGGCGTAAAACTTAGCAAGACTCAGTGTCCTTCGACAACTGATGAGCGAAGTCGGATGAGTGCGATTCTGTATGCTTCTGCAATCGGATCCATCATGTACGCTATGATTTTTACTAGGCCGGATGTTTCCTATGCTCTAAGTGTTGTGAGCAGATACCAGGCTGACCCTGGAGAGATCCACTTGGCAGCGGCAAAAAATATCCTCAAGTACTTGAGAAGGACTAAGGATATGTTCCTGGTTTATGGAGGTGAGGATGAACTCAGTGTAAAGGGTTACACGGATGCGAGTTATCTCACTGACTCGAATGATTCTCGTTCGCAATCCGGATACATGTTTGTGATAAACGGAGGGGCTGTGAGCTGGAAATGTTCCAAGCAAGAAACGGTGTCTGCGTCTACGACAGAGGCTGAGTATATTGTTGCCTCGGAGGCGGCAAAAGAAGCTGTTTGGATGAGGAATTTCCTCATGGATCTTGGTGTGGTTCAGGGCTCGTCCAATCCGTTAGACGTGTATTGTGACAACAATGGTTCTATTGCACAAGCCAATGAACCTAGACAACACCAGAAGAACAAACATATACTCATGCGGTACCACCTTATTCGCCAGTTCGTGGATCAAGGTGATATCAAGTTATGCAAGGTACACACAGATTCAAACATTGCGGATCCGTTGACAAAGCCACTTCCACAGCCGAAGCATGAGGCGCACCTAAGAGCAATGTGTCGTGGTGGTGTCACGACAGATGCCATGGATAGGCTAAAGGTGGGGACTAATACACGCTAGGGGAATCCAGGGAGGGATAGTGGAGTGATTCTCCACACATAAGTTTGTATTGATTTCCTTCCAAGATTACAAGTGCTCCTAGAGCTGTATTGGCGAGAGGAGGAAGAAGGAGCTCTCTTACTCTCACCCACAGATCACACCTGAAACCCTAGCCAAAACAGAATAGTAGAAAGACCAACCCCTTCTACAAAAGCCCCAACCCCCCTTTTATAGAGGAGGCTCGATTTCTGCCTAGGGCATACGTGGAGGCATATTCCTAAGAATATGCCTCCTCCCAAAGTGGTAAGCCGACCGGGGTGCTTTTTCCCCCGCGTCACACATGCTTTAGCTACGTGAGCCTCTGCGGCGCCCGCGTCAGCTGACATGGGCATCGTCACCCTTGTCGGCCATGCCCCGGTGGTCCTGTCCTTGCTTGCTTCGCTCAGGTAGTGCGTACCGGGGCTTCTTTTGACCAGTGAGATTCCTTCCTTCTCCTAGAAGCTAGACGTGACCCGGATCATAGTTGATCTGGCCACACTTGTTCCTGCATATAAGTAAAACATGCACTTCTGACTTACTGCTTAAGTCGGTTGAGACTTAGTTAGGCGAACGCCCCCTGGTCCGGGTTACGACGTGATTCGGCCTGCCTTGAGGTGACCCAGCCAGCATTTGCTTTGGCCTTGCCAAACCTCGGCTAACTCGGCCTTTATACCCCGGCGTGACCCTACCCGGGGGTATCCCCCCAACATTAGTCCCCGAAGCTGGTGCGGTCTTAGCTGCCTTGGCCGCTAAGGCCACATCAGGTTCTATTCTGTGCTCCGGTTGTTATTGCCGAGTTACCTCTTTACCTCGGATTATAGGATTTACGTTCCCTTTGCACATTCCAAGTTTTCACTTGCCGGACGGGTTACCACTTTGACTCGGACCTCCTGGTTTTACTTTCCCGCACATTCCAAGTTTTCACTTGTTGGCCGGGTTACCACAGTTCCATCCGAGTCTTGTTTCCTTCTCTCGTACGCCAACCCATGTGAAGGGTAATCATTGTGTCGTCTTATTTTAAGGGCCTACACAGTAACCGCCGCAGTAATTGTCAGTTATCACTGTGTGTGGTTCACGTCATGCCTGCCTCCTCGTTTATCACATCATAGTGTCACGTCACGGGATTATCTTTGCTCTGTGGCCCTCTGTGTGGCTCCCAACTGATTGGTCCGGGCGAGTGATACACGGCCACTGCGTGTGGCCGATCCACAGGACGCGATCCCACTCACCCCTTGAGGGGGTGGTTAAATAGCGGAGGGGCGCATCCCCTAGGATCTTTCTCCTTCTGTGCCCCTCTGCCCGTTGCTCTTCTTGTTCGTCTTCCTCGCGACTGCGCCGCCGCCAGTGCTCCCAATAGCAGCGTCACCGCCGCGCTTTTCCCTCGCAATTCTGTGTCGCAGCCACCATTACGCTGCTCCTTCGCCACGGGTCCTCGCCAATCCCGGCCTCTGCCCCCCGCCGCCGCTAGCGCCAGTGAAGGAAGCGAAGATCTGATGACTGAAGATGAGCTCATCGTCCCTAAGCAGGAGATGGAGGAAGACGCCGCGGCGGCGGACCGCGGTGCGTGGGCCGGGTCATGGGTCTGTCAAGATGATCTTGACTGGCTTTACCGAACCAGACGCATCCCCGCCGGCGTCGCTGCTCGTCTCCCTTCTAACGAACTGGCCCCCTCACCCAATCCAGGTGAGTTCGTCGTGTTCTTGACCCACTTCCAATGGGGCTTCGGCTTGCCGGTGAGCGATTTTTCCGGGACTGGCTCAGTATGTACCAGCTCCAGCCGCACCATCTTCCAGCCAACGCCATCACTTCTCTCTCTGCCTTTGCTTCTACGATCGAAGGCTACGCCGGACTGTGGCCCACGAAGGAGCTATGGATCTAGTTCTTCGGCTTCCGTCGCAATGTCATCCCCAACATCCACGCTGATCCGGAGGACAAACAACTCACTCAATTCGGAGCGGCTTCCATTTCACCCCGGAGGTTTTCTGTTTTCCCCCGGGTCACCGGGTTAGAGTCCTGCAAAGGATGGGCCTGGACCTTCTTCTATGTCCGGAATACGGGCACTGAAGACTTGATCCGGTTGCTCCCCTATACTCCGGGTCCACCTAACCCAGATCTGTGGGATGAGATCCCCAAGAAGCCCACGGCCTTGGCCAATCAGGTCAACAAGATGTTCGCGGAGCTGAAGAAGCTCGGGCTGCGCAACGAGGATGCCATGATCACTTTTGTGCGCAACCGGATTTCCCCCCTCCAGAAGCCCACCCACAAGGTGTGCCACATGAGCTTCTGCCGCGACCCCAACCGGACCTCCTCCTTCGAGCTGAGCAACACGGAGATCTATCGCCGGGTTAAGGCTCTTTTCACCACCCACAAGGACTTCTCCTCCGAGTGGACTTGGGGAATGGAGCATTACTGCCGCGATAGGCTTCCTCCCGTGGTAAGCTTCATGTTGCGAACTTACCCCGGACCAATTATATGTCAGTTATTGTTGCATTTTTGACTCTTTTGTTCATTCCTTTCCTCGGCAATTTCTTTAGTAGACCATCGAGGACGGCACCGATCCGACCCTTAAGTGGGCGCCGGACCGGGAGAATCCGGATGAGGAGGAGCTGGACCAGGAGATCTTCCTCCTGATGACCGACGCCACAAAACGACCCACGGGTAAATCCTCTTCCATTAGAGATTCGCCCGATGATGAAGATGACTCGGATGTCGAGGTGATTGAACCTGTTGAGGCTGTCCCCCTTTCTTTTTCTTTTCTGCCATCAGCTCACCCCGGTGGTCACATCCACGAGGATCCTCCCCTTGCTACGGGCGAACCTGTTCCGGTGGCTCCGAAGAAGAAGCACGGGGCTGCTTCAAGTTCCTCCTCCAGACCTTCTCAGCCCGCTAAAAGGCGAAAGAAGTCCGGGGACAAGACTGCCTCCAAGCCAGCAGGCAAGGCCCCAGCACGAAGGGCTCGGAAATCAAGGAGGCCCAAACCTCGGATGCGTAAGTTGTTTTTGCCTTCTGTAACTTGCTCTCCCTTGCATCGTTGTGATTTCTCTTCTAACATTATTCTCTTTTGCAGGGCTCCGGTGGAGGTCCCTCAAAGTGGATCGAGCATCTCTTACCTCTCCGACCTAGCCCTTCTCCTTGTCGCGACGACGAGCCACGTCCGCTGAGCCCTATTCCAGAGGGTTCTGCGGCCGCTCCGGGTTTTGCTCCACCTCGGCAAGAGGGGGGTAACCTTGGAGTGGGGGAGACCGGCCCGGCCGAGGCGACGGCATCCACCACTTCAGCATCGCCACAACCAGCATCCACTGAAGCAACTTCGGCTCCAGCACCAGTACCAACAACCAGACCCGTACCAACACCAACTCCGGCATCAGCACCAACTTCGGCTGCTAAAACATCAGCAGCACCACCAAGTCCAGCCCCAAGAGCACCAGCTCCTAGCTCCTCTGCCTCATCCGAGTCTTCTCAACCTCGGCGAGGAACCACTCCGGCCGCTCCTAAGGGGAAATCCGCTACGACGGCTTCCTCTTCCCAGCAAGCCAAGGGCAAGAAGGCTCCGGACACTACCAAGCCACCATCCATCGAAGTTAGGCAGCGTACCCTCGCATCAATGCTTTCCAAGAAAACTCCAGCAGCGAAGGACGCCCCTGCCAAGCCAACTGATTCACAGCAGATGGTTCTGCACACCAGCCCAGCCCTTGCCTTGATTGAAAGGAATGAAGCGCACGCGAAAGGCTTGGTGGCGCCCCATATGCCCACCGGTGAATGGTACCCTCCGAGCCTGATAGAATTTGTCATGAATTGGAATAAGGCAGAGGTAGTTCAAGACACAGATCTCCCGGAGAAGTTCGGCCCCGCCGAGTTTTCCACCCAGATGAACACAGCTGCAAAGGCAATTAATCTCGTTGGACGGATGATGGAGGTACGTCGCTGCCCCTTTACATGCTGTAGATAATAACCATTAGTCCCCGAGCCTCCGGGGGAGTAACTTGTTACTCGGCCGGATGCTCTTTAGAAAACTAACGTAGCTCCATGAGAACTTCGAATATGCACACACCTAGAGCCGGGTTAAGTTCCACTTGGCCCCGATTTTAGTACACTTCGAATAGGCACACACCTAGAGCCAGGTTAAGTTCCACTTGGCCCGTATTTTAGTACACTTCGAATATGCACACACCTAGAGCCGGGTTAAGTTCCACTTGGCCCGGATTTTAGTACACTTCGAATATGCACACACCTAGAGCCGGGTTAAGTTCCACTTGGCTCGGATTTTAGTACACTTCGAATATGCACACACCTAGAGCCGGGTTAAGTTCCACTTGGCCCGGATTTTAGTACACTTCGAATATGCATCGAGCTAACTTGTGTTTCTGTATCCCTTTCAGGTGACCACCAATCGCCGGAGTGCGGAATTCCAACGCTTGCTAGATACCCACAAGATGCTACGTGTCAAGTAGGCCGCACTTATCACGGAATACGAGAAGAGGGGTAAATTTCTTCCTTATCACTTCTTCCTTTTTCTTCATCTTCCTTTGCCGAACTAATCTCATCATTCGGTTTCCGTAGCTAGGGTGGAGGCTGAGAACAATATCATGCGGAAAAATCTGGAGCAGATTAAGGGTAAGTCATTTCTGTCCGGTCTTGCAGTGCTTTCCACATCTTTTTCTCCTTGGCTCGGCAAACATTCATACCTTGGCTCTGCCGGGCCAACACACTATTTCAGCATCGCTTGAAGATAGTGTGCCCGTGCCTGATATGATGCTGCATTTTCTCGAACAAGCAGGGCAGCACCAAGCCGAGCTTAAGAAGAAAGATGATGAGCTCGCCCTCCTCCGGACCAAGGACGATGAGATTTCTAGGCTCAAGGCTGAGATGGAGAAGATGAAGGCCCAGCACCAATCCGAACTTCAAAAGGCTGGCCAGAATTTCACTGAAGAGTGCGAGCGCCTCAACCTCCAGATCGCCAAGGACCAGGATCTTCTCAAGGAGTCCGGCATCCAGCTTGGGTCGGCGAACGCTGAGCTTGAGAAGCTCCGGAAGAGACGTGATGACTGCACCAAGGAGTTAACTCGGATCCTCAGTCATATATCACGTAAGTTTCTTTCCCTTTTCCGACCTACTTCTCCGGGTTACTTCATATGTCTTTTCTTGACCTTTCTCCTTTGTCTCGTTTCCAGGCAAATTTCTAGAGGGCACTCCTATTGCGAGCGCAGCAGTTGCCAACTTCCGCCGACAAAGGGGTACTCCGGTCACTTCTGATAGTGAAGGGATTCCTTATGACCTAGAGGACCTGTTGGTCAGCTTATCATCTCGCGTGGAGCTCATCAAGAATTACGGCAAGGACATCCTCGGCGTTGCAGCTCGCATCTTCAACACTTTCTGGCCCGGCGAAGAAGCCCCGGAGACCACCGCACTTCTCATTGAGAAGTTAATGGAAACCGAGACTCAGCTTGACCTCTGGAGAGAGTCCGCTGGACGTGCCGCAGCTGATACCATTCTTCACCACATACTTATGTGGTATGAGAAGATCGATCTCAACCTCTTGACACGCCTGCGCACCGGATCTAGATGGACCAATGACCCGGAGTGGGTAGCTCGGCGCCAGGCTTGCGCCCACAGCCTCATCGAATACGCTCCCATTCATGAATGGGTTGAGGGGCCGAGCTTCCTGGAAGCCGCTGGGGACGAAGAGGTTGAGCACGGTGAAGATGGCTCGGATGATGAAGAAGCAGATGATGCCTCTGATATTGAGGGCAGCGAGGACGATGCCGAACTTCCTCCTCCTGCTGCTCCTTGAGCGAAAACACTTAAAAATTTATTAGATCCCCGGTATGCCGGGTGGACTTGTATTCCAAACACATGTGATATTTTGCTACTAAGTTCTTATGTCGGATTAACTTGGGTGTAGTCCCGAGTTTCTTTTTCTTGTTCGTTCAATCTCTTGGCTCGGTTCGTGTCTACCTTGATTCGGTTTTATGACTTACGAATCTGAGCTTCAAAAATTGTTTTAACAATACTGAGAAACTTTTAGACTTAGCACCAAAATAAAACTGCATAATAACTTGAAAATAAGTGCAGGGTTAGTCCGAAAAACAAACGTTGGCTCGAATAAATCCTTTTCCTTAGTCGTTTTTCATGTGCTACGCAATTCCAAACTTGTTCTCTTGCTTGCCATGAAGCCAATTCTTGTTGGACAGCAGCAAGTCGAAGAGTTGGGTTTTTGGTGCTCACACACTACTAATCCGAGCTAAGTAGAATAACTTATTCCAGCTAATGCGCGAAAAACAACAAACATTATTAAGGCAGTCCCCGAGTTACTGCTCGAGGTGCCAACACTTCATTGATAAGCTCACATACATACCGACATATGAGACGACTCAGATACATACACTTCTTAGCTAAGTGTAGAAGGGACGAAGTAGTGCTACATTCCATGGTCACTTAGATTCCTCTCTGGACCTGTCCGCCTTGTTCTTTTCCTGTGGCTTTGCATCTATAAGATAGTAAGAATCGTTGTGCAATGCTTTGCTCACGATGAATGGCCCTTCCCATTGAGGGGATAATTTATGCATTCCGGTAGTACGTTGTATCGATCGGAGCACCAGATCGCCTTCCCGAAAGACTCGGGGGCACACTTTCCGGCTATGATAGCGTCGGAGATTTTTCTTATATATGGCGGATCTGGACAATGCCAGCTCTCTCGCTTCTTCCAGCAGATCAACATCATTTTGCCGGGCTTCTTGCACTTCAGCTTCTGTGTATTGGGTGGCCCTAGGCGAATCGTGCTCTATGGCGGCTGGTAATACAGCTTCTGCCCCATATACCAGAAAGAATGGCGTATAGCCTGTTGATCGATTCGGAGTGGTTCTTAAACTCCATAGTACCACTGGTAGTTCTTCTATCCACCACCCCGCTGATCTTTGCAGCGGCTCAATGAGCCGGGGTTTTATCCCGGATAATACTAATCCGTTGGATCTTTCCACTTGTCCGTTCTATGCGGGGTGGGCTACCGAGGCTACGTCCAGCCGGATCCTCTTATCCCGGCAGAAACGCACAAATGCTCCTTCCGCAAAATTTGTGCCATTATCAGTTATGATACTATGAGGATAACCGTACCTCAAGATGATATCTTTGAGAAACGTTACGGCCGTAGCTCCATCACATTTTCTTATAGGCTTTACCTCAATCCACTTCGTAAACTTGTCCACCATTACCAGAATGTGAGTCATATTTCCCCTTGCTGGTTTGAATGGGCCAACCATATCCAAGCACCATACGGCAAATGGCCAAGTGATTGGTATGGTCTTGAGTTCCGACATTGGCATATGTGTCTTGGTAGCGTACCTCTGACAACCATTACATTTTCTCACCAGATCTTCTACTTGCTCCAAGGCATTTGGCTAGTAGAATCCATGCCGGAAAGCTTTTGCTACCAAGGCTCGAGATGAGGCATGATGCCCGCATTCTCCCTGATGTATATCTCGGATGATTTCAAGCCCTTCTTCCGAGCCAACACATCGCTGGAGAACATTGGTCACACTTCTTTTGTATAGTTCGGAATTGATGATCGTGTAGGCCTTTGCCCTCCTCTGTGTTTGCCTGGATAGCACTTCCTCAGTGGCTAACGTTCCATCTTTCAGGAATTGAAATATAGGTAGTGCCCAAGCTGGTATTGTTTGCACAGGGAATACATCCTCGTCTATCTCCATCTGATCCATCGGCATAACTTCAATCGGATCACGTTGTGCAGTCCCCGGGTCTTGCGAAGCAGTCCCCGGGTCTGCCGAGGCAGTCCCCGGGTTCAGCGCACCACTTCCTATGTCAATGTCCATGGGCACGGCTCCGGATTTTGTGTTCTTCGGGACATATATTGACTCGGATTCTGGGGATGGCCTGATGGATGTTTCCTAAGGTGCTCTAATGCTACACCCGGTGGAATTGCTTGTCGGGTTGACCCGAGCTTCGACAGCATGTCGGCAGCCTCATTTTCCACCCAGGGTACATGATGAAATTCGCATCCCTCAAAGTAACCAGATATCTTCTGCACATGAAATCTGTACAATGCCATGTTTGGATCCAGGGTGTCCCACACTCCGGACACTTGCTGCACCACCAAATCCGAGTCGCCAAAGCATATGATCCGATGTATGCCAATTTCTTTTGCCACCTTGAGCCCGTGCACAAGTGCTTCATACTCAGCAACATTGTTTGATGCCGTAAAATGGATCTGCAGCACATATTTTAGCTGGTCCTTTTTTGGCGAGGTAAGCACAACTCCGGCGCCTAATCCGGTTTTGGTTTTTGATCCGTCGAAGTGCATTCGCCAATAGTTCAGATCTGGGAGTGGCGGTTCGTATTGCACCTCGGCCCAGTCCACGAAAAAGTCCGCCACAGCTTGAGATTTGATGGCTTCTCTTCTGTCATATTGCGGAGCATAAGGGGCTAGCTCAATTTCCCATTTTAAATTCTGTCGCTCGCATCCTTGTTACTCATTATCTCGGAGATGGGGGCCTCACATATGACCCGGATGGGATGCTCCTCAAAGTAGTGCTTCAGTTTCTTGGCGGCCATGTACATGCCATATGCCACCTTTTGATAATGTGGGTAGTTCTGTTTTGAGGCTGACAACACTTGACTCAAATAATACATTGGCCTTTGCACCGACTTACCTTCCTCGTCGCGCTCCACCACTATCACTCCACTTACAACTCGGTTGGTTGCGGCTATATAGAGCAACATTAGCTCCTTGGATAGTGGTGAGGCTAGCACTGGTACCGTGGCTAACATCTTCTTCAGGTGGGTAAAGGCTTCATCGGCCTGCAGCATCCAAACGAACTTATCCGACTTTTTCATGAGTTGGTAAAGAGGCAATGCCTTCTCTCCCAACCGACACACAAACCGACTTAACGAGGCCAGGCAACCTGTGAACTTCTGGACATCGTTAAGACACTTCGGCAGTTCCATTTGTTTGATGGCCCGGATTTTGGTTGGATTAACCTCGATACCTCGGCTGGAAATAAGAAAACCGAGCAATTTTCCTGCCGGGATACCGAAAGTGCATTTTTCCGGGTTCAGTTTCATCCGGAACCTCCTTAGGTTCGCAAATGTTTGCCCGATATCGTCAAGGAGCGTTTTGCTTTCCTTGGTCTTGATAACCACATCATCCACGTACACCTGTACATTTTGACCTCTTTGGTTGTGCAAACATTTTTGCATACATCTTTGGTACGTTGCCCCTGCATTACGTAAACCAAACGGCATGGTGCGATAGCAATAAGCCCCATATGGGGTAATAAACACAGTTTTATTTGATAATCCGGATTCAAAGGTATCTGGTGGAAACCAGAATATGCATCAATGAATGACAACAATTCACACCAGCTGTTGAGTCTATGACCTAATCTATTCTTGGTAGTGGAAATGGATCTTTTGGACACGCCTTGTCCAGGTTCGTGTAATCGATACACATGCGCCAAACCACTACCACGTTTGGTTCATCCTTCTTCTTTTCCACCAGCACCGGATTAGACAGCCAATCCGGGTAAAGAACTTCCATGATAAATCCTGCAGCTAGCAACCGAGCTATCTCATCCCCAATGACTTTCCTCATATCTTCGGCGAAGCAACGGAGAGGTTGCTTCACCGGCTTAGCTCCGGGTCTCACATTCAAAGAGTGCTCGGCCAACTCCCTCGGAACACCTTGCAAGTCCTGTGTGGACCAAGCAAAAATATACCGATTCTCACGGAGGAAGCTGACGAGCTCGCTTTCCTATTTATCATTTAACCCAGCACCAATTGTTACGGTGCGCTCTGGGAACATGTTATCAACAGGAACCTTCTTGGTATCTTTTGTGGCTTGAAAGGAGACATATCCATGCGGGTTACTCAGCGCCAGCATATACTGCTGCGCGGACTGAGCCAAAGCCGCCACTTCTTGAATTTTCCTTTTTTCCTGCGCAATTACAAGTGACTCGGCTAAGTTAGACCCGGCCGACGCACACTCCATCGAACGTCGGAAATCCCTTGCAATGGTAATCGCCCCGTTTGGTCCGGGCAACTTCATCTTCAAGTAGCTAATATGACAACTTTCCATGAACTTGTTCAGCGCTGGCCGTCCGAGTAACGCATGATACGCGCTTTCTAAGTTCACCACTTCGAACTCCAGATTTTCAGTTCGGCAGTTGTCTCTTGTGCCGAACAACACGTCAACCCGGACCTTGCCTATTGGCTCGCAAGAAATGTCGGGCACAATACCATGGAAAGTTGTCCTCGTGGGTTGTAGCATGTTTTCCGAGATGCCCAACTTACACATTGTGTCCGCGTACATGATGTTAATGCTGCTACCATTGTCGATCCGTACCTTGGAGAACCTAACATTAATGCTAGGTCCAATGAATGTCGGATCCAGTACCAACGCACGAGCCAAGGCTTGGCATGAGCTTGGGATGATCCCTGATGCTCCAGGTGATTTCCTGATCGTACCAAGGCATGTACCTCGTCACGGCAGGCATTACTACATTCACCTCCATGTGCCTACGTTGCAAGCTCTTTCTATCTGTTTCCTCAGTGGTGAACACACAATAGCTTTGATGGTGCTCCCGGTACTCGTTTCTCCCCTCATTTCCGGGGTACCTCTGATCCAGCTGATGCTGATTTTCCACTTGATGCACTGCATCCCTTCTTTCACTGTTGTCATACCTCGGCAGAGGGGGAGGCAACATTAGCTGTTGCGTGTTTGCTCCGGAGAGCAGTTGCTGCGGGGGTAACTCCTGCCGAGGCTGATCATTCCGGGGTGCCTGAGCATTCCCCGAACCACCTTGTTCAATCTTGCGCATCCACTCACATTGCCTCGTCGTATGACCTGCTGGGTTGTTCGGATTTGGCGTGTGAAACTTACACGGCTGGTCCAACATCGACTCATAAGTATACCTCGAATGGTCTTTCCTTTCTTGCCACTGCTTCTTTTGCTCTGGTGTCCAAGTTTTCTTGCCATCGTTTCTCGGAGTCCATTGCCCTCCAGTTTTTTGGCGTTGGCTGCCCCCTGCTCCGGGCTAATCTTGATTCACAACTGCAACTTGGTGCGAACTGTATCGATGATCTGGTCTATCATCTCTCCTTTTTCCCCTGTACTCATTCCTTCGGGATGATCCGGCTCCATCCCTCTGATAGTACTCATTGCTTGACTCATTTGACGCGAGCCTAGGTTGAGTCGGATCACCCAAAGCATATGAATCTGCAATCCGGATCATTTCTGCCAACGTAGTTGGCATTTTCCTTTGCAACTTCATCCACAGCTCGCTTGCATACCTGCACCCCTGTGCAAACCATGCTATGGCATGTGATTCTATCACGCCCTCACACGAGTTTCTCACAGTGCACCACCGGGTTAAGAATTCCCGATCCGTCTCATTAGGTCGTTGCTTGCACATAGCTAGGGTCTGCGGCCTATTTGGCCTCTGATATGTACTTGAGAAATTGCTGATAAACATTTCCTCAAAATCTATCCAGCAGTTGATGCTTCCTGGTGGCAAATTGTTCAGCCATACTCTTGCCGGGCCTTCCAACATCTGGGGTACATATCATACTGCCCATCTCAAGTTGCCAGTGGCAATTTTCACAGCCGTAGCATAGTTTATCAGCCAATCCTCTGGCTTGGTACTACCGTCATACATCTCCGTGCCCCTGGGCAGCTAAAAGTTCGGTACTGGTGGCTCTTTCATGATCCGGGGTCCAAAACATGCTGGACCCGGTGGACCTTGACATTCAATTTGTTCCGACCTGTACAGGCGATCCAAGTTCAACCTGGCATCATCCGGCATCAAATCCGTACTTCCCAGTCTCGACCCTATCACATGATAGTCCGGTCTTGGGTACCCCGCGTTCACCATCTCCGAATCACCGTCATTGTATCGGTTTTGCTCTTGTGGCGCACCTTTCTGTTGCATACCTTGGCCAGCACTTTGCTCTTGCCTTGGTATATTCCGCTGCTGCGGTTGTCCTACTCCAGCCGATTTTCGTTGTCCGGCATTGCCATTGACAACGTTCCCTTGACCGGCATTGCCTTGGTTGCGGTTACCTCGGCCAGCTTCAGCTCGGCTCACACTCCGTCGATCATCATTTTTCTGCGCCTATTTTCCTTTCCCTGCCCGTGTTGGGTCATACGGGACGATCTTTCTGTTCCGTCTGGGCGAGGTTACTACCTCCTCCCTCCTTGGACCACCATGAGGAGACGATGCGGCTCCAGCAGATTTCTCCGGGTTACCCACCGCCGAATGGACAATCTTGGAGGCTCCAGCTCTCTCCGGGTTTGCTCTGAGTAGTTCCTCGTTTTGCCTATTTGCAATCTGAACCAGCTCGTTAACCCTATCTTGTTGTCTTTGACGGGCCTCACCCGTCAGACCCTCTAACTCGGACGCAGCTGCATCCGCTGCTCTGAGGTTCTTTGCAGGGGTACTATAGCTCGGCAGCCCCATGGACAAACAGTTTTCTGATTCCTCAACTCCATTATCACCTTCTCTGTTCATCTTACTCATGAGATTTCTCCCTTTTACCTTTACCGCCTCAACTTTGTTTGCTTCCGCGTACTCACGCAGCGTCATGTTCAATGACTGCTGAGCCGCGGCTATTTTCTTTGCACCCTCTAGTATTTTTTGCCTAGTTTCTTCCAGCTCGGCCTGCGCTCGAGCCGGATCTACCGCTGCTACTACAGGGTTTGCCAAGCTGTCCATTGCCTCTCTCAACACATTTTCTGGCCTCTCTAGCGGAGGTCCCCTAGCTTTCCTTGGTGCCTTAGGCATTACCTCCGGATCTGGCGTTGGATCCTTGCTTGTGCCTGCACCAGGCGCAGTCATCATCACTTCTGCGCGGCCCGGGGAGCGAGCGATACGCGCCCCGCGAGCCACAGTGAGGGGTGGCTCCCCTGCTTCAACGACGTGGCACGGATGAATACAAGACACGTCCACCGCAACGTAGACCTTGTGTGCGCCGAGCTTGACGAAGAGGTCGTTGCATGGAAGAGGGCCCGTGCCGAAGCAGCCTGCGTTGTCGCTGACGAAGTCCAGCGCTCCAAAGCGCTGAACGAGCCCGGAGACGATGCGCTCGCCGGTGCCGATGATGTTTCCCGTCCGGATCTTGACCCCTGCTAGCGCCGCTAGCCCAATGGTGGGCGCCAACTGTCGTGGTGGTGTCACGGCAGATGCCATGGATAGGCTAAAGGTGGGGACTAATACACGCTAGGGGAATCCAGGGAGGGATAGTGGAGTGATTCTCCACACAGAACTTTGTATTGATTTCCTTCCAAGATTACAAGTGCTCCTAGAGCTGTATTGGCGAGAGGAGGAAGAAGGAGCTCTCTTACTCTCACCCACAGATCACACCTGAAACCCTAGCCAAAACAGAATAGTAGAAAGACCAACCCCTTCTACAGAAGCCCCAGACCCCCTTTTATAGAGGAGGCTCGGTTTCTGCCTAGGGCATAGGTGGAGGCATATTCCTAAGAATATGCCTCCTCCCAAAGTGGTAAGCCGACCGGGGTGCTTTTTCCCCCGCGTCACACATGCTTTAGCTACGTGAGCCTCTGCGGCGCCCGCGTCGGCCGACATGGGCATCGTCACCCTTGTCGGCCACGCCCCGGTGGTCCTGTCCTTGCTTGCTTCGCTCAGGTAGTGCGTACCGGGGCTTCTTTTGACCAGCGAGATTCCTTCCTTCTCCTAGAAGCTAGACGTGACCCGGATCATAGTTGATCTGGCCACACCTGTTCCTGCATATAAGTAAAACATGCACTTCCGACTTACTGCTTAAGTCGGTTGAGACTTAGTTAGGCGAACGCCCCCTGGTCCGGGTTACTCCCTGATTCGGCCTGCCTTGAGGTGACCGGGCCAGCATTTGCTTTGGCCTTGCCAAACCACGACTAACTCGGCCTTTATACCCCGGCATGACCCTACCCGGGGGTATCCCCCCAACACAATGGGCATCAGATGCCTAGACATGTGATGTCGGAAGATTGACTCTAGTGCAAGTGGGAGACTGTTGGGAATATGCCCTAGAGGCAATCATGAATGATGATATTCCTGTGTATTCATAAGGTTATGGTCCATGTATGAACTGCTGATATGTATCATCGAATATGTGATTTGATTGTGGAACTACATATTCATGTTGTTCATACTAATTGTCCTTGGTCATTGAGGTTGTGCCGGACACACAACTTAGACCAATCTGAAAGTCGGCAGATGAATAGGTTCCACTTGTCATGGGCATGGAGATGCTATTCCGACTTACATGGATTCGGCTAAAGAGTTTAGCGAGTCAGACTGACCCATATTGAGATGCAACGAACAAGTCGTCATTCGCATGTCTCAATCAATGTAATCCTTAGACCTGAGGTTATTGCACAATCCGAGTTGAGGATCTCCGACTTAGGTTCTGTCAAACACTATTTTGTCACTGGGCAGTTATAAAGGCGGAGTTCGGGTCGTCTGAGAATCAAGCTGCGTGGTGTGAATAACCAAGACGGGATTTTTCCCCTCCATATGGAGAGATATTCTCTGGGCCCTCTCGGAAGATATGATTCGGAAAGCATGGCCATGCGCGTCTCGGATTAAGTGTTAACCAGGGCAGCCGACTAAGAGTTAGTCGGATGAATCACTTATCTCGGATCAAGAAAGAGAGTCGGACTATTTAAGGGATGACGATCATTCGCCTATAGTCCGACAAAGTATATCGTGAGGCAAAAGGGACTCAGACGAAAGTCGCATTGGAAGGTATGTCGTCATGACTTATTGGTACTTGGGAGTTGGCACGTTCTGCTAGGAGCCGCTACCAACTGATCGATCACGAGTGAGACTCGGAATCGTGTCCGGGTTATCATGAGCCTGTCGGGTCACACACTTAAGAGCGGGAGCAAGTTTGGGTTAGACCCAAACAGGAAACCTATTTGGGTTGGACCCAAATAGAGACATGGACTTAGTCAGCAAGTGAGACTTGCAGTGGCTAATATAGGCCTTTTTAGTGAATGGGCCACAAGTGAGTGGAGCCCACTTTCACTCCCTATATAAGTTGGGGCGCAGGTGCTTAGAAAACAAGGTTAGGTCACTCCATGTGTTGGAAACCCTAGCCCCAGTCCGTCTTGTCGCCGCCGTACCGGACCTAGCAGTCCATCGCCGGTGCTCCTCCTCATACGTGTGGATACCGGCGGAGGTGATGTACGTTCAGCACTTCGACGATCGTGAAGAAAGTATGGATCATGGATCGTGGAACCGGAACGGATCGCGAGGACTGCACTACATCAAGCAACGTGCTTCATCAATTCCGCAACTGTGCGTCTAGTGGTAATCCTCATGGCCTTCTACCTGAGCTGGATCTTGGGATCACCGTGTAGGGAAAACGTTTTGTTCATCTCTACGTGACCAAACAATTACTACTTCTTTCTTCATGATGTTTTCCACACTGGTTCGATACAACTCTTGTTTTTGGGCTAAATCTCTTTTCCTTGCACGAGTAGTGCTTTGGCAAGGCCATAGCGCACATTGCATGTGCACAATGTGTTGGAAAATTGTCTGATGGCTAGTGCCAGGGATGTGAATACGGAGGCATCTTCGAACCAACCACTACCGTGGATCAGATGTCCTCGAGAATGAAGCTCAAGTGCAGCAACAATGGTTGCGACATGGCTGACAGCTTCCTCGAGTTCATCGAACACCAGAGGGCGTGCCCGCATCGGCAAAGAGCAACATAGGTTCTTGACAAAAAAGAACTGTATGATATTCGGGTGTCTATGTGTGTGTTGATTCCATCTAGAGTATGGTTTAGTTTCTGCCGTGGTTGTGTTGTACCTATACTAGTTATGTTATATAATTAAATTGAATCATCATCGCATCCACATAGTTTCTCTCTTTTACCGATAGCAAGGGGAAGTTCCACCAGCCTGTGCATCTACATAGTTGCTCTATTTTAGCTAAAAAGCTTGGAAATCCGTAGAACTTGGGTGGCCCTCCACAGCGTATGCAAATATCGGTGCCCAAACCACTTCTCATCCATCCGGCACCGGTGCCTACGCTGCATAGACGATGCCACAAAAAAACCAAGGATATGTTAAAATATTTGTCTTCCCTGTCCAGCTTAACAACCCTTCCTCTATTTAAGGCAGAGACAACAACCATCCCTCTCGTCACGTGGGAGTAGTAACTTGCATGTATTGGTGACATGACATGATAATTAGTGATGAAAAAGAGGGAGGTATTACCATAACATCACACATTTATATGAGTCTAGAACCTAATTAATTAGGTCTTGCATGACACCACACATGTGTTATCTCCCACTACGAAGACAATAACATATGCAAGGTACTAGTATATTTAGGCTGGTCATGGTGGGGAGTAACTTAACATCCATATGTTACTAGTCTATCGTTACTACCTCCATTTTCACAAAATAAAATAAAATAAGTTACTACCTCCATAGTGGAAAGTAACATAGGTGTGGTATCATGCAAAGTCTCATTTATTGCAATGTAGACTCATTTTGTCTTGAAATTCTGCCGCAAGCGCACTATGTAGTGAGGAGAGAGAAACAATGATTTTCTAGTTCTTCTGGCCGGGTCATACTTATATGGTCGTCCGCAAGGTTTCTTAAGAACGAGTGCTACAGAGTTTAAATTCCACTAAGGTCGACCACAGGTGTCTTATATCCAACCTTATTTTCACATTAGAGACGCCCTTATGGTAACATAGCTAGTTACACCAAGGCTCTCTCTCATCATTTAATTGCATGCCATGTCATCTAAATGATTAGTTGGTAATACATGTAGGACTATGTAGTACTGCCCAAATTACTCCCACTAGCAACCTAAATAGAACCATGAAGAGAGGACGAGCCAGTGATGACGTTGGGGAGTGACGAGGTAGCGCGGCCCTGCCTTTTATTCGAGTAGTCCACTATCAGGGTCCATTTGATTCCAAGGATTTGCATAGAAATTTTGTAGGATTAAATCCTATAGGAAATTTTCCTACGACGATTGTTTGATTTGTAGGATTGATTCCCAAAGGATTTTTTCCTAAGGATTCCTTTGTACGGTACTAGTTTTCGTAGGAAATCAAACATTCACCCATACCTCTTTTTAGATTCCTACTATGGTGGAATCAAACACACTTTGGTGCATATGAATTGTTATAGGATTGGAGTGAATATGACAATGCAATCCTACATTTTTCCTATTCCTACGATTTCCCTATCCTACAAATCAAACAGGCCCTCACTATTTTCCCTGACCTCTTCCCCCTCATCCAGGCCAGCACCATGGACTAGCCCCCGCCCCCTACCATCCCCCCACCCCCCAAAAAAATCCCCAAATGGCGGCGCTGCCTAAACTGGAGCGCTCCTCACAGGAGCACATCATCGAGTCTGGCCCCCATGTCTTCCGTGCCTGCCACGTCTCTGCAGCCACAACCAACTTCTCTGTCTTCGAGCCGCAGTTAGTTAATGCGGCGATGTCGTACACAATGGCACTAAAGATCTTCTTCTCGAGGACATACGAGCTCAGGAGGATACCTGCAGCCCCTCTAGAGGAGGACGATGCCGTGACCACACCCTGCGAAGAGGAAGTGTTGAATATCAGCCTGCCTCCCAGCAAGCTGCGAAGAGCGAGCAAGGTCGTGGGAACTATGTGCAAGGTTCTTGGCCGTGTATGGCTGCTGAAGAACCTGCAACTCATGGTAGAGGAGTGCGACATCATCATGCCATACGATATTCTACACTGGCTCTGGCTTGAGGCGTGTATGTGGGTCGACGGGTTCCACTTCAACCTAACCCTCAGCCTGAATCTTTGGCTCATCGTCAACTTGCCGGCGCTTCAAGACAGTTGGTGCCTAGTTGAGCAGGAGGATGGCCACTGCAGCATATGCATGCAGGCGCTGTCGAAGCGCACAACGGTGCGTCTCCAGGGATGCAACCATCTATACCACCACAAGTGCATCTTCACTTGGTTTGAGACCAACGCCAGCTGCCCTATCTGCCGAGACAATGTGCTCGCCCATCTCTACTGACACGAGGTGCATATGCCCCCTTCTGAATTAAACTTGTCCTGTGGTTGATAATTAATTAATGTACTGGACCAATGTTTCTAATGCACGCCAAGTGAACCTGTTATATATATGTTTGCACTTGTCGAATTAAGCTTAATCCAATTTAGATAGGGAAAACAATTAGTCTAGGATTACAATCCAACAGGAATTTGTCATCATGTCTCATACATTTTACAAAGAGAAAACCAATACGAATCAATGTTCATCATATCACTGCATAATATAAAAAAACAGTCTAATCATCGTCACCATCATCGCTTTCGGCACCGCCACATTCTAGATCCACATATTCCCACTGGGTTGGATCTTCTTCCCCTTGCCATTCATCATACATGTCCTGAGATTCATCAGGTAGAACCAGTTTATTCATGTCTTTGTTGATTACACTAACCTCGATAGTGAAATCCACTTGTCCATCATGCGCAGAGCCGCCTCTGGCAATCAAATTTTCATCGACGTCAGCCAATTCAGTTACCATACAACCACTAGGATCATCTTGGTGGGCAACATCTGTGGTGACTGGCTCGTCATACTCATTCACATCATATGTGCTCCTTGCCTCAATCTTTTGCACATATTGCCATTCCTTATTATCTCTGTCATCCAAGAAAATTACCTTGGAAGCTTGAGCTACCAAAATATAAGGTTCCTCCTTGTACCACTCGGCAGTAGTATTAATCTATATGAAATTTTCATCATTTATGGGGCCTCTTTTCTTGTTCCGATCTTGGTCATAACGATAACACTTGAATAGAACCATAGATCGACCACCAGTCTTGCCGTTATAATTCAACTCAATAACCTCTTTTATGCGACCATAATGATCATATTCATCTGACTTCTTCATTTTGGTTGTCAAGTGCTCTCCACTGGTCGTGATGCCACTGTTTTGTGTCTTCAGATGTTTCTCATGCTCATAAGTGCTATAGTGGATACCATCGTCATTGCAAGCTGAAGCTGTCTACACCCTCTTTGCCGGACCACGTGATAGGGCATAGAGACCATCACTAACATCGCTCGGATTCTCTTCATGTAGCTTCATGATCTGTGGTTATACAAATTAATCAAGAGGTCATCTCATGTGCACAATTCGTATGAAATTCAAAGTTCAATTGACCATCTTACATGATTCCAAAACCATTCCTGAAACCCACCCCCACATAGTGGTGCAGCATAATCTTTTCCTTTGGTTGCTTTAAATAACCTACAAAAACGATACTCAAGTAAGACATCTGAACATATCTTGCTACAAGTTTCATTTCATATATGTGAGGATATGTATGAATAGAGCTTACTCAACAAAGTTTTCAGCCTCATCAGCGTTATTCAGCACATACCAAGTAAGTTGGTCATATTCGTGATGCATCAATGTTTTATGTTCCTTCTTTCCTACTAGGTGGACACTATGGTTAAAAACAGATTTTTCAACTTCTTCAATTCTTCCACCCATACTGGATCTCGTTTTACGATCAGAAATGTATCTTGAGAAAAATGCAAATGCTTCAAAAGCAATGTATGCCTCTGCAATGCAAGCCTCTGCTCTAGCCTTGTTCCTAACAGTACCCTTGAAAGTGCAAAGTTGACGTTCTATAGGGTACATCCATCTGTACTGTACGGGACCTCTATAAAGTGCATCTTCAGTTAGATGAACATCCAAGTGCACCATCACATCAAAGAAGGCTGGTGGATATATCAGCTCAAGCTTGCACAAGATTTCTGCTATGTCCATCTAAAGACACGCTACAACTCTTCTGTCCAAAGTTTTGCTACAGATTTCCCTAAAGAACTTTCCCAACTTTGCAAGCACATTGTACAAATCCTTGTTCACTAAATCTTTAACGCCAAGAGCTAAAAGCCTTTGTAGTAGGATGTGGCAATCGTGAGTTTTCAACCTTGGAGCTTGTTCCCCTCTATATTGATACAATTTGCAATCTTGGAAGCAAATCTAGATGGGAACTTCACACCTCGGAGGAAGTCACAAAATAGTACCCTTTTATTCATCGGCAAGGTAAATTCTGCACCTCGAATTTGTAATGTTTTTCACCGCCCTTATCAACCGTATCTTCAGGATGCAGCTTCAAGTTGTTGTTAATGTTGAGCTTTTCGCAATCAAGCCTAGCATTATAGCTATCTTTTGTCTTAGATGGAATGTTGAGTAATATGCCTATAATGATGTCACATATATTTTTCTCCATGTGCATGACATTAATATTATGTCGAAGTGTCTTACCAGCCCAATACGGCAAGTCCCATAGAGTGGATCTGCGCTTAAAAATATTCTCGGTTCCTTTTCCTTCCCTTGGGAATTTGCTGCTACTTCTTCCGCTCTCTTCCTTTTGGATGCTTCTCCTACTGTCGGTGCATCTTCTGTATTCTTTCTTTTACCTCGTCTAGCAGCTGGTTGTTTTCCTGGTTTGACATTTCTGACCTTTTGTAAATGCGCCTGCAACTCAGCTGTAGTGAACTTTTATGGTGCAGTGCCATATTAAGTCCTCTTTCCATAGAACTGCAATTTTTTCAAGTTTTTTCAGAATATGTGGCCTTGAGGAAGAAAAACCTGGTGGCCAAGGAAACCAGTCTTATTTTGTAGCCTCACTGTGACCTGTTTTGTCTCACAACGAACACATGCGTTATAACCTGCTGTCACTTTGCCTGACAATAGTGCCAAGAGTTGGAAAATCATGGGTGCAAAATAACAGAGCAGCACGCATAGGGAACTTGGCATCTTCATGGTTGCTAGCAAGGATATTAGGAGTCATGACACCCTTTCATAGTTCCTGCAAGTCTCGTATAAGAGGCTGCATGAACAGATCAAAATCCTTCCCAGGTGATTTGGGAACTAGGATGAGTAAAGCCAGCAAGCAGTTCGACTGATGAGTGCATGCCCAGGGAGGCAGGTTGTAAATTGTAACAAGTACTAGCCACATGTTGTACGAGTTACTCATGTTGCCAAATGAGTTAAATCCATCTGTAGCTAGGCCAAGTCGCAGGTTCCTTGGATCCGCTGCAAATCCTGGATGGGCCTTTTCAAAGTTCTTCCATTCATCGCCATCAGCTGGATGTCTGAGTAAGTAATCGTCTGGCTTGAGAATCTCTTTGTGCCATCTTGTTTCCTTAGATGTTTGTTCTGACTGAAACAACCTCTTCAATCTATCTATAATTGAAAAATATCTCAGAACCTTACAAGGATCTTTCTTCTTTTTATCACCATTTTTCCATCTTGATTCGTTACATACTGGGCATTCATCGAGGTTTTCATAATCCTCCCAGAACAGTACACAATTATTTGGACAAAAATGCATATGATAGTCCAAGTACCTTGATGCACTGTTTCATCTCATAAAAGGATTTTGGCAGTCCTTCCCTAGGGATTGACTCGTTGTACACCTTAATCACTGAATCGAAAGCTTTGTTGGTAATCTTGTTGAACGACCTCTCCTTCAGTAATTTCATTACTAGTTCAAATCTTGAGATACCAGAATCAGGGTCCAGTGAACACTTGGCATCTTCTATTAGGTCAGAGAAAAGTGATCTTCTAAGAGAAGGAGTGCCTTTTTGCTTGCAATGGGGTACAAGTCCCTTAACAAACCAAAAAGGTCCTCATCCTCAATATGATGAGCTTCGGCGGATCAACATCAGCTAGAGGATCAAGAACAGGCTGATCATATGGTTCACCATGTTTAGGCCACCTAATATATGTGTGTTGCATCCCATTAACAAAAGTATGGTCTACGACTCTGCTCTGACTCAGCTTTTTATAATTAAGGCATTGTCAGCATGGGCAAAACACATTCGAGTCGCTGTTATGCTGTCTAACAAACTTCATGAATTCATTAACACCTTCCCAATAAGAAGGTGTTGCTTTTTTCCATTCAGTATCCAATATATGTCCATCTGTTGAGGATAGAGATGGTCAGAAGCTTTCAAGATATTTCACCGAATAGGTTGATTACAAATCTAATTAAGCCAAGATATCTAAGCAACCTGGTTGGATATAGAACTATAAATGCCATGTAATTTTAGCTTATTTCAGAAATTGAGTGTAGAACTATGTTACATAGTTGAGAGAACAGATCGACCGAGCTCAAAATGACAACCAATTCGAATAAATAGATCAAGTGCAGAACAATGTCAAACGAGCAGATCGAGTACGAAACTACTTCTAGGGAATAATTGAGCAAACTAAGGATATTATAAGCGTACCGTGGGGATCCACCAGCTGACCGCCGGCCTGTGTGCGTCTCGAAAAGAACAGCGCCGCTAGCAATGGTGTTAGGCCGCCCCGGCTGATAGACGGAGTGTGAATGTTTTAGTGTGCGACTTATGGTTTTGACCGCCTACGCGTCTCCAGAAGAATGGCGCAAAGAGACAGTAGCTAGCTGCTAGAGTGAAGGCGCGAGCGGGAAAGTTTTGGCGCGTGCGGGGTATGTGTCCTGGTTGTCAACAATTTTCACACAAAAATATCGGCCAAAATTTTCTCCCTCGTTTTGTTCTTCCTTGTTGAGGTCTGGAATTTTTATTACTGAGCCCATGAAATTAGCCTATCAGACCCAATCATAGTCCAAAACCTTCAATTCGGCCTTTTCATTATCTTGTGGCCGCCAACCATAGGGCATTCAGTTTCGGAGTGAGCCCATGAAAAATAGGGCATATGCCCCTAGTTATCCCAAAATCTTTTTAATTCAGCCTTTATGGTCATCCCCTTCCCCAACCCCCCAGAAAAAGCTCCGCCTACCTATGTTGTTTTGTTGAAACTACTGCATTACTAGTAAGTTCCACGTACCCTACACGTGAGAACCAGATAATAGACATATGACATATCATCACTATATAAAATTATAATAGATAATTTTCAAAAAAATATATAATTTGATCGACATCTATATAGTATGTGTGTATATTTGCTCCTTTACTTTGTACCATGTATATTTAGACCTAGAAACGGACCGATGTCAAAACAGTGGACGGGGCTGAAAAAAAGTCCATCATGCGCACGTTTCATTTACAGAGAGCCTGACATATGGGACCCATCAATGCAGCCTTATAGAGATGCTGCATTGAGCAACATTGCCAAGTTCAAAATAGGGAGGCGCGAGCAAGAAAAAAGTCCAGCGTGGTGAGAGGCTAACATGGAGGACCCAGCAACATTATCAAGTTTGACCCGAAAAAATAGTCCAATATACACAAGCCTTTTCGTGGTCAGGGAGCTGTTTTTTTAGCGCAGGGTTAGGGAACTGCTGAGCACGGGCCACTGAAATTTGAGAAAGGATCCCATGGAGCATAGACAAGAACATTTTGATTCGGCCTTGTTAGGGTCAAGGGACTGCTTAGCACAGCCTAAGTGAAATTTAAGAAAAGAGCCCATGGAGTATAACGCATGTAGATGGACCATGTAGAATAGCCCAAAATATTTTTAATTCGTCCTTTTGAGCATTGCCTCCCACCTCTTAAAAAACTCCGCTATATTTTAAAGAAACTAGTCCATTGTATATGTAGCATATTATAAATTGAAATGCCAGGAGGCTGCCCTTTTATTTTTTAAAATATAAACTCGGACACACGACATCTTTTTAAAAACATTAAAACATAACTTGAAGGTACTAAGGAATGTTTAATAATATATTTTCTATAAATATCTTTGGCATAGTGGCGACACACAGTTTAAATCTATTGGAAGTCCAAAACAGCAGACACGGCCAAAAAAAAGGTCTGTCATACATACACACATTTCATTTAAAGATAGACCGACATGTGGGTCCCACCAACGCGCCCTTATACAGGTGTTGTATCGAGCAACGTTGCCAAATTCAAAATAGGGAGGCATGAGCGAGAAAAAAGTCCATGATGCACACGTTTATTCTAATGAGAGGCTGACATGGTGAGACCCAACAGCCTGAACAAAAGGCTGATGCAGCGAGTAACGTTATCAAGTTCGAAACACTAAGTGCGAGCAGAGAAAAAAGTCAATCATACAACCGATCCTTCTAATAAGAGGCTGTCATGTGGGACCCAGCTGCGTGACTAAACGGCAGATTCATCAAGCAACGCTATCTAGTTAGGAACAGGGTGGCGCTAGAGTAGAAAAAAAGTCCGTCATACCCACGATTCTTCTAATGTGAGACTGGCATAAGGAACCCACCAGCATTGCTGATGCAGCGGGCAACGCTATCAAGTTCGAAACATGGAGGCGCGACCGAGGGTATTTTTTATCATACACACGTTTCTTCTAATGAGAGGATGACATGTGGGGTCTAGGAGTTTGAGTAAACGGCTGATGCGGCGAGCAATGCTATCAAGTTCGGAACACGAAGGCGCGATAGAGGGTAAATAATCCATCATACACACGTTTCTTCTAATGAGAGGATGACATGTGGGGCCCAACATCATGATTAAACGGTAGATGCATCGAACATCGCTATCAAGTTCGGAATAGGGTAGCGCGGGCGAAGGAAAAAATCCATCATACACATGTTTCTTCTAATGAGAGGATGGCATGTGGGGCTTAGGAGGTTGGTTAAACGGTAGATGCGTCGAGCAACACTATCAACTCGGAACGGAGTAGCGCCTGCGAAGGAAAAAATTCCATCATACACAAGTTTCTTCTAATGAGAGGATGACATGTGGGTCCCGGGAGGTTGATTAGACAGTAAATGCATCGAGCAGTGCTATCAACTTCGGAACAGGGTAGCGCGAGCGAAGGAAAAAAATTCCATCATACACACGATCCTTCCAATGAGATGCTGACATGTGGGACCTAGCAGCCTAACTAAACGGCAGACGCCTCGAGCTACGTTATCAAGTTCAAATCAGGGAGGCGCGACCGAAAAGTATAGTCCGCTAGAGACACTGACGTCCGAGACCCACATACCTCAAAAAATTTCGGCGAGTCAACATCGCGCGAGGAAACGAAAATCATACTTCTGCCACGCGCTGGCCGAGCTTCCTCCGTGTTTTTAGTAGATCTGTCGTAGTAGAGGGCCGGGAAACCGGAAAAAAAGTTTTCCACTGGCCATGGCCGAGCCGAGAATTTCGTCGTGGAAGACGCGCCTTGTACAACAACCGTTGAGTCAATTCGTTGCGGAAGGAAACTTTTCTTGCAGTGCCATCCATGTAATGGACAGATACATTAGTGGCCATCTCGGTGACGTTACATTAAGGAAGCTTGCAGGCGTGTGACTGGGTCACGGAATGCAACGACACGGAAATGAGAAAACAAGTTCATCGGTAACGAGATCGAACGAAGGTATGGAGATACCATAGATCAAATATCAGGTGAACTAGGTTTCAAGTGTCAAAGAGAATGGGAAACGACTATTTACGGTTCAAACGACATTATCATCGTGGAATGCATATGGGTCATTATAGGCATCCCGGTCCCGCTATTGATCATTGATGGAGATCATGTATGTGCCATTCCCGAGCCGTGGGGAAATACACTTAAAGGGTACGATGAGCTAGAGATCCTCTAAGTTGGAATCACCGTATGGCAGAGAAAAGGAAACCGGAAAAGTTTCGTGAGAAAACCGGAATCGTTCAGGGAAAGATCCGAAGTCGTTCGGAGGAAATCGAAATGGAACCGAAAGGTGTATCGGGTCAAATCGGATTTTGTAATATGTATTTACATATTATTTAATGTAATTAATATTAAATATAATATTAAAATATAATTTGAAGGGGTATTCTACTAATGGGCCAAACTTCCTAGGAAAAAGGACCCATAGGGAAAACTGAAGGAGGGAAGGGCCAAGGCCTAGTCGCCTCAAGGGGCCCAATCGGCCAGCCTAGGGTTGTGCGCAGGGTGCGGCCCACCTGAAGGAAATATGCCCTGAGAGGCAATAATAAAATTGTTATTATGTATTCCCTGTATATGATAGATGTTTATTTTGCATGCTATAATTGTATTGAAAGGAAACGTCAATACATGTATGTTTAATAAAAAAAGGGGTTCCTAGTTATGCCTCTCTTTCAGACTAGCTCGTTGATTAACAAGATGATCAAGGTTTCCTGATCATGGACATTAGATGTTGTTAATAACGAGGTCACAACATTTGTGAAATGATGTGATGAACATTCATCCGAAGTATAGCATTACGATCAAAGTCATCATGTTTACATTGCTATAACATCATATGAAGTAATCTTAGTCCTTAGACCATGAGATCATGTTAATTGCTAACACCGGAAGAGTATCTTGATAACATCAAACGTCACACCGTAATAGGGTGACTATAAAGGTGGGTTCAGTGCTACGAAGGTGTTATGTTGAGGATAATGGATCAAGAGTGGAATTTGTCAATCCTGATGACTGATAGATATACTCTAGGCCCTCTCGGTGATATCACATTAAGATAGCTTGCAAGCAAGTGATGTGATCACTAGAATGTTATATCACGGGAACGAGAAAAGAGTGCATGTCGGTAACGAGATCAAACTAGGTATTTGGATACCGATGATCGAATCTCGGATATGTATTATGTCATGAGACAAAGGGATTAAGTTACTAGCGTTAAAGGTTCTCACGATCACAGAAGTCATCGTTGAATGTGCAGGAGTCAATATGGATCTACCGGTCCCGCTTCTGATTATTGATCTGAGAGGAGTCTCAATCATGTCTGCATTATTCACGAACTATATGGTGACACACTTAAGGGTTGCCGGACACCATTTTGGAGCACATATGTTTCAGATGAAAGGATTGCAAAGCGCAGGAATTGTTTCGATAGAAACCGGAATTGTTTCGATAGAAACCGGAATTGTTTCGGGTGAAATTGCAGAAAGTGGTTCTGCATGTGATATTGAAATGTTGCAAGGGTTTTATGTGAATGTTTTTTAATTAAAGTAATTAACAAAATTCTGAATAAAATAAATAAAAGAGTTTTATTAATTGAGAGTTGCATTAAATTTGGTGGAAATTTAATGCATGTGAGTGGAATTTTGGGTGGAGCTTGAATTGATGTGAGTGGAGCTTCCACCACATGAATGAGGAAGAGGTGGGGGCACCCCCTTGGCCGCCGGCCATGGGAGGGGAGGAGCCCCCCCTCTCCTATAAAAGGCCCCCCTCTCCTTCCTCACAAAGTACACCTCCTCGTGAAGGATCTCTCTCCCCCTCTAGATATTTCCCCATGGTCTCGGATTAGCGAGATACATGTTCCCGGTGGTCTTGCGTCTGGAAGGAGTTGCTGCTTCCGCTGATTCGCTAGAGAGAGGAGGTGGAGGTTGTCCGGTGGCTTGAACGTGTGTGCGGGGACGGATGCGCTGCTGATTTGCGGCGCTCGGACTTCCACACGATCTTGATATCGGCAAGCGTATGACTACATCATCCATGAGTTCAACCTTGTTAACAAAACTCTGTTGTCTTCGAGGGTAAGTTCTCCATGGATGTATATCCACCTGTTGCTTTGTATCTAGTAGATAGATCATGGCGTATCGTTCTCATCATAGGAAATTTTTTGTTTTCTATGTTGCGAACCCAACACCACCCCTGGCCGGCTGGCCCATGAGGCCCATGGCGCCTCCCCCCTCTCTCCCTTGTTTAGTCCACATGGAAAACCCAAAGGGGAGGGCACACCCCTTCCCCCTATATAAAGGGGTGCCCATGGGTGGTAATAGACACACAAATATTTGGAGAAGTCCTTTGGTTGACTTTCCCCTTCCCTCTCTCTCCCGTCCTCATGCGCTAGCACGGTCCCAAGTAAGGACTGTCCGTGCAAGAGATACCGCACCTATAGCACGCTGTTGCGCTGTAGGGATTCCAAGACGGGGATCTACTTCCGCACTCCCGGCAGAGATCAAGGAGCCGAAGGTCATCATCGTACACCGTATGTGTACGAAACCACAAGGGGTCTCACTTGAGGCACCTTGGATGTCGTGAGCCGGAGCTACTGCACAATGAAGGAGCAAGGGGTGACCTGCGAGGAGCATCGCGACCTTGAGGTCGGCTACGGGTTCGACTACTTCAACCACATTCCCCTTGGAACGTTAACCGCATACGGTTTACAAGGGTATATATTCTATACGCTTTGGCCATTACCATATTACTACATAGATAGACCTTGGCAGTATTAGGTGGTTCTAACGTAGGAAATTTTTGTTTTCTGTTGTGGAACCCTTCAATAGATAACCATTGATAGATCCATAGAAATAAATCCATAGTCTCACACAAACAAACCAAATAGCAAATACAGGAGTTCAACGCTAAATGGGCACAAGCGAGGATAAGCGAAAACGATAAAATGGCAAATGTGCTTGTGTCCGACCCATGCACATCCCCTCGACACTTAATAGAACTACTTCTTCCCCTTTGGCATCAAAACACAAAAAAGGGAAAAGAGCGATGCTAGCGTCCGAGAGATCACTCCTTGTCCTCGTCCTTGTCCTCATCATAGGCATCCTCATCATCATCATACTCCTCATCCTCATCCTCAGTGGCTAGTAGGGTAGGCTCACTCGGGAACAAGTGACGCTCCAAATCACCATAGCTGATGCCTGACGCGTTCCATTGAGCATACGGAGTAGGAGCAGCCTGGGTAGGAAGGGGGCCTTATACCCCTAAGACATGGTGAAGGATGAGCTGTTGAGTGTGAGCAAGATCATTACGCTACCGGTACACCTCGTACTGCCTCTTGTGAGTGTCAACTCCCATGCAAAGAATGTTGCACTGGAACCAGTTGAGTTGCTTCACTTCTCGAGCAATAGATGGCATAGGGGGCCTTATCCCACTAGCCCTAGCATCTCTCATGAAGGACTCAGGAGCTATAGAGGGGTGAGAGGTCTTCCGATCCTTGTTGTAGATTTTCTTGACCTTGTGTTCACCATCTAGGTTTCCACTGAAATCCTCATTGGGAAGCATATGCTTGATAAGCATCATGAAAAAGGGAGCATATGGGATGGACAGTCTGTTGTACAAAGCCTCAGTCATCTCATGGAAAATTAAATCCATCACATCGAACTTGTAATCCAGAGAAGAGTCTTCAGAGGAGGCACACTCATAAGCAAACCCAAGCAGCTAAACAAGCTCAAATATTGAAAGACGTTAGGAGTTTCAGAAAGGAACAACAATATCTTTTCGAATCCATCCGCGTTAAATTTATCCCATGTTGGCCGATCTCTAGTGACCCAGCCAGCAATGTTCGTTAGTTTACGCGTCAACTAGCCTCTATTTGCAAATGTCGCTTAGAATTTTGTAAAGGAAAATGATACGATGCCCCCGGGGATAACACACCGCGATCCTCGGGTCAATCGCGTGGAGTCAGGGTCTCCGCAGGATGCCGCCCTAGCCCCCCCCCCTCCCCGTCTACAGGATGCCGCTGCCCTAACTACTGCATGCCACAGCCGTCCTAGAGCGTCGCTGCCTCTCCCCAGCAACGTGCCACACCTAGCCTTGATCCTCTGACCTCCGGCAGTCTCCTCCTCTCCCACCCTTGCCTCCTCCTAGAAGCCTCTATTCCATGGCCATTGGGCTAGGGAGCTTCGGGCTTTCGATGGTGACGTGATACCCGAGCGCGGTGATGGTGCGACCACGTTGCCGGACTCCCGCAGCCATGGTCTCATGCGATGCTACAGAGTGGCGATGCTACAAGTGTTGGTTAGGTTTGCTACCAACAATCATCTGTTCTGCTACCAAGGGTGCTCCATGTTGCTACCAGCTGATCGGTGATGCAACCGGTCAGGGGTTTCGTTTGTGGATTTGTTACATGCTTTTTTTTGCTACAACCGTTGTGTGTTTTTTCTACAATGGCATAAAAAAATTTCTACAAGGTCTCTGACGAGATCTTCGAGGTCTCCGGCGAAGTTTGGTTTGCTACTATAGGACATTTTTTTGCTACAACTGTTTTTTGCTACAAAGTCTCCGGTGAGGTCTCCTGACGAAAGTCTCCGGTGAGGTCTCCTGACGAAAGTCTCCGGCGAGGTCAGGTTTTCTACATTAGCACAACCTTTTTGCTATAAAGTCTCCAATAAAGTCTCTAGTGAAAGTTTTTTTTTTGTTCTATTTTTTTATAGGAACTGTTTTTTGCTACAAGTATCAAAAGCGGGACATTCTGTAGTAAAAGCGAGACTTTTTTGTAGCAAACGCGGGATTAAGGGCTATTTTAGTGACACGTGTCACTCAAGGAAGGAGGAGGAGGGGGATTATCCCCGGGGACGCCTAGTGCTCCCCAAAATGCTTTGGTGAAGTGCTTCAACGTGTGTTTGTCATGCTGCACACGTGAGCGATTTTGTTGGTAGGCAGACATTTGCTGCGAGTTGTTGGGATTTTACTGTGAACTCATATTTCTTGCTACATACTTATATCTTTTTGTTGCATCTATGTTTTGAATTGTTGTAGCGCTTTTAATACATTTTTTACCTACCAAGGGAATAAAATGATGCAACGATGCTACAATCGAACAAAATATTTTCTACCATTGTGGGTAGGTTGCAATGATCATATGGAAGAGATTTGGCGTTTTAGACGATGAGGGGCGTGGAGGATGGAATCCCGAGATCTCTCGGAGGATTCTTAGAATTGTCCTATTTGGAATTAGAGCTGGCATATAATTGGGATTTGAGTCAAAACCAAGGAGTGTATTGCCTTCCTAGAGTCATGTCGTCATTGTTCCTCCATGCCCCCCATCGACCACAAGCTTTTGGACATGATGGATTTCCCCAGACAAAGAGTTCCGCGAGGGCTCTCGCACGTAAGCTATCCCTGCGTACGAGGTCCTAGAGGGGATTCGGACATGGAGGCGAGGATCCTCAAGCAAGACATACACGCGGGGTGTTTGAGGTCTACCACATGGATTTAGTGTCCGTAACCATAATAATCTCATTTGTTTTGTTTAATCCACCGAATCTTGCAATATTGGATAGTGTATTCAGTTTGTGTTCTGGATGCCTACCTAATGATATGATGTTTCTATATGCATGTCATATTTTCATCTCCATGAATTCGTGTACCATGCACTAAGGATGTATACAGTTTCTTCTCAAGTAGCTGGATATATCAGAAATACATTTGTGCGTGTACACATGGTTGCAGGACCTATCTGGTACATTGAAAGACTCATCGATGCTTTGAGATTTGTACAAGTTGCTTCCAGCGAGCTCTTTTATATCCAATTTCTGCATTTCACTAAAGGAGAGAGATTCCCGAGAAAACACAACAGAGAGACCTGTTCCGGACGGGATTCCTATGAAAAGTGGCATGTTATCTACCAGGTCTAGCCTTTTATTATGCTGGACAGGCTATGCAAACACTGACCCACTCAATCGACCGAGCTGCACACACCCATACTCCCGACCCTCTCCTCCAGCTTTAGCTTTCTCTCTCCTTTCCCCCAGCTCGTCCTACCTCCATTTTTCAGCCGGACAGAGGTAGCTAGAACAGAAGAACGAGACATTCAGCTACCGGGAGAGAGAGATGGTGGAGCAGCACAAATCACACCAGAAGTAAACTAGCTACTGAGTTGAAATCGCAGATCGTAGCTCTGCGATTACAGATAATTGGACAGAACGCCAGATTTGCAAGGCATTTATTTTGACCTTTAACATTGGTAAAACACGATCAACTACATGGAAGGGCTTACATGCCAGTAAACCTTGGTACAAGACGGGTTTTTGCTAGGTGGCATCGGCAAAAAAGATTCCCAAAACATCTGCACGCTGCTAGTAATGAACTTCTAACTGACAACCAAATCAGAAGAACACTCTGGCTAAAATATGACGTCTAATCTGTTACATGGATGGAGGGCGGACACAACACTGCATGTTGTTCCGGGTGCGGTCGTCGCCGAAACAATGTCTGGCTCAGCACCTCGTGGTCGGCTTGGTAGTCAGCATCTGAAGAAGAGTCGCCGTCTTCAACGGCAACACCACAGCTGCAAATGTTAGAATACATATCTTACACATCCTACACGCTGTTTGTATAGATATAGGATACGTATGCGTGTGTATTCTTTATATATATGTCTGTGTTGTATACAACCGAGACTACTTGTAATCCTCTTATATAATGAACAATACAAGGCCACCTAACGTGTGGTTTTCCCTATCTTACAAGGCCACCGAGACTACTTGTAATCCTCTAACCGGACCTGTGCCTCCTCCTGCTTCCGCCGCCGCCGCAGCCGATCTCGGCGCTCGGCCTCTGCAAACCACCCACCTCTCCCCTTGTAGCCTCGCCACCCCTCTGCAATGGGTGATGACGCCGCACGGATCGCGCAAGCCACAAAGGAAAAAAAGACCGCGAGACCAAAGAAGCTGCTGACGCCCAGTCAAAGCTCGCCCTCGCCACCACCCCCTCCTCTAGCGCGGGGGCCTTCTCGCTCACCTCGTTGCATGCCCAAGCCGTCGGCCTCCACTCCATCGAGGGGCACGTCCCCGTCGAGCTGGCCCTCGACACCGGCGTTCATCGCCAATGGCGCACCTTCTTCCACGCCGCCCTCCGCAAGTATGCGCTGCTCGACCATGTCGACACCCCTGCTCCGTCCGTTCTGACTCCGGAGTGGGCTCTCTTGGATGCCACGGTCATCTCCTGGCTGTACGGGTCCGTGTCCCTCGGCCTCCTCGACGCCGTCATGACATCGGGCAAAGATCCCCTCGCCGTCGAGCTGTGGACAAGCATCAACAGGCTCTTCAACGACCACAAGATCAACCGCCAGCTCCACCTCTCCACCGAGCTAGGCGAGATCAAGATGGGCGAGATGAACATGACTGAGTACTTGAAGAAGATCAAGGCCCTCGCTGACGGTCTCACGGATCTCGGTTCCCCATAAGACGACACCAAGCTGGTGATCCACTGCCTCAACAGACTTTCCGAGCAATACGAGGGCGCCGCCGATCTCATCTCCCTCATGCCCGACATCTCGTTTGAGAAGTGTCATTCTCTTCTCGCGCTCCAAGACATGAAGCGCAAGAATCATCGCTCGCGCAATGGCAACAGCGACACGACCCTCTACTCCAACGCCGCCGCCGCCCCCAACTCCGGACGGGCCAACGGTGGCAAGGGCAAGAAAAAGAAGGCTGCAACGGACACTGCCAAGGACATCGCCATCATCCAAGCCGGCCCCGTCGTCACACCTCCGGCCGTTGCTCCTCCAATCTGGCCCACGCCGCTCCTGCCCTGGAACGGCGCGATCCAGATGTGGCCATATGGCCCTGGTATGCAGGCTCGACCCCCCAGCTACATGCACCGCCTCCCGCCCCCGCAGCACGGCTTCTACGCGCAAGGGCCCTACACCGTGCCGCACGCCTATGGCTACGGCTACGGCGGCTATGCTCCTCAGGCTCCTCATATGGGCTCGACGCTGCACCCCCGTCATCACCGGCTTCATTGACTGCCTCATGGGACTAGTACGCGCTGATGAATCAGTTCTAGACGATCGGCCTTCAAGCGCCCACCACCGATTGGGTCATGGACACTGGCGCCACCTCCCACTTCTCATCGAACCCCGGTATGCTCACCTCTGTGTCTCCTCCTTCTTATCCCTCTCGTACTGTCGTTGTCGGTAACGGTTCCACCCTTCTAATCACTTCTACCGGGCATGCATGTTTTTCTATTTCCACTCCCTCACGTTCTCTGCATCTTCGCAATGTCTTAGTAGTTCCTGATATAGTCAAAAACCTCCTGTCTGTTCGTCAATTCACCATTGATAATCGTGTTTCCGTCGAATTTGACACTGTTGGTTTTTCTGTGAAGGACCTTCTAACCAGGACCAAGATTCTCAGATGCAATAGTCCTGGATCCCTCTACGGCATTGTGCATCCCAAGACAATTTTTGATCTTCATGTTGAAGGATTGTCTCCAATATCGAAGACTTATCGTGGTGCTCTCAAAGACCCCAATTGGCATGCTGCAATGGTTGAAGAGTACAGTGTGCTCCTCTCCAACAACACTTGGGACTTGGTTGATCCTCCTCATCATGCCAACATTGTCACCAACAAGTGGATCTTTCATCACAAGATGAAGTCTGATGGTTCGTTGGAACGATACAAAGCTCGTTGGGTTCTCCAGGGTTTTACTCAGCGTGAAGGTATTGATTTTGATGAGACTTTCAGCCATGTGGTCAAGCCAGCCACCATACGCACGGAGTTATCACTTGCGCTCTCTAGTAACTGGCCGATTCATTAGCTTGATGTCAAGAACACCTTCCTCATGGCACACTCATCGAGGTCGTGTATGCTCGATAGCCTTCTGGGTTTACTGATCCTAGATTTCCTGACAAGGTGTGTCACCTCAACAAATCTCTCTACGGTTTGAAGCAGGCGCCTCGAGCATGGTTTCAGCGGTTTGCTTTGTTCATTGCTACTGTTGGTTTTGTTGGCTCCAAGTCCGATAGCTCCCTGTTTGTCTACCGGCGTGGCACTGACATGGCCTATCTCCTGATCTATGTGGATGACATTATCCTGACAGTGTCTTCTCCGACTTTGTTGCACAGTTTAATTGCTTCTCTTCGTAAAGAGTTCAGCATGACAGATATGGGTGAGCTTCACTATTTTCTGGGCATCTCAGTCAGACGCACTAAGAACAGTTTGTTCCTCTCACAGGAGAAGTATGCATTGGAGCTTCTTGACAAGGCTGGTATGTTACAGTGTAAATCTATCTCCACTCCAGTTGATACAGCTTCTAAGCTTGCAGCTCAGTTTAGTGATCCCGTGGCTGGTCCTACAGAATATCACAGTATTGCAGGAGGTCTCCAATACCTCACTTTCACTCGACCAGATATCTCCTATGCAGTACAACAGATATGTCTTCATATGCATGATCCACGGGCTAATCACTTGCTCCTTGTGAACCGTGTTCTATGCTACATCCGCGGCACCACCGACTATGGTCTCACTTTGTATCGACGCACATCAAACAAATTGTTGGCCTACTCTGACGCTGACTGGGCAGGTTTTCCAGACGCTCGACGGTCTACTTCAGGATATTGTGTGTTCCTCGGCATGAATTTGGTGTCTTGGTCGGCTAAGCGGCAGCACACTATTTCCCGGTCGAGTGCGGAGGCTGAGTATCGGGCGGTAGCAAATGTGGTGGTTGAATCTTGTTGGCTTCGACAGCTACTTTTGGAGCTTTATCGACCGGTCCATGATGCTTCAGTGGTCTTCTGTGACAATGTGAGCTCTGTTTACATGACACAGAATCTAGTGCATCACCAGCGTACCAAGCATGTGGAGATTGATCTACACTTCGTCAGAGATCGCGTGACCACTGGCGAGGTTAAGGTGCTACACGTTCCTAGTTCATCACAGTTCGTGGACATCTTCACCAAAGGATTACCATCGCCTCTCTTCTTGGACTTTTTGGACAGTCTCAACATTCGTCGACTGCCAACTTTTGACTGAGAGAGGGTGTTAGAATACATATCCTACACGTGTTTGTATAGATGTAGGATACGTATGCGTGTGTATTCCTTGTATATATGTCCGTGTTGTATGCAACGGGGACTCCTTGTAATCCTCTTATATAATGAGCAATACAAGGCCACCTAGCGTGTGGTTTCCCCTATCTTACAGCAAACTCGTTGATTCACCGGCGTGGCTGTCGTAGATGCCGCTGCTCCCATCTTAGGCGCCGATGTCGCATGGGCCTTCCGTCCCCTCCCCTGGTCGACCCCAACAGGGTCCGCCTGAGACATCGCGTCGACACGGCGTCCGCGAGCAACGGGAACATGCCAAAGGACGATATGGCTCCTACCCAGCTCTTGGGAAATGTCCCTCCTGGACTAGTCAGGTAGACCCCACCCGCCATTACCTGCAACGACGAGGTGTAAGGACATGGGTTAGAAGAAAATAGGTGGCACCGGCAACGAGAGGTTGTACCTGGACGGCGAGGCGAGGGGAGAAACTTCACGGCGGAGCCGCCGCGATGACGGGCCTAGAGGGGAGGTAGGGCTACAGGCAGCTGAGATGTGCTGTCGGTACCGAGAGCCCGAGGCGCAAGGAGGAGGGGGTAAAGGGGGAATCTACGTGGCGCAACTCGGGAGGAGACATGAGAGCAGCAACAATGGTAGAATGCCAAAAAGTTTTTTTTACAGGGTCATGGAACGTGAAAGGCCTCGAAGGGCCTAGACTCTGCAGATAATGGCAAGGGGTGTACAATTTACAGGGAGGACCTTAAAGAAAGAAAAATAAAGCAATGTCCAAACAATTTTACACCAAACACCCCAGAAACTGATGCTGAAATGCGATCAAGTCCTCGATTGTCATCGATAGCTCGCCTCGGAGTCCGGCCACCGCTGCAGGCACCAAGGACGGCACCACTTGGGCTTGCTGCAGCACAGCACGCGAGACTGAGGGAGAGCGAGGGCGTCCCTTGCTGGAGGTTGAAGACGCTCTAGCCATCATGGCGAACGAGCCCGGCTTGGCCTAGATTTTGGCCACTGATAGCGGTTACCCATCTTGGGCTCTGCTTGGGATTCGCCGGAGGGGAAGTAGAGTCGCCGGGGTGGGGGGGGTCGGGCCATCTTCTTCACTAGCCAGAGACCCCTTTCCAGCACCTTCATGCCACTCGCCCTCGCCGCCACGGCCAGGCGCGAGCCAGAGGAAGGGGCTAGTCTTGAGTTTCCGTCGGTGAAGATTGAGCAGATCTCCCGAGCTGCATCCGGCTTCCACCCTGCAACCTGCTCCCACCAAGGAAGCGAAGTACAGAGGAAAGGGTTGCAACCTCCTGGCGCTGCTCCATCGCACCAAGCAGTAGCTCGGCAACAGCGTGCGGATCCACCGCTCACAAGGTCGCCTCCTCGCCCCCCGCCGCCACGGCTAGCCAGCAGAAGAGAGAACATCGGGAGCAGAAGAGCCACACCACCGTCCAAAGCAGCTTTATTCGATGAAGCTGTGGTCTCATTCGCCGCCAACCACTCGCCGCCGAGCAAGAGGAAGAAGAGAAGGAGAAGCCCTACACCATCCTAGATCTAGTTGCACAGACCTTGGACGCAGCTTCTAGCTAAGGGCATCGAGCCCAAACGCGGCAACCCGCCGCCAACCCTATCTACAAGGCAAGCTCATTTCCCCCTCTCCTCCGGCCAGCGAGGCCGCCGGAGAAAGAGGGGGGAACAAGCCAGAAGACGCTGGAAGGCTCTCTTGGTTTGCCTCTCATTTCGTGCAGAGACTAGAGGGGAGAAGAATTGTTTTTCTTGGTTTTGGGCACGGCCAAAAAGTTAGAAATATGCTTCGGGGATGAGGAGGAAAAAAAAAGAGGAGAAAAGCAGTTTCCGACGTGACCGCAAAAATCAGTGAAAGTACATAATCAAAAAAAAATGTTATATATGCAATATAGGCGCGGATCTCAAAGTTTGGACGGATGGTACAGGTAGCTACCGCACCCATCTGGATATATAGAATGTTTTCTTCTTGCTGAAACCAGAAAAAAGTTATGCACATTTGGCTACTTCAGCAAAAACGCCCTACTCAACTGCAATGCTTGATAAAGAAAAAAAAAGTGATATCACACATCATCAAGCTTATTTTACATGTATCATCAATTCAGCATAAGCTTTACAGTATTCTTAAAGCTGAGTTCTGATGGAGAAGCTCGGGTGGTTTTTTGCCAAAATCATAAAAAATAGTTATTTTAAGGGCCAGAGCGATACAAGAGGTCTGCTAAAGATGCTCTCGGCAGGCAGGAAAGCTAATCATATGCCCTATTTTGGCAGGCCAAACAAACTGAAGACCCAAAGACAAGATTTCGAGATTAGCTGTTAGCAAAATTACTGGTCTTAGATCACTCGAGCGTGGCAGCTGATTCTGCAATTTAGACTAATTTGACGTTTTCTTACACCGTAATGCAAATTTAAGGTTACGCTACCCCACTTTGTAAGTTTATGACAGTATTTGACCGTCCTCGATGCCTCCCCTCCCGTCTCGCGTCGCCTCCCCGCAGGCAGCCGAGGAGGCTCCACCTTCCTTTGCCTCCGGCCTCCCTCTCCTCCCCTCCCCTTGCAGCCGCCGACTGGCACCGACGGGCAAAGCCCGGGCGGGTGCGGCGGCGGCGGGACATCTCGCGTCTGCGCGCCGGAGGTCCTCACGGGGCGGTTCCCTCCGTGGCGGCGCATGGTGCTGGTGGTCTCGGCCGGTGGTTAGCGTGGCGCGGGTGCTGGCAGCTCACGCGCTGGCTGCGGCGGTCGCGCTGAAGTTTGGCTGCGGCGGGTGGAGGGGCCTCCCTGCGGCCATGCTCACGGGCCCGATCTGGGCCTTGCGGGCCTGATGTTTCGTGTTGCTGTCCCTCTGCCTGCGCGGGAGGTGGGCTGGTGCGGCGACAGTGCGTCTGTGCGCGGTGGCGCTTGGCGGACGACGCGTGGTCAGAGGGCTCGTCGTGGCGGCGCGGGCTCGTCCGGGGCTCGTTCTGGGCCGCCAGGGAGGTGTTTTGGTGGCGGTGATCTTCTGCCCCTTTCGCGGTGGCGACTGCCCGGGTTCGCTCTAGTTGTTTTTGGCAACTATCTCGCGGGCAGCGGTGATGATCCGGACGGCGGCTTTCGTCGCGGCAACAGGGAGCCTAGGCATGGCGACGGAAGGTTTGCTTGATGATCGTTAGGAGCTTGGAGGAGGAGGGAAGGTGTGGTGGTTTGTGCCGGTCCTTATTGGGCAGGCGTGAGGTTTGAGACTCTTCGTTGGGCGAAAGCCTTATCCTGGCGGCTGGCGGGGCAGACGACAGTGACGCCCGCGGGGCGCCGCATCCTTCTTGAAGTCGTCGTCGAAGCGGGTGTTTCTTGCTCCTCCGCCCGGGCTCTCCATGGGAAACCCTAGATCCCTCGCGGGATCGGACGTGGGCGGCGCTCCTGTGTCGCTTTGCCTCTTAGGGCCTCGCTTTGGACGTACATCGGACTCAGGGACCTGTGGAGTGTTTTTTGGTAGTTCTGACGAAGGTGGGTTCGTCTTCGGCTAGGCGGGACGTGGACCTAGGGCTAGCGTGGTAGTTGGAGCGGTGGCTCTGGTCTTTCGCCTCCGCCTGATGCGTTGAGCTGTGGTGTCGACCTGGTTGGCCGTCGACCCGTGTGGAGCGCAACCTCGGGGCTGGCGTGTGGTGTTGTGTTATAACGGTTTTTCTGTCAGTTTTACTTATAAACGAGTCAGTTCTTTTCTACTATATCAATGAAAGGCAAAGCTTTTGTCTCGTTTAAAAAAATATATAAGGTTCTATGTGCCCTTTGTATTTAATATTTAACAGATCAAGATAGCAAATTACGGGACATGATGTGGGGTCTCGATCAGAACAGCAACTCCACAACCCTATTAACATCCCGGTCTTATCAGAGAATGTCAAATTCAACTTCGTGATCCGTGCAAGGTCTTCCCCATATTGTAGGAAAAAAAGTTGTATCATTTTTTTAAAAGGAGAACTGCTAAATTTATTGATTAGATAGAAAAACGAACTGTTTGGTTTATTGAAAACCCTAACAACGGCAAAGCACGCCTAAAATATTAAACACATACAAGACGTCGGACATGAGAATTTGGACCAACCTCGACGATGCCATAAAGGAACGACATGCCAAGAAGAGAACAAGTGCCTCTCTAAACCCGCGAGCAAAGATGAAAGGACTCATCTAACCCACCTAGCATGCGGGGCTCCGGCTGCTACCGCCACACAACCCTGTGAACCACTTGTCCCTCTAATAGGATCCAACTCCAAAACAATACCCTCAAGAGGGAACACGATGCCAAGTGGCGCCACCATCGTCCCATCCGGGGACCGGATGTGGGGTTTCCCTTGGAGCATGTCGGGATAGGAAGGTGAGAGCTACTATGTTGACGCCTTCAACAAGGAAACGACACCCATAAGTGCCGCCATTGACTGCTCCGGACACAACTGGAGCACGGCTTTCACCGACAGTGTCTCACACACCAACCCAACCATGAACCCGATCAGCCGCCATGGTGGGTCTACGGCCCTCAATCGCATAACACGCCACCCAGCTGCACCTGTCTTCACAGCCGACCATGTCTTCCGAGCCAACCAAAGGCGATGCTGGCTCTTTTTCCTCCTCCTGCACTGAACGACGTGATCTCACTTGACCCTGCCGGCACCACACAGCCTGGTGCACTACCCCACTCGCAACATACTTCCTCTTCACTGCATCTGGCGAGAGGATGCAACACCTTACCACGGTGCCATTCATCTCACGCTTCTGCAGGCCGAGTGAGCAAGATGCATCTAGCGGCTACTCTCCTCTTCACCTAGATCTGGCCAGATCGAGCCCGTGTCACCGAATCGTCGGCATGCCAATGCACCTAGACACTGTGACATGCGCCCACACCTCCTTCTCTTCCTTCACATCAAGCTTCTGCACGGCCATCGCTCGCTGGACCGGAGGATGCAACACAAATCGTGCCATTCATCTCCTACATATGAGTACCGGGAGGATGCAACAAAATTGAGATCCTCTTACAACGTAGGGGAGTGAATAGGTGCTACTTCAAATTTTAACTCTTTTTTAGTTTTAGGCTTGATACAAAGGTAAATTCTCTAGATATGCAACTAAGATAAATTTCCCTATATGTCAACCTAGCTACTAAGCGAGTAAAGGCAAAGAGAGAAACCAAGTAACTGTAGTGGAGCACGCAGAGACAGAGGATTTATTTTACTGCAGTTACTTCCTTGTTAAGGTAAGTACATATATGTTGGAGGGGTGGGCGGTACTAAGACCACTACATCATAATAGACCTCACCCTGTTCTCTGGTGGATCTCACCACAACTGGCCTGATCCACCTTTCCACTACGTGGTACCCTTTGAGGCGGATATTGGTGTCTTTACAACGCTACCGGGCACACATCCACAACTGAATTGGAGGCTCTTGTGATGACAACAAGCTGCCACAATAAAACAAGTGATCAAATAATGAAACCACGATCTAGAAATTCAAAGAAACACTAGATTGAAATTCCCCCAAATGAATGGGAGAGGAAGTGAGGATCTTGATTGGTGATGATGTAGATCGATATCTCCTCCTTCGATTTCCCAAAGAGCAAAGCCTTCGGGTGGTTGAAAGTAGAGATCTCTTGAAGAATCAATTTGAATAGGGGTCAGACTTTTCGTTGGATCCGAGAGAATCAGAACTGAAGTTCTGAAGGGGTATATGCACCCCCTCATGAAAATCTGCCGTTGGACCAATTTGGGGCCGGATAATCTATCCCAAGCGGGGGCCGGATAATCCGGCCAAGGCAAAAGGTCTAGCCCAGGTTAGAGAATCCTGGGAATTCTCTGCCCCCACTCAGCGTGACGTGCCTTGACTCCTTGGGGACAATTCTCTAGGGGCATATTATCCAGGCTCCTGGGAGGGGAGGATTATCCGGCTAGGGCAAAATGTCCAGCCCTGGTCAGAGAATCCGGGAAAATCTCCGTCCCCCATACCACATGACGTGCCTGGCCCCCCTTTGTCGATTGAGGCTGGGGTGGATAATCCGGCCCTTGTCAGGGATGGATAATCCGCCCCCAGAACATCTGTTTGCTACATTTTTCTTTGTAGTTCTTTTTGTGAAAACACTACAGCACTCAATACACAGTTAAATAATCCTTGATATTGTTATCTAACACATAAAACTATAGGGATCATAAAATGTTTTTTTAATCTCCCCCTTTTTGGTGTTAGATGACAATACTAGGATTTGCAATTGAGCCCTAATAACATCTGTTGGGTCCACACCATAGAAAACAAAAAAAATTCCTACGATGAGAACTATACGCCAAGATCTATCTACTAGATACAGAGCAACGGGTGGACATACATCCATGGAGAACTTACCCTCGAAGACAACGAGTTTTGTTAACGAGTAGGAACTCGTGGTTGATGTAGTTGTACACTTGCCGATCTCAAGATCGTGTGGAAGTCCGAGCGCCGCAAATCAGCAGCGCATCCGTCCTCGCATACACGTTCAAGCCACCGGACAACCTCCACCTCCTCGCTCCAGCGAATCAGCGGAAGCAGCAACTCCTTCCAGACGCAAGGCCACCGGGAACATGTATCTCACTAATCCGAGACCATGGGGGAATATCTAGAGGGGGAGAGAGATCCTTCACGAGGAGGTGTGAGGATGAAGGAGGGAATGGGTGGCCTTTTATAGGAGGAGGGGGGTGCCCCCTCTCTCCATGGCCAGCGCATGGGGGGGTGACCCCTCACCTCCCCCATTCATGTGGTGGTAATCCATCCACATTAAAATGCCCCTTAACATTCTCTTTTAAAGTCTCCACTTTAAATGTATTAAATTTCTCCAAATTTAATGCTCTCTCATTTAATAAAACTCTTTTATTTATTTTATTCGGAATTTTGTTAATTACTTTAATTAACAAACATTCACATAAAACCCCTTGCAACATTTCAATATTACATGCAGAACCACTTTCTGCAATTTCACCCGAAACAATTCCGGTTTCTATCGAAACAATTCCTGTTTCTATCAAAACATTTCCTCCGCTTTGCAAACCTTTTGTCTGGAACATATGTGCTCCTAAATGGTGTCCGGCAACTCTTAAGTGTGTCACCCTACGGTTCGCAAATAATGCAGACATGATTGAGACTCCTCTCAGATCAATAATCAGAAGCGGGACCTAGAGATCCATACTGACTCCTGCACATTCAACGATGACTTCTGTGATCGTGAGAACCTTTAACGTCAGCAATTTAATCCCTTTGTCTCATGATATAATACATGTCCGAGATTCGATCATCGGTATCCAAATACCTAGTTTGATCTCGTTACCGACATGCACTCTTTTCTCGTTCCCGTGATACAACATTCTAGTGATCACATCACTTGCTTGCAAGCTATCTTAATGTGATATCACCGAGAGGGCCCAGAGTATATCTATCCGTCATCTGGATTGACAAATTCCACTCTTGATCCATGAGCCTCAACATAACACCTTCGTAGTACCGAACCCATCTTTATAGTCACCATGTTACGGTGTGACGTTTGATGTTATCAAGATACTCTTCCGGTGTTAGCAATTAACATGATCTCATGGTCTAAGGACTAAGACTACTTTGTATGATGTTATAGCAATATAAACATAATGACTTGATCGTAATGCTATACTTCGGATGAATGTTCATCACATCATTTCACAAATGCTGTGACCTTGTTATTAACAACATCCAATGTCCATGATCAGGAAACTTTGATCATCTTGTTAATCAACAAGCTAGTCTATAAGAGAGGCATAACTAGGAACCCTTTTTATTTATTAAACACACATGTATTGATGTTTCCTATCAATACAATTATATCATGCAAAATAAACATCTATCATATACAAGAAATATATAATAACAACTTTATTATTGCCTCTCAGGGCATATTTCCTTCAACATCATCATTCCAAGGACAAAAAGACTCCCCCTAAATGTGTGCATGTTAGTAGTTTGCATTGGAATACAAATGCACACATATAAGTTTAAGACTTTTCATGACTTGGAAACTAAGAACAAATGATGGGATAGTGAGATATATATCATACCAACCATAATAACATTCCCAATAACATAGAGATAGACACTAATAACTCCATATTGAGAATTCCTAGGATAAAGCCATCTCAATAGATCCGTATAGATAATTCCATAATGAGATATATCCAGAATTCCATAATGATAAATCTATAGATAGAGCCAAGATAATAATCTTAGTCTCACAATCACATGAGATAGTCTCATGATACAAACCAAATAGCAAATAAAATTTCAATGCTAAAATGGGTACAAGCAAGAAAAGAGAAGCGCTCAAAAAGCAAATAAGCTTGTACCCGACCCATGCAAATCCCCTTGACATCCTAATAGAACTACTTCTCCCCCTTTGGCATTGAAACGCCAAAAAGAGGAAATAGCAACGCTAACGCCACTGGAGAACACTCGTCCTCGTCCTCTTCCAGGTCCTCATCATCATACTCCTCCTCTTCGTCCTCATCATCATCAGCTGGGGGAGGTGGTGACGCTCGCGCCAGAGCAGGGAACAAATGCCTCTCCATGTAGCCATAGTTGATGCCTGAAATGTTCCACTAAGCATAGGGAGTGGGATCAGACTGATGCGGGTGGTTGCCCGGAGCCCCAGAGACATGGTGAAGGATGAGCTGCTGGGTATGAGCCATGTCATGGCACTGACGGTAGGCCTCATATTATCTCTTGTGTGTATCCACACTCATGCAAAGAATGTTGCGTTGAAACTAGTTGAGTTGCTTGACCTACCGAGCAATAGTCTGGAGAGGAGGCCTCCTTCCATGGGTGCTACCACTAGCTCGGGCATCAGCCATGAAGGTATCAGACTCTGCAAAATACGAGGTGCATGGCTTTCTCTTGACATATAGCTTCTTGGCCTTGTGAACCCTATCAAGTGGAACGTTGAAGTCCTCATTGGGAGGTTGTTCTTGATGAGCATCATAAATAAGGGAGCATAAGGAATAGAGTGCCGGTTGTACAAAGTATTAGCCATCTCTTGATAAATAAAGTCCATAACATCCAGGGTGTAACTAGCTGAGGGATCTTCACAATTGGCACATTCATATGCAAAGCCAAGAAGATTAACTAGATGTCCATGAATGCAATGATTGTTATCGAGATGGTCGACGATATCCAGGTATTCATCGCTGTTGTGGAGGACCCCGAGCTCGCCGAGGACCCGGGCAACCTCGCCTACTGGGAGCACTTTTTCATCGACTGGTAGGAGTAGCAACTGGCCGCCTATGAGGGTAGAGGACCACCGTCGGTGTGCAACAACGATACAGGATGGTGATGGTGGTGGAGCGCCTGACCACACACTCACCGCGGTCCTCAAGCACATCAGCGCCAAGGACAGCCCGAGGCTGGGATATCCTCCCCGCTCGCCTCCGGCATTCAACCGACGGCGTGGGGCATCCTCCTGGATGCCGAGGAGGATGTCCGGCTCATCGTCGTCCTCGGCCTCGGCGTCACGGTCGTCTGGCTCAGCGTCCTCGCCGCGTTACTCGACGGTGCTCTGGCCGGTGAAGAGGGAGCCGGAATCTCCGGTGCGCCCACCGCCACGCACGCGCTCCCGTGGAATCATCATCGACGAACGCCGAGCAGCGTCGCCGCCGAGAGGCCACCTGCGCCTGGTGAGGCTAAAGAAGGAGCCCGGCGTGCGCTCGCCGAGGGTTGTCGATCCGACGGAGTGGGTCGTCCCCGTCGTCGAGGATGATTTGCTTCTCAAAATGGCGATGGAAGCGTCGTTAAACAACGTCCCACCGATGAGGGGTCCCAACGCGCGCGCCTGATCCAGGAAGGACAGGGAGCGTGAGGAAGCCGAGCGCGTTTGTCGGTTGCATCTGCAGGCCGAGCGCGAAGCCGCGCGCGGCGCTCGCCGGCAGCGCGCCTATCAAGGAGCACCGCTGCTCGTCCTCGACGACGATGAATAGGAGGTCGGGCCCTTCTCGCGGGGCAGCTCCCGGCCACCGCAGCCGCCGAGCGACGACGACGGCACCCAGGATGCCGACTACGCCGTCTTGTACCGCAACTTCGGCATGTAGTCGGCGCGCCGTCGGCATCATCTATTTTTTACTGTTTTCGATGTTTTTTTAAGTTTTTCTTAGCCTACCGCAGTCAAAATTCAGGTATATGTCCGAATTTGACATAATATGTACGAACTCATCTATATTTTAATGCAGTCGCTAAATTAGTGTAAATTTCGTTGTGTCTTGTCAAATGTTTGCCGAACCCGTGAACTCACCCTGGGATCGTGACTGGGAATTCGTCGGTTCCAGGCCAAATGTTTTATCCATTCGACGCTAAATAGCAATGAATTTGGGCCTGTGAACACCGAACGATTGGAGATGCTCTAGACATGTACAGTTTGGTAGATGGACAAAACACAAGGTGGTGAAGGAAAAATAGGCATACATGAATCTTAAAACACCAGGGGCCGTTGGATAAGCTGGTGACGCCCACGGCTACGTGGAATCGGCGCGTTGGTCACGTAGACCAAAAATACTCGCTGTCGTAGAGGCTTTGTCACACCCGCACGCCTCTGCTGCCGCGTCACTTCTCCTCTGCCCTCTACAGTCTGCACACACACCTAACTCGTCAATGTCGTTCCCAGCTCGCTTGGGCGGACCTAAGACCAGTCACACCGTGGTATCAGTTCATTGAGAAGTATGGCAGAGATAGGAACTGCTCTAGTTTCGCTGCAGTGTTGCAAGCGCTTTTGATCAGAGCCATGTTGGGTCCCTCTGCCATGCAAATATTATTTGTATATTTTTCTCTTGCTTGAAGTCACGATTATTTTCTTTCTTCTCTCTTACATGTGGGGCTATAATGCATGTACCAGACACCTTGATTCCCTTGGACCGTGTCAATATTTTGGCTAATTTTTCTAAAATAATAGATTTAATTTTAGAAATTTCACGAATAATACGCGATCCGAGGGATTACAGAATCTAACACGCCATCGTCTATTCAGCTCGCCCTCAGCTGGAAGGAGTTCTTTGGCGGGGAGAGCGTCGGCCTCGTCGACTTGTCGCTCGGCGCGATGGCCTACGCGATGGCTCACGTACGAGGAGATCATCGGCGTGAGGCTGGTCACCGAGGAGAGGTTCCCGTTCCTGTACCCGTGGATGGGCCGGTTCTTGGCCGCGCCGCCGGTCAAGGATCACCTGCCGCCCCTGGAGAAGCTGGAACTCAGGTTCCGAGCCATACGTGAATACTTTCTGAAGAACACCTAGAATCAAGCTACTGTATACTGTCTTAAGATAAACCTCCTTGTGGCAGGAAAGGATAGATCCTTGTGTCCAGCATATTCATAATGTTTTGAAATGTTGCCAGCATTCTTTTTTTCCAATCAAATTTTACATTAAACTCGGAAGCTGTCATCCAGTAATAAATACCAAAATATCTGCATTGTGTCCATCCTAATACACGAACCAAATTCTAATGGAATTTAAACTGTTGCCAAATGCCCTGACAGAGTTTTAGGTGCCTTTTAGTTGTTCAACTTCTATTTCTTTCTTAGTTTTTACAGGGTTTCTAAATAAACTAACTAGAACAAAACTACACCGGTGAACTCCTCAATCTTAATTAGCTGATTGCATGGCTGCAATGGAACTATATTTCCCTAGCAACGGGCCATAAAAAGTGTTATTAATAACAAGAAACTACGTGTGCCAACTCGTTTGGGCTCCAAGTGCAAAGTGTTGTACAAACCGTGTTTTTCTCTTCAAGAGACTCGTGGTTTAATATCGAACTTTCAGGAAAATATTAGACCCTTTTCCTCTTCCTCTTCTATCAATCTACATAAAAGATTATATTGTCTTGTGTCCCAGCTTCACCGCAGTGGATGTCAACCACATGGCGTGAATGCGAGATGAAAACAATTCTAAATGCAATAAAGTGAAAAACAAGTGCAATCACTACAACACGGGGCTCGAGTCCTGACGCTTATAGATGCCGAGACGCAGCCTTAGTCGCCGCGCTCGCGCTGGCGTGGCGAAAAAACCTGTCAGGGATAACTGCGTCAGGATTATGCAACGGTGGCGGATTTTTTAGCGCGGCACAACGTGAGCCGCCGAGCTAGCGCTTCCACGATAGCAAATCGTTTATGCCGCGGCTCATGTAGGGAGGCGCTTCCTAGGTGTCGTGGTAGCTGTGAGACTACGGCATAACGGCAATGCCTCGTAATGTCTCCGTCGGTGCATGATATATGGAAATTTTGCAATTCGATCTCCATTAAATATCTAATGTCTATATTACATCTCAACCTAACAAACAATATAATAAAGAACTCATAACACACAGAATGCAACTTCAGTTGAATTAACATGAGCATTCATTATATACATACATTATATATCAACCCAACAAGTTCATAGCTCAGTAAAGATGCAACTAATTCCAACAAGTTCAAACCACTACAAAAGATGCAGTGTCATGATCAAAGAATCCGCTTTAACTGCAAACTGGAAGGTACAAACATCATTTTACTGGAGATTGTGTTGGCGGATGTATTCTTTCTAGTTTGATCTAAAACTGATAGTAGTTTCATTATCACACGACTTCGCTTGAATGGTTACTCCAAATATGTAAGGCATAATATACTTTATAGCGAAACTGGATGAGAAACACTACACAGGGAAGACAGGAACAATTTAGATTGTTACAATTCTAGGCATGGTTGGAGTTCAAGAGAATTACAATACTACACAGGGAACAGAATTACCATATTTTTTGTTGTCTGTGGTTTTCTGGAGGGTACAAACATAGTATGGAATTTTCGGCCTATAACTTCTAACAATTTGCCTTAGATACATTCTTCTTGATTTGGTCATGTTCATTTCATTTTCAAACCTATATCGAAGGGAGTACTTCTCTAGTGATAAAATATTGGGACCTGAAAATACCAAGTGAAAGAATATTGGTCATGTTAATTTTATTGCCAAACCTATATCCAAGAGTGTAAATTTCCAGTTATATGTGTCTTGTATTGATAGAGATGGTATACTGAGAGCAAGTTTACCTCGCATGGTAGAGGCCACAGCTGTCGCGAGCATAAACTTTTGTTACTATTGTTGTTCAACATTGTCGTTTTTCACTATGGAAATTAAGACACTTTGACATCACTTCTTACTACCTAGCAATGTTAGTTTTTAGATATCAAGGCACATCGAACCAATAAACAATGATTACTAAAAAATTCCAATGCTTGAATATAAACAATGACAGTTTGAGAGATTGGAAACATAGGAATATGCGGCCGGGGACATCTTTGCCACGGAGGATGGTGTAGTTCGGCGTATCCCTTGAGGTGAGGGCAGCCATGGTCAGCGCCGCCGCGGAGCACGGTGCGGTCCAGCGTCGCGCAGGAGGTGAGCGCGGTCAGGGTTAGCGCCGCCATGGAGGATGGTGCGGTCTGGCACGCTGCAGAGGACATCGCAATCGGGGTCATCGTGATGTGGAGGACGGTGTGGTCCAGCGCGGCATAGAGGTCAGCGCGGCCATGCAGGACAGTATAGTCCGGCATGCCGCAGAGGTCAACGCGGCCAGGATCAGCGCCGCTGCGAAGCTAGGGCTAGGGTTAGGGTTGGTGGTGTTGTTTTTTTTTGATAAGGATGAGAGTGACCTATGTGGGCCGAAGGGGAAAGAATTAGTATGTTTCTTAGATATGCCAATATTTGCCTTATCGACTTTTTAGCAAGTCAAACGTGTTGCATATTCCACAATATTCTGTTTGATTAACATTATATTGATTAGTAAACCAACAAAAGAACACACTAAAAAAGAAAAATAGTAATTTGCATATAGGGAAGATATCAGTACACATGTACTTATGCATGAGTCATGACATTGCACTGTCCAAAATGAAGAAGTCACCCAAAAAAACACTACAGATTACTTGATCTACTATGATATTAATTAGTACTAAGAACTAATACTAGCAACATAATTAACTATAACTCTAACTACATCCATCATCAAGCTTGTTCAACCTATTTATAATGGCTTGCACCCTGCTAGCCAATCTAGCGCACCGCTCTCTCAGCACTGCAACACGATGTAACATCCCAAATCTTTAATTAAGGTTAATCAAGATCAAATCTACCCAATTTAAGGTTAACATAAACTTTTTCTATTTAAAATCTTTAAGCATTCATATGTGTGTGCCTTTAAAATAGGAGTTGTTTTGAATTGCCATGATTGTTTGTTCTAATGGTTGTAAAATGACTCTAAGATGAATGCCACATCATCTAGATCATTCCCAAGCAAAATCCAAAGAAAAAGAAATAAAAAAGAATTAATAATGGAAATGGTCACTTTTGCCATTTTAATCAACTAGGACACTTTGGGTGTTCCTAGGACTCAAATTCCAACTAAAACAATTGTGGATATTTGCACCCCTTGCTAGTACAGGTAGTGATGTACCAAGGCACACTTTGTGATCTCCCAAAAACATTTAAATTCTAGTTTTAAATGACAATTGAAAATAGAATCTAGTTCATATGTCTAGATCACACTTTTTCAAAAACCACTCAGATGAGTTCCATTTAACAAATCCTAGCAACCAGAGATGCTTAAGAATGTGATAAACAACTCCACCAAAATTCAATTCAAAATTCCAAATTTGCATTCTTTCGGCCATTTGGTCGAACACCTGGCAGGCACAGAACCAGCACAATAGTCATTTCACTATTTCTACAGGGAATTGCCACCCATTTTCACCCCATTTAATACCTTTGTCCCTCCTAACTCTAACCAAGCAGCAACCAGCCCATCCCCTAGTCCCTGGTGCCAGTGCCACGCCGCACCGAGGCCATGAACGCCGGCCAACCTTGCCAACGCCACAGCAGACCGCCGGCCCCTCTCCGCCGCTCCAGGAAGTAAGGCGTGACCTCACCGCCGTCCACGGTCCACCCCACAACCACAGATAGGACCACCCCAGAGCAGCGCCGCACTGTCCTCTCTGCGTCGCGCCAGAGCACGCTAGAGCGCCATCACCGCCAGCACGCCATAGACCGGGCCTCGACCGCAGACCGCGCGCGCCGCTCCGCCTTGACCACCTCACCCTGCCAGACACGGCCGTACCCCGCCGCTCAACCCACACTCGTTGGGAACCGCGTCGAGTGATACATTGCAAATGTATCTATAATTTTTGATGCTCCATGCTTGGTTTTATCTACTTTCTTATGTTTTGTCCACACTTTGGAGTACTTTTCATATGATTTCTTGGACTAACCTATTAACAAGTGCCATAGTGCCAGTTGCCTGTTTTCTGCTGTTTTTGATTTCAGGAAAGTCAGAAAATCAATATTCTCGGAATTGGACCGGACAAAAGCCAAAGTTGATATTTTCCCGGAAGACTCACGCAGCCAGAAGGAGAGTCGGAGAGGGGCCACAGGGTGGCCACACCACCCCATGGCGCGGGTCCCCCCAGGCCGCGCCAGGGCATGGTTTGGGCCCCCTGGCCGCCCACCGATCTTGCCCTCTGGCCTATAAGAAGCCTCCCGAGGCATAAACCCTAGATCGTCAATCAGAAATCCACGAAAAGTTCCGCAGCACCGCCGCCACCGAAGGGGAGATTCGGGGGACAGAAAGTCTCTGTTCCGGCACCCTACCGGGATGGGGAAGTACCCCCGGAGCCATCTCCATTGATCTCCACCACCATCTCCATCACCGTTGCTGATTCCCATGATGAGGAGGGAGTAGTTCTCTCTTGAGGCTAAGGGTTCTACCGGTAGCTATGTGTTCATATCTCTCTCTCTATGCATGATCTTATTGAGATCATGAGCTTGTAATCTATAGATCTACCTTACTACTCAAGTCCTTTAATAGATCTCTGCTCTCCCCATGTGTGTGAAAGTGACAGCGTGCACACCATGGTGGCACTTAGGCTAGAGATTACAAATACTTGTTATGAGTTATATTTGGAGTTGGATGTCTTTATAAAATTGTGGTGTTTGTTGGAACCATCTAGTGCTCAAGGTGACAGTGTGGGGTTTTCTAGATGGGAAAGACTTACTTTGAGGTGTGTTGTTATAGCATTACCATCGATTAGAGTGTTCAACCGGAGAGTAGTTAAGGGTAGTATCATAAAGAGAAGATATTTATATGAGAGAGTGTTCACTAGTGAAAGTATGATCCCTAGGCCTTGTTTCTAAGCATTGAAGCACCATTTCCTACCAGATATGTTACATGTTTGCTTGCTTCTATCATTATTTCAGTTTTACTTTAGTCTTTTCCACGCCATCAAGCTATCTTCTATCACCGTTGTCTTATATCCATACCACTTGTATTTCACTATCTCTTCGCCGAACTAGTGCACCTATACACCTGACAAGTGTATTGGGTGTGTTGGGGACACAAGACACTTCTTGTATCTTGATTGCAGGGTTGCTTGAGAATACCTTTGACCACTTCCTCCCTGAGTTCGATAACTTAAGGGAAAACTTGTTGCTGTTCTACAAACCTCTGCACTTGGAGGCCCAACAACTGTCTACAAGAATAGAAGTGCGTAGACATCAAGCGATTTTCTAGCGCTGTTGCCGGGGAGGTAAGGTAAAAGGTATTCACACCGGAGGATTAAAAAAGAAGAACCTCCCACGGCAAACGCCTATTTTCTCGTGTGAGTGTTCGAAGTTATTTCCTTTAGATTCTGCAATTTTGTCTTTTTGTTTCTTGTTTTCACTAGTTAGGCTTAATGGAAAACAACAACAAAATTAGAGAGCTTTATAGTCTTTATCTTGAGTTGGGACATGAAGTGTTTGAAGAGAAAATTAAAAAACCTATGGAACTTTACTTGCATGCTAATAGCAATGTTGTTAGTATGAATTCTTTGGACACCATTATTGCTAATGCTATGGAAAAGTCTAAGCTTGGAGAAGCTAGTTTTTATGAAAATGATCTTTTTAGTTCCCCAGCTTTGGAAGATAGCTATTCTATTGCTTATGATGATACAAAACCTCCAATATATGATGATTACAATGATGAGTATGATATTTTCAGTCCACCTACTATTGAGGAGAAAATTAATTATGATTACAATATGCCTCCTATATTTGATGATTATGGTGATGAGAATAATAAGGATAGCTATTTTGTTGAATTTGCTCCCACTATGATTAATAAGAATGACTATTATTATAGGGAGAGTAATACTTGTTTTATGCATGTGGCTCATGATAAGAATGTTTCATGTGATAGTTATATTGTTAATTTCATTCATGATGCTACTGAAAGTTATTAGAGAGAGGGAAACATGGTTTTATGCATCTCAATAATATTAAGTTTCCCCTCTTTATGTTGAAAGTCTTGAAGTTGCACTTGTTTTGCTTTACTATGCTTGTTGCTTTGTGCTTTCATGATTTGTTTATTTACAAGATTCTTATGCATAGGAAGTGGGTTAGACTTAAATGTGCTTTGAATTTGCTTCTTGATGCTCTCTTTACTTCAATTCATATTTCTTATGTGAGCATCTTCTCAAACTATCATGCCTAACTTAAAGGCGTTAAAGAAAAGTACTTATTGGGAGATAACCCAAAAGTTATAGATGAGTCTTGGAAGTTATTACCTCTGTAATAACAGCTCCTTATCCTTTTCATTTGCTTTTTGTGCCAAGAGTAACCTCTAATGAGAGAGAAGTAATGATTGGGAAAATTGCTGTCCCGAAACAGATTTCTGTGCTTCACCGTAAAAATTCGTGTAAAATCTCTGTACATCCTTTTGAGGCGTGAATTTTTGTGTTTCTGCCCCAGGTTTTTATGTAACTTTCATTAGTTCAACACTTTTTGATTTGAGCAACAGAAGGTCTTCGAAAAAAATCGTCTTTACCTGCTGGTCTGTTTTGACAGATTTCTGCCATTTTCTGCATTTGCTTCTTGTTGGTTCCTTCTTGAGTTCTTTTGGGGAATTGAGCTTTTTGAGGGAAGTGATACAGTATCTAGTGTTCTAATGGAAGTTTATTTGGTTTTAGAACTGAACCTTAAGACTTATTTATCTTGAGTGCACTAATGTTGCTAATAAAGATTGTGTGAAGTTTTGTATGAAGGAAAAAATTTCAGGTGTATGGAAGGAACGAGTAATGAGATGAAGGATGGACTAAAGCTCAAGATCGTGTCACCCCAAGAAATATCCAAGAAGTACAAGCGTCAAAGCTTGGGGATGCCCAAGGCATCCCCTTCTTCATCAATAAAAATCCCAGGTTTCTTCCAGACGCTTCATTTTTATTGTTTCATGCACAATTGTGTTGTTCTTGGAGCGTCTTCTTTCTCTTTTTTGTTTTGGTTAGTTTGCTTGGTTTTCTTAGTTTTCTAAATAAATTGGTTGGACCCCCTCTTTCATACATTGGTTTGCAAATAGTTTGGTTTGTTTTAGAAAAGAGTAGGAAAGTTCATGCGTATGTGGTAAAAAGAGCTTGTTTTTGACTATGGCCTATGCTTTGTCATGCCATGCTTGGTATTGTTTTGGCTTTATGCTTAGTATTCTTTGTTGTAGCATGACTTGTTATAAACAATTGAGATTGCTTAATGTGCCTTGGATGAATCATGCGTTGTTTTAGCATAGTATAGTGGTATTCTCCTTTGATGTTTTATTTGGGTTTAGTTGGCACATGCTCACACCATGTTATGACTATCTCAAGTCACCATATCCTTTATGATCCTTTAGTTTTCAACTTGTAGTATCACTTTATGCTTTGATCAATGATGTTTTGTCGCTCTGCATGATTATGGCCATTATTGCTCTCTTAGTTTGTCGCTCCCAGTCTTTTGCTAGCCTCCGCAACCAAGTATGAGTTCCACTCATGCATCCAACTCTCTAAACCAAGTTATTCCAAAGAGTCCACCATACCTACCTACTAGATTATGCTATTCCAAGTATATTCATGCTTTTGTTTACCTTCCAAATTAAACTTATGAGAAAACTAGTGATTAAAGCTCTCACGAACTTGATGGCACACTTTACTTTTTTGCATCTAATAAACTTGAACCATTGGGTCCTTCTTTGTTGCGTATATGCTTGCGCTTTATAAGTTGAAATTAGCAGAACCATATTTCATGGGGAACGCTTTCAACATTGCACTTGGTACTTGTACCTAGTTGATATCATATTCTTTTGCTTACGGATCTCGGCGGTGTGAAATAAAAGTGGAACTTGTAAGATCATGGAGTTTGTATGTGTGTTAGAGAAACGCCTGAGCCGCTAGCCTAAGCAATGCCTAATCATGGTGGAAACTTGCAGCATCATCATAATGAGCACTCTATGAAGCATCCTCAATAAAAACCTATGCAAATAGCAAATAAAAAGATCGCTGAGATGCTCATTGTCTGCTTGCCTTGTCATTTTGATTATGGGATAGCTCTTGTATCATGTGCAAGGGGTACCCCGTTGGCGGTTCTTTATGATACATATGTACTTACAATGACAAGAGCTTACTCGTGACTAAAGTTGAGTAGCATGAGGTTCGGTCTTCGTAAGTAAGGGGCATGAGATTTCGGTTTATAACTTGTCAAGCATATCCTCTTAGTTGTGTCACTTTAACCTTAATCACCTTAAAGATGCTTATGATAGGGGAAATGAGAGATGAAAGCTATAAGAACCATAATTTTTGGAAGCTCTTTATGAGACTTGAATCCCTGCTTCCTTTTAGAAAGGACTTTCTTCCACCATTATATTGAGTCTCCACCTTCTACCTTTATGCGCCTACTTTGAGAGCATAGTGGCAATTCTTAGTTCTATGTGCATTATCCCAAGACTTGTTGATTGATGCATAGCTTTGATATTTCTTGTTTTAAACTATTTGTATCTAGTCACTCTTATGAGCTTTGAAGGTGTCCTATGCATTTATATTTGCTACTCTATTGAGGGACAAGCTATGTTTTCTTTATGTGAAACAAACAAACGTCTTGCAAAGCATTGTTATTCATGAATCTTTTGTTTGTGCCTTGTCATGTTGCAGCATAGTTTCTTTGTCTTATTGTTAGAACTTTGTCTTTCATGCTATGTTGAAGTACTATGATCCCAGCTATCAATGTTTTACAAATACTTTGATCAAGTTTATGATGGTGCATGTCACCTCAAAAATTATTCTTTCTTTTTATCACTTACCTACTCGAGGACGAGCAGGAGTTAAGCTTGGGGATGTTGATACATTGCAAATGTATCTATAATTTTTGATGTTCCATGCTTGGTTTTATCTACTTTCTTATGTTTTGTCCACACTTTGGAGTACTTTTCATATGATTTCTTGGACTAACCTATTAACAAGTGCCACAGTGCCAGTTGCCTGTTTTCTGTTGTTTTTGGTTCCGGGAAAGTCAGAAAATCAATATTCTCGGAATTGGACCGGACAAAAGCCAAAGTTGATATTTTCCCGGAAGACTCACGGAGCCAGAAGGAGGGTCGGAGAGAGGCCATAGGGTGGCCACACCACCCCATGGAGCGGGTCCCCCCAGGCCGCGCCAGGGCATGGTGTGGGCCCCCTGGCCGCCCACCGACCTTGCCCTCTGGCCTATAAGAAGCCTCCCGAGGCATAAACCCAAGATCGTCAATCAGAAATCCACGAAAAGTTCCGCAGCGCCGCCGCCACCAAAGGGGAGATTCGGGGGACAGATAGTCTCTGTTCTGGCACCCTGCCGGGACGAAGAAGTGCCCCCGGAGCCATCTCCATCGATATCCACCACCATCTCCATCACCGTTGCTGATTCCCATGATGAGAAGGGAGTAGTTCCCTCTCGAGGCTAAGGGTTTTATCGGTAGCTATGTGTTCATCTCTCTATGCATGATCTTATTGAGATCATGAGCTTGTAATCTATAGATCTACCTTGCTACTCAAGTGCTTTAATAGATCTCTGCTCTCCCCATGTGTGTGAAAGTGACAGCGTGCACACCATGGTGGCACTTAGGCTAGAGATTACAAATACTTGTTATGAGTTATATTTGGAGTTGGATGTCTTTATGAAATTGTGGTGTTTGTTGGAACCATCTAGTGCTCAAGGTGATAGTGTGGGGTTTTCTAGATGGGAAAGACTTACTTTGAGGTGTGTTGTTATAGCCCTACCATCGATTAGAGTGTTCAACCGGAGAATAGTTAAGAGTAGTATCATAAAGAGAAGATATTTATATGAGAGAGTGTTCACTAGTGAAAGTATGATCCCTAGGCCTTGTTTCTAAGCATTGAAACACCGTTTGCTACTAGATCTGTTACATGTTTGCTTGCTTCTATCTTTATTTCGGTTTTATTTTAGTCTTTTCCACGCCATCAAGCTTTCTTCTATCACCGTTGTCTTATATCCATACCACTTATATTTCACTATCTCTTTGCCGAACTAGTGCACCTATACACCTAACAAGTGTATTGGGTGTGTTGGGGACACAAGAGACTTCTTGTATATTTATTGCAGGGTTGCTTGAGAGCAAATACCTTTGACCACTTCCTCCCTGAGTTCGATAAACCTTGGGTGATCCACTTAAGGGAAAACTTGCTGCTGTTCTACAAACCTCTGCACTTGGAGGCCCAACAACTATCTACAAGAATAGAAGTGCGTAGACATCATCGAGCACCGCCTCTGTCTCCTAGAGCGCACGACGCTCCCAACCGTTAGCCACCGCCCCAGCATTACCATAAAGCCATAGAGGACCGCCAGGAGGCAAGCCACCGTCCGACTACGCCGCCCATGCCGATAGCACCATGTATCATCGTCACCGACGAGCTCGCTGTCGCTCCCTTGGTCCCCTCCTCGAGCCTATATAAGGAGGCCTTCCCTAGCCTCAATCGCCACACCATTCAACTCCCCTCTCACCACCAGTCCTTCCCCACCTCTCGCCAGAGAAGATCGAGCATCCTCTCGCCGGAATTGAGCCGGAGACCGCCGCAGTAGAGGAGGAAACGTTGTCGTTGATTTCGTCCACCCCAGCCCATGCCGCGACTTTGCCTCAGCTCGCCGTCATCGTCTTGTTTGTTTGCCCGCCTCGCCGCACTAGCTGGAGCCCCGATACATCCCCACAGCACACCCACCGAGCCGCTAGGGTTCAGCCTCTCCGGCGACAAGTCCGTCGTCGACGATAAGTCCCAGTCGTAGATCTGCATTTTAATCCTACGGTCTAGCTCGCCCCGTACCGCTTCGCGTGTAATGAGCCACTGACAGGCGAGACCCCCCTGTCAGCTGTCCTCAGCGCCTCGGAGTGAATCTAGGCTGGCCCAATTAGTTTCTCGCGCGACCCAGTTAATTCAAATTAGGATTTTTCTTTTTAGACTTAGACTTAGTTCTATCCCTTAGTTTAAAAATCAATTCAGAGAGTTTTACAAATCCAAATTGAGTGATTCCAAATTTTTTGGAAAGCTAATGAAAATCTCTATCCAAGACCATTGGATTTAAATCATTTAGAGTTAGAGATCTCTACTAGTAAAAATAACAAGACAAAAGCTTTTTCACATTCAAACACTTTTCTAAAATCAACCATAATAGCTTTTGAGTTGATTCCAAATCTCAAACATCACATTTGAACATACCTATCTAAATATGTAATGATATTAAGGTTTGCATGCAGTGACTTTGGACTAGTACCAAAATAATGCTATATATGCATTTCTAGTAACTTTAAATCATTAAATATTAAACTTATTTAAATGTGATCCAACCTTTAAATCACATTCCCATATATTAGAATATGTGGTGATGACATGTGTCCACATGATCCCATATTTTAATTGGAGAATATTAAATCTTAGTTAATTTCAATGAGTAGAAATTACTTTTCTCAAATAAAAAGAATGAAGCTAGTTCATTAAACCTTGTGATGTTTGTGGTGATACTAGATCATCAAATGTGTGCCTTAGTGTGCTAAGTAGACTAGTTAAGTATTGTTTGGTGATTGTGTATTCCGTGTGTATTTATAGACGATAGTACCGACCAAGTCTTCGTGGAGGAGGAGTTCTACCAAGAGGGGGAAGAGAATTTCAACCACTACACTATACAAGGCAAGCCATCATTAACAATGCAAGCTAACCCTTACAAGCTAGATAACCTAAGAAAGAGGCAATAGGCATGCTTTGGTTATACTTTTTGACTATTACCTACCCCAAGTTTTATTTACAAGCTTCACCTTCTTTACTTTACCAAAGTTCTTTACTTTGTTTATAGATAGCATAAAGAGTATAAAACTTGACCTATCTAGTTAGACCTTGATGTCATTATATGGCATGAGATTGATCTTAGCATCCCATATTAGTGAACACTCTTAACTTAGTAGTTTAGAGCCAAACCAAAAACTTGATCACTTTAGATGGGAATACCTGGTGAAAATGACTTGTGAAAACCTTGGAATGATGAGTCATTCTATTGAGATGTTTTGACATGTGTTGAGAAACACAAATGGTTTATGATGATGATGAAAATGTTGAGGCATGAGCCTTAGCCCTTTTATAAAAACTGATGGTTGGGTTTGGATGCGATACCATTTCAATTTTACCGTACAACCACAATACCTGAATTGGGTAAGGCTTAGCCGGAAGTTTATATGCATTAGTATTAGTTCCCTCGTGGGAGAGGTCTGAGCTGAGGCTACCTCTCAATGTTGTCCACCTATGCAGTGCCTAGGATGACAGATGGTCATGGCTGGGAGGCCATACTCATAGGAGAGGTGCTTATACTAGAGTGTGTAAAGGAAAGGTTATGTTTGATTATCTGCATACTAAGTATGATGATTCAGGGTTATCCCTGACAGATGTATTGAATCTTGTGGTGAAAGTGTACCACCACTGCAGAGTGTCAAACTATTCGAATAGACGCGTCCGCGGTTATGGACAGTTGGAGTGGTCATACTATTATGTTGTCAGATGTTTTCAAAATGACTTATGAAATGAATTGTGACTTAACTTGACCACAGCAGAGTTGTGACTATGACAACTAAGTTCCCACTTAGGTGTTTTCAAACTTTGTTTTATCTTTCTTTGTTTCTGAACTCAGATTAGGTTTCAAACTTAACTTTACAAACAAACTTAGAATATAGCATTACTAATAGAACTATCTTACTTGTTAGTGGTAGTTTGCGAGTACTTAAAGAGTACTCATGGCTTTGTCCCTAGCTATTCTCATGGCCAGACTATGAAGATGACTACCAAGATGAAGGACAACAGGACGACTATGATAACTAGGACTATCTCCTATTGTCAGCATTGCCTGTGACACTGAAGATGGACCCCACCGCTATGCTTATTATTTTATTCCGCTACTTGTTGTATTAAGACTGGATCATGAGATCCTTTATTCGTGTAAGACCTTATTATGGTTTGTAATGGATGATGTACTGTGATATCCAATCTGTTATGTTGGTAATCCTGGAATTGCGATGTATGGCATAACAGGCATCTGGGATTAAAAATCTGGGTGTTGACACACGATCATTTGCCTGATTCTACAATTCCCTGATTGTAGGTTCCATGTGTTCGTTGTACGTGACCGACCTTTTTGTTTGTTGTCATCCATCTCTCTCCATCAGAGCTTGCGCAACGATTATTGGAGGTGGATTGGGTGTTCAGTATCAACCCATCGCACCCAACGGCATGCAGCTACACCCGACAACGGCACGAGAGGAACTTGCGGCCGTTGTCCTCTGTGAAGTTATTGTCATGGCCACGTATCGTCGGCCAATTACATGGTAAGGGCATTGACAGAACACGTTCTCATCGTGTTTCTCGTGCCATTGTAGGTCATGGATGTGCTCCGGTACTATAGGAACATCGTACTTGAAAGAAAAACAGTAATGCGCATTGTTGAGATCAAAAAATCGAGAACTTTTGGGACGAACAAAGGAACAAAAAAATTCCAAATACGAAATTCAATAGCAATGAAATCTAAAAATATGCATGTACTGGCATCACGCTTATCTAATAGAATGGTAGCGCTACATCTGACAAAGCCGCCAATTCTCGCCGCAGCCACCACTCGAAGATTCGTGGAGAGAGAAAGACAGAGGTTGAAAAATAACGAAGTGCGCGACATGGGAGAGAAATTATGGTCATGGGAAGGAATATTGTTTTCTTATAATATTTAGATGGCAACAGCTAGACTTCGGTGGGGCTCACCCGTCAGTGAGACTAACATGAGCAGTCACACATGCGGGACCCACTGTCCATGCCACATCTTTTCCATGGCGGAATCATTACTGCCCCGGTTCGCTTACTGAGGCGTCTCGAAACACCGGTATCGATGAATAGCTAGCGCGGTGCAATTTAACCTCATACATAAATTTGCCATGGCAAAAAAATCGACTACCATGTTGATTGTCGCTGCGAATAGCACATATGTCGTGTATCCAACTTTTACCGGTTCTTTTTGCTTATGCCGCTCCAAAACGTGTTGGGTATGGGGGGTATTTTTGTAGTGAATGATACAAGAAAAGTATAGTGCCGATGAAAACAATAAGTAAACTATGAATGCAAGTAAAAGGAATGTCTTTTGTATTTTCAGAATAAATAATTGCAGAAATAAAAGTGTGTAATACAAAAGTAAACGGTGTTTCTTATACTTAAAATGGATCATGGTTCATAGGTTCACTTGATTATTCTTTCATGAATCTACTGGCGCGAATATAGCTTTTCTAGGCAAGACGATATCGAAGCAACTCATATGTAGTGTTTGATTTGCATTCATATGATCATCATGTTATAAAAAAATATAAGGCAACACATATCACCAATACTACCCTAGTAAGACAGAACTTCATTTACCAACAATTAAGTGACTGCACTCTCTTACCTGTCACATGTTATTGCTTTAGGAAAATTGACATGATATTGAATAACAAATTTTCTATCTCGAACAAATGAACTCATATTTTCTATCACTAGAAGATAATAGCACATGTATTCATTTATCCCTAGTGAGGTTATCATGGAAAGTTAAAATCCATGGCAGGTTTCAAATTTTCCGTCACTTTCCAGTTACTACTACCGATTACTCCATCTAACACCGATGTTCCCCTCTTGCATCCTACCATACTAGTTTGATCAGAGCATGTACGAACGAACGAGATAGTAATATGCATCTACAAATACATAAAAAACATACTTAAAATTGCAATATCATAACTCATCACATAATCAAAAGATTGATCATAGGGAAATTACATAGATGACCATAATCATGTAGATAAACTCATATGGTTCTAAACAATGATAGTACATAGTGAGAGATCAAGACATGCCACAAACTCATAGCTGGGGGTGGACTGCTCCCTCTTCATCATGGAGGCGATAGAGATGATGTTCGAGCAGTCGGAGGATCAACCCAGGGTGGCTCTGGTGGTGTTTCCCCTACAATGTTTGGTAGTTCTACCTCTGTTTTGATGTTCTATATAGTATGCCCGCCTCCTCATGCGATTGCGGAGGGGGTTATATAAATTGTTGGTCTGGCCGAGGGGCCAAATCCTCCCCATGGTGCGCATGGCCAGGATGGTCGGACCAAGGGGGAACCCTAGGCCTTACCGAGGCCTTTTACATCTCTCCTTTTGGTGTGGTCCCTCTTTTGGTGAAATATTTCTGCGTTAAAAAATCCAGGTCCTTTTGAGTTCGAGAAGGTCCGTGAGAGTGAAAAAATGTTCAAAAGAGGGTTATCTTGTTCTACAAAGTTATAACCAAAATAAAAGGGACTCTTTGAAAACCCCTGAAATCGTTATAATTCAGGTATTAAATATATATATATATATATATATATATATATATCATGCAAATATGATGGAATATCACACTATAAACTACAAGGTTTATGGACACATTTTACATTCAGTAGGCACCAGTGTAGCGACCCCGGATGCTGGTTGAGCTCAAGTCAGTGGCCATGGAATCCATGGTGGGCAGAAACTTCATGGGGTGGAGCAGTTGCTCGGATGGCTTGGTGACAATATTGTGTCGCGAGTGCGACGAGGTTAATGGCTCGGTCGGCGTGTGTCTGAGAGAAGCTAGATGACTTTTAGGCCGGGGGCAGTGGCCTTGGATTTCTAGGAGCGGTTTGCCTGGTGTAGCTTGGATTGTGAGTGGTTAAGTCGTGCGGTGTCGTGGCTCAACTACGAGTGGTGCTAAATCAGCACGGTCCCAGATGGTGGTGATGGCGGTATGCTCGACTTGGTATGGCACCTGGATGTCAAGGCGGGCGGCCTCAAAGCTTTGGCAATGTTTGAGGGCTCATCGGAGGGTTGACTTCTTCTTCTATGCTCGAGTGTCCTGTGTTTGCTCCTCCCATATCAGTCCTGGTGTCTTCTCTCCGGTGGTAGTGGATGGTGGTATGATCCAACGGAGTGACAGCAGGATCCTGTTTTTGAATTTTTCAAATCGATATTTTGAAGTTTTGAAAAATAATCTTTCGATGTAGATAACGATGACTTCTAGATGTGTTCAAAAAACCAACGTGAAATTTTCCGTATTTTGGACAGTGTAGAAATGACAAATTTTCAGATATGAGGCTGTGAATAGTGCAAAATTCGAATTCTTCTAGTTTATTAGAATTTTTTATTTTTGTGTAGGCCAGGATACAAACTATTTCGCGCTGAAATTTTGTGGAGCTGTAGATCAAGTCATTGGCAACATCAAGAATTTTATTTCACATTATTTTTGAAATTTTTGAATGTCGATTTTCAAAAAGTTCAAAAACTGTCGAGTTTGGCTTTTGTTATTCCTGGGTCTTGGGGCTGGCTATGTGGAAAGTGTGGACGTGACTTAGTGGTGTTAGTGTTCTTGTTTGGTTTTCGCTCGTTTTTCTGCTACAGATTCTTCGTAATTGATGGATAAGGCAAAGCTTTTGCCTTCATTTAAAAAATCAAGTCAAAAGTGTAAAAGTTGAACTTAAGAAATGTCCAAATGCAAATTTTTGGCGAAAGTACTCGAGTCAGGAAAGCCTAACCTGCTCCTTCTGGTCGGCTCTGGTTTCGTTGATGAAATCGGAAGCCACGGCTCCTATGATCGGAAAACATGACTGTATGAGTGTGACCTGATAGATCGATCATCAACAGACTGAATCGAGTGCACAACATAAATCTAGAGTTTTAGATAAACTATACTACTTGGATCAGGCAGTCCACGTCTTGTAGTAATGTTTGGGTGACTGGCTAGACTTTGATTGAAGACTCGGATCAGGCAGTCCACGTCTTGTGGTATCTATCACAAGTCAAGCCACCAAAGCTGACTAAACACAGAAACCATGGACCTCCACCTAAGAGATTTAGCCACCGCAAATATGCACAAACCTGGTCGCCAAACAGAACACTTGATCAGTTCAAGACCATCACCTTGATCCGCCATGGATCATCAAGAGGAGGAGGAGAAGGTGCAGCTATTCGGCATGTGGGCGAGCCCCTACGTGTTCAAGGTGAAGTGGGCGCTGAGCATCAAGGGCGTGGAGTACGAGTACGTGGAGGAGGACCTGAGGAACAAGAGCGGCCAGCTCCTGGAGCACAACCCCGTCCACAAGAAGGTCCCCGTGCTGGTCTACAACGGCAAGCCGGTGGCGGAATCCGACGTCATCGTCGAGTTCATCGACGACGCGTGGAGCCACCGCGGCGGCCGCATCCTCCCCGAGGACCCGTACGAGCGCGCCATGGCCCGTTTCTGGGTGAAGTTCGTGCCGGACAAGGTCAGCGGTTTAGATATGAGTATTCCGAACAAACTCGATTACTATGCAGACATGATCTGACTGACAAGACTGAACAAATGTATACATCCAGCTCTCGCCGCCGATCTGGAAGTGGTTCACGGCGGCGCGGTTGGAGGAGCAGGAGGCCGCGCTCGAGGCCTCCCTGGAGCAGCTGCAGGTGCTGGAGGAGAAGCTCGCCCTCGGCGGGAAGGAGTTCTTCGCCGGGGACAGCGTCGGCCTCGTCGACCTGTCGCTCGGCGGGATGGCGTACGTGATCCCGATCTACGAGGAGATCATCGGCGTGAGGCTGATCACCGAGGAGAGGTTCCCGTTCCTGTACGCGTGGATGGGGCGGTTCTTGGCCGCGCCACCGGTCAAGGATAACCTGCCGCCACTGGAGAAGCTGAAACTCAGGTACCGAGCCATGCATGAATACTTTCTCAAGAACGCCTAGATCAGGCTACAGTCTGCTGTCTTCAGTTAAACTTCCCTGTGGAGTGTGGAGGGATATAACTTATCTATCTACAGTACAGGTAAATTCGTAATGTTTGAAATGTTTTGTATAATCAAAGGCTGGTGAACTTTTGGGCCAATAACCAATTTCCCCTTCTTGTTTTCAATCGAATTTAACATCAAACTCGGGAATTCAGGGATGGGGAACCTACTATGGAGGCCAAAATGTTTTGGCCAAAGTAGTACGGATCCATGAGTAGCCTGATGAGTTCAAACTGTTGCCAAATGTCCCCATATTTTGACTCTGTTTGAGACAGAAAATTAGTAAAATTCAATTTGAAATTTCCACGGTGCCCCGAAATATATTTAACAAGCGGAAATTTGTGATACGGTTACCCTGCAATTGCTGGTCTACTGCTAAATCATGGGATGCTCTTTGTTGTAATGATCTGTAGTAGTAGAATCACTTGATGGCGTGTTCATTGTAGCACTAATGGTAATGATTTTCTGTCTTGACCGGATGTTAACCATGCGAGAACATACTCCCATGTACTACTAGTACAGTACTAGAATCACTCGATGGCATGTTCATTTTGCATTGTCGCCATGTTCAGTTTTTGGGGTTTAGGGCTTTTGGTCAATCTGTCTTGCCTCCAACTTCAAGGAGGAACATACTCCCATGAATATTAAATTAAGCTAGCCACGTTTAACAGTAAAACAAATACAGCCACTTCACCAATGTCTCCTAGTTACGAGACATGTCCCGGAGGTCCAGATATACATTTTCCAGGGACAATGTTGCCGTGGCAGCCCAGTTCCAGGCGTTGCTGACAATGAACAACACCCAGAGCCAAATGTTATACTCCATGGACCTAACTTCCACTGCATGCCGCACAAAACTCGAGCCCACCTTGCTTCAGTTCAGATTATTCAGTTAGACTAGCATATTCCCGTTAGTTTCAAACAAATAAAGTAGAACGGTGTGTTAATAAGAAACATAACAAAAATAGTTGATATTTTTTGGAGAAGGAAGGCAAAGCATTATCTTCCCTAAATAACACTTTGGACTGGCCTCACATAAACTACCACAAACCTATCATTAGGATCGTAATTGTCGATTCCGTGCTCTCCAACGGGTCGCTCAACCGCGGGCTCTAGGCCGGGCGTCCCACGGAGTGACCAGCCGGGAGGTCCTGAGAGCTCTCCCTGGGTAGGTCCGTAGATCCGCCTTCCGGCTCGGAAGGATTCCCGAAGACAAAGACAGCTGGTCTGCGATGTCTGACCCAATACAAACTGCGCACTAAACTAGCAGAAGAGCAAGGCCACGTTTCGCCTCAGGGCAACGCTCACCCAACGCGTGGCCGTCATGCACATGACGCCTCGCCGCGTGGCCACTCGAAGACTCAGCCGGGACGCCTACCCGGGTCACGCTGACACCCCCGACGACACCCCCGTCCGGGATAAGCCACCCGGAGACAAGAACCATGCCAAGTCAGGGTCGGTGCCAGTCTGCCACCGCTCAGTAAGAGACACAAGGCACATAGGCAGGACTGATAGGCCACGTTGCAAGTCAAGACCGCCGCGTGTGCTCCGAAAAGGTAAAAAAGGTAAGTGTGAACCTTTTTGATAATCAGATACTAGATAGTTGCTGGACATAGGGATCCGATCACATCGGAGCTGAACCTGGGTAAAAAACACCGCGTTTCTCTCTGTGAGTTCGTTCGCCTAGTTCATCGACCACGCTCACTAGACACAGCGCCCCTGACCAAACAACAAAGGGGGACTCACACCCCCGGTGTCAAAAATCAAGACACGACAGTAATCCACCAACAGTGAAAGTCAACACCTTCAAGAACAAATCAATGTTTGATCAAATATCAAACATGGGCTATCACACCCCTCCCCCCTCCCCCCGGCGCGGAAGTAAGAAAATATTATCGATCCAGTACAATAGATCATGGGTTTTCACCTAGAGAAACTATCAAATCCACCAATCTCGTTGCCAACCACCATCTCTACCGGCTTTCTCACAATGAACATCTAGCCCACTCGTGACGCAAAAAAACCTAGACATTCTTGGTGGCATAGGGCGATCCGCTAGAAGAGAAGGTGCGCTACTTGTTGGCCAAGAAAGTTTCCACTATGCCACTCACGAATTGCGAGATAGTGGAACAAAATCCACCATCGCCGCAATTAGAGAGAAGGGGGAGTTGTATGTGAAATCCCTCGACGCCACCAACAAGTGGAAGAAAAAACTCGACATCACAACAATGATAGAGGATGGAGAAGTTGTATGTGCAACCCCTAGACGCTAGGATCCACATTGACGGTCACTACCCTCTACACCTCGGTGAAAATCCACCATCATTGCAATTAGAGAGAATGGGGAAATTGTATGTGGTATCCCTTGACACCACGAACATGTAGTAGAAAATATCCCGACACCATAGAAATGATAGAGGATGGAGAAGTTGTGTGCATAACCCCTACATATCGGCTAGGATCCGGGTTGAGGGTCGCTACCCTATACATCTTAGTGCCATGTAGGGATGTTAATAGGTACCCATTACCCATCGGGTAAAACCCTATTACGGTAAAGGTTTTGGTGGTAATTAGTAACTTCACAAGACAACGCCATCACCAAGCCACATTGGGGGAGGGTTGCTAGGGCTTGGCTGTGTTTGGATGCTTGTAGTCTTTTTGAGGATCCCGGGAGATATTTCCCTAGAGTCATGATTTGTTAGGATAGGGGTAACATGCTGTGCACTTTGTTTGGTTGCCCACATTTATTTTTTTAGCTCATTTTTGCACTTTGTTTGGTTGCCAACCAAACGGATTACGACCGGTGGGATGCAAAAATCAGCTTGTTTGGTTGCACATGTTCTAGCATTGTGCTCACCACTTCTCGTAGGTGGTGACCTTACCACACACTTTGTAAGCTGACAGACACATTTGAAACTAATAGGTAGCAAATTAATGTCATTAAACCCTACTATCTATGTTCCACATTGTAAGCTTTTTCAAAAGGCTTATATTTGTTGGGTTCGCAGCATAGAAGACAAAAAAATTCCTACGATGGGAACTATACACCAAGATCTATCTACTAGATACAAGCAACGGGTAGATATACATCCATAGAGAACTTACCCTCAAAGACAACGAAGCTTTGTTAACGAGTTGGAACTCGTGGATGATGTAGTCGTACACTTGCCGATCTCAAGATCGTGATGAAGTCCAACAGGTCCGGCTCCAGCACGTCCATCAGATCCAGCTCCAGCAAGTCCAGCACCACCAAGTCCAGCACCGCAAGCAGCGGTGCATCCGTGATCGCACACACGTCCAGTACCCCGACAACCTCTGTGCCTCGCTCCAGCAAAGCAGCGGAAACAACAACTCCTTTCCAGATAAAGCCACCGGGAACATGTATCTCGCTAATCCGAGACCATGGAGAATAACTAGAGGGGGAGAGAGATCCTTCACGAGGAGGTGTGTGGAAGGAGTGAGAGGGGGGCCTTTTATAGGAGGAGGGGAGGGTGTCCCTTCACCTCCCCCATTCATGTGGTGGTAACCCCCTCCACATTAAAATGCCCCTTCACATTCTCTTTTAAAGTCTCCACTTTAAATGCATTAAATTTCTCCAAATTTAATGCTCTCTCAATTAATAAAACTTTTTTATTAATTTTATTCAGAATTTTGTTAATTACTTTAATTAATAAACATTCACATAAAACCCCCTGCAACATTTCAATATTACATGTAGAACCAATTTCAGCAATTTCACCCAAAACAGTTTCGGTGTCTATTGAAATAATTCCAGCGTTTTCTTAAATCTTTATCTGAAACATATTTGCTCCAAATGGTGTCGGTATCCCTTAAGTGTGTCACCCTACGGTTCACGAATAGTGCAGACATGATCGAGACCCCACTCAGATCAATAATCAGAAGCGGGACCTGGAGATCCATACTGACTCCTACACATTCAACGATGACTTCTGTGATCGTGAGAACCTTTAACGCTAGTAACTAAATCCCTTTGTCTCACGATATATTACATGTCCGAGATTCGATCATCGGTATCTCCATACCTAGTTTGATCTCGTTGCCGACATGGACTCTTTTCTCGTTCCCGTGATATAACATTCTAGTGATCACATCACTTGCTTGCAAGCTATCTTAATGTGATATCACCGAGAGGGCCCAGAGTATATCTATCCGTCATTGGGATGGACAAATCCCACTCTTGATCCATGAGCCTCAACATAACACCTTTGCAGCACTGAACCCACCTTTATAGTCACCCTGTTACGGTGTGACGTTTGATGTTATCAAGATACTCTTCCGGTGTTAGCAATTAACATGATATCATGGTCTAAGGACTAAGTTTACTTAGTATGATGTTATAGAAATATAAACATAATTACTTTGATCATAATGATATACTTCGGATGAATGTTCATCACATCATTCCACCAATGTTGTGACCTCGTTATTAACAACATCCAATGTCCATGATCAGGAAACCATGATCATCTTGTTAATCAACGAGCTAGTTTATATGAGAGGCATTACTAGGAACTTTGTATTTTGTTTATTAAACACACATGTATTAACGTTTCCAATTAATACAATTATAGCATGCAAAATAAAAATTTATCATAAACATGGAATAAGATAATAACCACTTTATTATTGCCTCTCGGGCATATTCCCTTCAGTCTTCCACTTGCACTAGAGTCAATAATCTAGTTTGTAAACTTGTATATACAACACCTAGGTGTTGAATATACGTGTTTGCTAGTGGTTAACATAATCTCCGGATCTGACAGTTTCAGGTCCGTGTGTATTTGCATGTCTTTGCGTCTCTACGCATCACTCATTCTCAAATGAGATGGCATTGTATAAATTTGGTACTTTAGTGAGACCTTTAGTTCGTTCAGGTTAAAATATGTTAATATTATTGTCATACAATATATCTTGATAGTATTAGCCCATTTTGAACCACACCTAGTTTGATAACAAACTACTTAACACAAATGCCCTCCTTTGCTACCACTATAGCAGTCATATACTTAGCCTTTTGTTGTAGTATCCGTCACAATGTTTTAACTTTGGAACTTATCCAAATCCATCATTGAACATCCTTTCCATTACATTGTGCCACCCATAGTCTAAATTGAGATAAATTTAATTTGTATCTTGTGACAAAACTAGTATCAATGTAACACTTTACAATGAACTACCTTTAACTATCTGTCACTTATACATGATATATTCTTAGTTCTTCCAAAGCTCATAATAATATCTTTACTATCATCCAATGATCATCTTATGAATCATTATGGTATGTGCTCATAACATTTAGAGCATAGGACATATTTGGATATATACATATCACGGTATAATTGATCAAAGTATTCATGTGATTTTACTCACCAAGTGTTGAAACACTTGAATCTTGATACGATCATTTCCATGCAGCAAGAACCTTTCTTTTTGTTTCCATATTGAACCATTTCAATATCTCATATATGTATGTCTAGCATAACCATATTAGCGCCTCAATCTATCCATATAGACATTAATGCCAAATATTCCGGTTTTGCCCAAGTCTTTCATCGAAATCCTATTTTAATGAAATTCTTAACTTGTGTCAATAAAAGATACATCATTTCCAATCAACAATATGTACTCTGCATAATGTATTGGAAATTTGTCTCAGCGCTCCCACTTAATTTCTTGCAAATGCAAGCATCTTTATCATCTCCTATGAAATTAAACTCCTTTAACATTTTTCATCATGGTGAAGATTCCAACTCCGCTATGCTCACTTCAACTATTGAAGTTTGCATGCCCTTTTAGCATCCTTTGAATTAACAAAACCCTTCGGACCGTGTCATGTACACGTCCTAGGTAACCATTCTATTAGAAGAACCTTGTTTTGTTTATTCAACTACCATATACCAAATTATATGTAGTGGTTGCTACACTAATCCATCAAGACTAAATATCGCTATGAAAGATCAAATCTTGTCATAGTCAACTCATTGAACATTGCCGTAAACTTCTTTCCGACATGTCGACTATTTCATAGATGTTAAATATCCATGTCTATTTCTTTATAGATCCAAACACGACCGATAGGCTTCACGCCTTTCCGGAGGGTCTTCCAAGTTCAGAAACTTGATTTCTCGTGTATGGATACTATCACATATTCTATGACTTCTAGTCATTTTATGGATTTAGGGCCCATCATCACTTCTTTGCATTTAGTCGGTTCATCATTGTCAAAACAATAACGACTTGCTTATCAAATCACACTATTTGATTCTCACCGACCCACACGGTTCAATAGGAACTCTAATCTCCAAGATCACAACCTTTGTAATCACGGGAGCCATGAGCATTGTGGACGCCACCGAGACACTTTCTGGCGCTGCGCTACTTAGCATATATAGCTAAGGTTTAACAACCTTATCAAAGTTCTATTGTCCTCCCACTTAACTTTTCGTGAAAAACTCCTTCTCAAGAAACTTGACGTTCCAAGTAACAAACTCTTTTGTCCTCGATGTTATGGAGAAATTCCCAACAAATTCTTTGGGATAACCTACAAAGACGTGCTTATCCGACTTTGGTTGTAAACATTTTACTTATGCATAGCATACCAAAATTTAAGAAAAGACAATTCGGGTTTTATCCCAAACCATAACTTATATGGTGTCATTTCAATGGATCACGATGGTGCTCTTTTCAGTGTAAAAGCGGTAGTCTCTAAAGTTTCAATCCTTCAAACATAATGGTAGTTTTATAAATGACACCTTTGATCTTACCATGTCAAACATGGTTTGATTTCATCTCTCGAATATGCCATACTCCTATGGTTTATCGGGAAACACAAATCATGGAACAATTCCTCAAATCTTAAGTGTTTTGCTAAACATGTAACTCAAATATCTTCCTTTATGATCAAATCATAAACTCTTTTATTTTCTTGTTACAATGATTTTTCACTTCATCTTGAAAGACTTTGAACAATTTTCAAATGTTTTATACTTCTTCCTTATTAAGTAAATATATAGATATATTCACTCAAATTTCTGGAGAAAGCATATGAAGCAAAAATATCCATCGCATATGGCTACATATAATGGACTATATACATCAATATGTATAATATCCGATAAGTTAGTCACCCGTTCCTCTTTGGCCTATGGACGGAGTTTCAATTATCTCAAGGAAAGTCTCACAAGCGTCAGTTGATCAAAATCAAAGACTCCAAAAATCCATCAACATGGAGTTTCTTCATGTTTTCTTTCCAATATAATTTAAACAGCGATGTCACTTCATAAGTGATCTTTCAATCATTTGTCTTGCGACATTTTAGCAATAGTGTTTATGGATGTGATTTCTCCCACTAGACTTGTAAAAGTTCATCCATCCTTTATAAAATACGGTAATTATGTGAACAACCAGTGTTCTCTATAACACCCCGTCCACTCCTGGGCCTAGGGGGTGTCACTCCTGGCAGCTTAATAGGATATCTAGACTGGCCCCACAGACCAACACTAGTCTTTTCTGCGCACTTTGACCTCACTCGTGCGCATCCGGTTACCCACTTCCCGGTCGGTCACCCATCCTAGAATTGCTCTAGGCCAAGCACGCTTAACCTTAGAGTTCTTTTCGAATGAGCTTCCGGAAAAGAAGTTGCAACTTGTTGATATGGGTATCCTATCAATCCTATTAAGCCATGTGCTTGGATCTCACATTCTCATAATACCGGAACAAAATAACAATTATTAAAAACAAATCTTGAAGGCTAGGTTTGACGACAACGAAAAACACAATAACACTTTATTTGTTTTCGATGAACATCATCACTTATTCCCTTGCTAGTTGCTTAGGCCATTGCAGTTCATGAATTGCGTTGTCCTGTATGACACTTCATACCAACCAATTTGTTATCCAATACCGGTATCCAATACATCAGAACCACATTGTTTAACAAGCAAGGAATACAGCCATAACATGTATATCTTCTATATACCTAAGTTGGACATCTCCAACCTTTTCTTTTCTGCCAAATATTTTATAGATTCTCTTTCAACAATTCCTTTTCTTTTAAAAGAATCTATCAACATCAATAGTGGTGTTATTCACATGACACATAGTACAAAGCTTGTATATAGTCAAATACTAATACCTTTGGACTTGCACTTTGAAGTGGATCACCATCATCAAATGTTTGGTATTCTTTCAAAAAATCCATTCTTTAGTAATCATTTAGTGTAGTAAACATTTTACTTACATCTTCTATTCATCCTTACCATGACAACTTTCATGATCAAGCTACTATAGCCTGTAAGGAAGAATCACGAGTATAATGTTAGTTCCCAAAACCTTTTTGGGAGATTCGGATGTTAGTTCCTAAAATTATACTCATCATTCTTCCTTATATGCTATAGTAGCTTGATCATGAAAGTTGTCATGATAAGGATGAATAGAAGATGTAAGTAAAATGTTTACTACACTAAAAGATTACTAAAAAATGGATTTTTGAAAGAATGCCAAATATTTGATGATGGTGATCCACTTCAAAGTGCAAGTCCAAAGGTATTAGTGTTTGACTATATACGCTTTGTACTATGTGTCATGTGAATGACACCACTATTGATGTTGATAGATTCTTTTAAAAGAAAAGGAATTGTTGAAAGAGAATCTATAAAATATTTGGCAGAAAAGAAAACGTTGGAGATGTCTAACTTAGGTATATAGAAGATATACATGTTATTGTTGTATTCCTTTCTTGTTAAACAATGTGGTTCTTAGGTATTGGATACCGATATTGGATGCCGAATTGGTTGGTATGAAGTGTCATACAGGACAACGCAATTCATGAACTGCAATGGCCTAAGTAACTGGCAGAGAGAATAAGTGATGATGTTCATCGAAAACAAATAAAGTGTTATTGTGTTTTTCGTTGACGTCAAACCTAGCCTTCAAGATTTGTTTTAATAATTGTTATTTTGTTTCGGTATTACGAGAACAATGGTTGTTCAAATAATTACCGTATTCCTTAAAGGATGGATGAACTTTTTACAAGTCTAGTGGAAGAAATCACATCCATAAACATTATTGCTAAAATGTCGCAAGACAAATGATTAAAAGATCACTTATGAAGTGGCATCGCTGTTTTAAATTATATTGGAAAGAAAACATGAAGAAACTCCATGTTGATGGATTTTTGGAGTCTTTTGATTTTGATCAATTGACGCTTGTGAAACTTTCCTCGAGATAATTGAAACTATGTTCATAGGCCAAAGAGGAACGGATGACTAGCTTATTAGAAATTGTACATGCTGATGTGCATAGTCCATTATGTGTTACCATATGTGATGGATCTTTTTGCTTCATATGCATTCTCCAGAAATTTAAGTGAATATATCTATATATTTACTCAATAAGGAAGAAGTATGAAACATTTGAAAGTTGTTCAAAGACTTTCAAGATGAAGTGGGAAATCATTGTAACAAGAAAATAAAGAGTTTATGACTTGATCATAAAGGAAGATATTTGAGTTACATGTTTAGCAAAAACACCTAAGATTTGAGGAATTGTTCCATGATTTGTGTTTCCCGATAAACCATAGGAGTATGGCATATTTGAGAGATGAAATCAAACCATGTTTGACATGGTAAGATCAAAGGTGTCATTTATAAAACTACCAATATGTTTTAAGGATTAAAGCTATAGAGACTACCGCTTTTACACTGAAAAGAGCACCATCGTGATTTGTTGAAATGACACCATATAAGTTATGGTTTGGGATAAAACCCGAATTGTCTTTTCTTAAATTTTGGTATGCTATGCATGAGTAAAATGTTTACAACCAAAGTTGGATAAGCACGTCTTTGTAGGTTATCCCAAAGAATTTATTGGGAATTTCTCCATAACACCGAGGACAAAAGAGTTTGTTACTTGGAACGTCAAGTTTCTTGAGAAGGAATTTTTCGCGAAAAGTTAAGTGGGAGGACAATAGAACTTTGATAAGGTTGTTGAACCTTAGCTATATGTGCTAAGTAGCACAGAGCCGGAAAGTGTCCCGGTGGCGGCCACAATGCTCATGGCTCCCGTGATTACAAAGGTTGTGATCTCGAAGATTAGAGTTCCTATTGAACCGTGTGGGTCGGTAAGAATCAAATAGTGTGATTTGATAAACAAGTTGTTATTGTTTAGACAATGATGAACTGAGTACATGCAAAGAAGCGATGATGGTCCTTGACTCCATAAAATGACTAGAAGTCATAGAATCCGTGATAGTATCCATACACGAGAAATCAAGTTTCTGAACTTGGAAGACCCTCCGGAAAGGCGTGAAGCCTATCGGTCGTGTTTGGATCTATAAAGAAATAGACATGGATGTTTAACATTTATGAAATAATCGACATGTCGGAAAGAAGTTTACGACAATGTTCAAGGAGTTGACTATGACAAGATTTGATCTTTCATAGCGATATTTAGTCTTGACGGATTAATATAGCAACCACTACATATAATTTGATGTATGGTAGTTGAACACACAAAACAATGTTCTTCTAATAGAATGGTTACCTAGGACGTGTACATGACACGGTCCGAAGGGTTTTGTTAATTCAAAGGATGCTAAAAGGGAATGCAAACTTCAATAGTTGAAGTGAGCATAGCGGAGTTGGAATCTTCACCATGATGAAACTGTTAAAAGAGTTTAAATTCATCGGAGATGATGAAGATGCTTGCATTTACAAGAAATTAAGTGGGAGAGCTCTGACATATTTCTAATACATTATGTAGAGGACATATTGTTGATTGGAAATGATGTATCTTTTATTGACACAAGTTAAGAATTTCATTAAAATAATATTTCGATAAAAGACTTGGGCAAAACAGGAATATTTGGCATCCATATCTATATGGATAGATTGAGGCGCTAAGATGATTGTGCCAGACATACATATATGAGATATTGAAAGGGTTCAATATGGAAACAACAAGAAAGGTTCTTGCTGCATGGAAAGGATTGTATCAAGATTCAAGTGTTTCAACACTTGGTGAATAAAATCACATGAAGATTTTGATCGATTATACCGTGATATGTATATATCCAGAATGTCCTATGCTCTAAATGTTATGAGCACATACCAGAATGACTCATAAGATGATCATTGGACAATAGTAAAGATATTCTTATGAGCTTTGGAAGAACTAAGAATATATCATGTATAAGTGACAAATTGTTAAAGGTAGTTCATTGTAAAGTGTTACATTGATACTAGTTTTGTCACAAGATACAAATTAAATTTATCTCAATTTAGACTATGGGTGGCACAATGTAATGGAAAGATGTTCCATGATGGATTTGGATAAGTTCCAAAGTTGAAACATTGTGACGGATACTACAACAAAAGGCTAAGTATATGACTGTTCTAGTAGCAGCAAAGGAGGGCATTTGTGTTAAGAAGTTTGCAGTCAAACTAGGTGTGGTTCAAAGTGGGCTAATACTATGAAGATATATTGTATGACAATAATATCAACATATTTTAACCCGAACGAACTAAAGGTCTCACCAAAGGACCAAATTTATACAATGCCATCTCATTTGAGAATGAGTGATGCGTAGAGACGCAAAGACATGCAAATACACACAGACCTGAAACTGTCAAATCCAGAGATTATGTTAACCACTAGCAATCGCGTATATGCAACACCAGAAAGCCATAGTTGTTCAATACGCAAAGTTTTTCAAACTAGATTATTGACTCTAGTGCAAGTGGGAGACTAAAGGGAATATGCCCGAGAAGCAATAATAAAGTGGTTATTATCTTATTCCATGTTTATGATAAATGTTTATTTTGCATGCTATAATTGTATTAATTGGAAACGTTAATACATGTGTGTTTAATAAACAAAATACAAAGTTTCTAGTACTGCCTCTCATATAAACTGGCTTGTTGATTAACAAGATGATCAAGGTTTTCTGATCATGGACATTGGATGTTGGTAATAATGAGGTCACAACATTGGTGGAATGATGTGATGAACATTCATCTGAAGTATAGAATTACGATCAGAGTCATTATGTTTATATTGCTATAACATCAGACTAAGTAATCTTAGTCCTTAGACCATGAGATCATGTTATTGGTAACACCGGAAGAGTATCTTGATAACATCAAACGTCACACCGTAACTAGGTGACTATAAAGGTGGGTTCAGTGCTACGAAGGTGATATGTTGAGGCTCATGGATCAAGAGTGGGATTTGTCCATCCCGATGATGGATAGATATACTCTGGGCCCTCTCGATGATATCACATTGAAATAGCTTGCAAGCAAGTGATATGATCACTAGAATGTTATATCACTGGAACGAGAAAAGAGTGCATGTCGGTAACGATATCAAACTAGGTATTTGGATGCCAAATGATCGAATCTCGGACATGTAATATATCGCGAGACAAAGGGATTTAGTTATGACGTTAAAGGTTCACACGATCACAAGGGTCATCGTTGAATATGTGGGAGTCAGTACGGATCTCTAGGTCCCGCTGCTGATTATTGATCGGAGAGGGGTCTCGATCATGTCTGCATTATTCGCGAACCATAGGGTGACACATTTAAGGGATAACGACACGATTTGGAGCAAATATGTTTCAGATAAAGATTTAAGAAAGCGCTGGAATTATTTCAATAGACACCGAAACTGTTTCGGGTGAAATTGCTGAAATTGGTTCTGCATGTAATATTGAAATGTTGTAGGGGTTTTATGTGAATGTTTGTTAATTAAAGTAATTAACAAAATTCTAAATAAAATTAATAAAAGAGTTTTATTAAATGAGAGAGCATTAAATTTGGAGAAATTTAATGCATTTAAAGTGGAGACTTTAAAAGAGAATGTGAAGGGGTATTTTAATGTGGAGGGGGTTACCACCACATGAATGGGGGAGGTGAAGGGACACCCTCCCCTCGTCCTATAAAAGGCCCCCCTCTCACTCCTTCTTCCACACACCTCCTCGTGAAGGATCTCTCTCCCCCTCTAGTATTATTCCCATGGTCTCGGATTAGCGAGATACATGTTCCTTGTGGCTTTATCTTGAAAGGAGTTGCTGCTTCCGATGCTTTGCTAGAGCGAGGGACGGAGGTTGTCGGGGTACCGGACGTGTGTGCGATCACGGATGCACCGCTGCTTTGCGGTGCTGGACTTGGTGGTGCTGGACTTGCTGGAGCTGGATCTGATGGACGTGCTAGAGCCGGACCTGCTGGACTTCATCACGATCTTGAGATCGGCAAGTGTACGACTACATCATCCACGAGTTCCAACTTGTTAACAAAGCTTTGTTGTCTTCGAGGGTAAGTTCTCTATGGATGTATATCCACCTGTTGCTTTGTACCTAGTAGATAGATCTTGGCGTATAGTTCTCATCGTAGGAAAATTTTTCTTTTCTATGCTGCGGACCCAACACACATCACTTGCTTGCAAGCTATCTTAATGTGATATCACCGAGAGGGCCAGAGTATATCTATCCGTCATCGGGATGGACAAATCCCACTCTTGATCCATGAGCCTCAACATAACACATTTGCAGCACTGAACCCACATTTATAGTCACCCTGTTACGGTGTGACGTTTGATGTTATCAAGATACTCTTCCGGTATTAGCAATTAACATGATCTGATGGTCTAAGGACTAAGATTACTTAGTTTGATGTTATAGCAATATAAACATAATTACTTTGATCGTAATGCTATACTTCGGATGAATGTTCATCACATCATTCCACAAATGTTGTGACCTCGTTATTAACAACATCCAATGTCCATGATCAGGAAACCTTGATCATCTTGTTAATCAACGAGCTAGTTTATATGAGAGGCATTACTAGGAACTTTGTATTTTGTTTATTAAACACACATGTATTAACGTTTCCAATTAATATAATTATAGCATGCAAAATAAACATTTATCATAAACATGGAATAAGATGATAACCACTTTATTATTGCCTCTCGGGCATATTCCCTTCAATATTATGGAAAGGAGGGAGTAGCTACTAGCAAATAGCAGTTCATCACGATGTTACCTAGCTACTAGCGATGACAGTTCACAACAATATTACCTAGCTACTACGAATACAAGTTATACACCCTAATTAGGGGAAGTTCATAGAACAGGAATACATCACTTCATCACGTCTTCACTTCTTCACCTCTTCACTTCATCTTCTTTAGATCCTGGTGTTGTCTCTGTTTGCCCGCATCTTGTCAGCCTGTTGTTGTCTCTTATTCTTCCAAGCACGACAATCATTTATAGGGACACCATGGCCAACATCATTGTCATCATGTGTCACATCTTCCTCTTCCGGGAAGAATTCATCCGTGCCAAATTGCAAGGTCTAGTTATGCAGAACACAACAAGCGAGAACAAGATTTAACTTGGTTGGGAAAAGAATGAATTGACTTCTGATCAAGGATCTCTATTCTTCAGAATAGTGAAAACTCTCTCAACCATGACTCTAAGGCTAGAGCGTCTGAGATTGAAAAGTTCCTCTACGGTTATAGGATAGAACCTTGCAGAGAACTCATTGAGATGGTAGCTTGTTGACCTAGAAGGTGGAAGAATTCGAGGGCGACAAGCATATCTTGCATCTGCTAGGTAGAAATTACCGTCAAGTATGTTCAGGCCATCAGCTATGTCCAAGATGTCATTCAAAATGGTGGTATCATGGGCTTATCATTCCCATCTAAGCAAGCAGATATGTGAACTTCATGTCGAAATCAACAGCGACAAGCACATTCTGGCTTGTTGTAGTTCTTTCTCCCCAGTATGCAGGTGTGTTGACTTTGGGCACTCTAGCAATCACATGGGTACCACCAATTGCCCCAATACAATCCTAGCATGAACAAAATATGTTAGGCCTCAGCGCAATACAATTCTCTCATGGAGTACAAGCAAGAGTTGCTCACCTTGAAATATGGGAACCCTCGGTTGCTCTCTTGTATCTTCGTTGGAGTTTGAGAAGATGGTGGCTTGATCATCTCTCCTCTCTCCAATAACATACATGACTTGATGGAAATATGAGGATATTGTTGTTGTGGATCTCCTCCATGTGTTGTGAATCACTTTAAATCTCCGGTTATATCCTATAACATGAAGGCACAATGTCACTTTCGCTTCGATGTAGGTGTGGATGCTATCTTTAAGCAAACCCTAACCCTAAATGTGTTCACAAATTGGTTAAAATGGGCCTTTTTTATCTAAACCATGGCGATAGCCTCCACATCATTGGTGTAGATGTAGTTCAGATTTGCTATCCTCTCTCTGTTACGATGTACCGAGGGAGCATATTTTACCGGGAGCCTGTTCTTGTAGCGGCCGCTCTTCTGTGGATCAAAAGCATCCATGCCTGAATCATGGTCACAAGGACAGCTGACTGGATAATAACCTTCAGCCGTTGGTCATAATCAAATCAATGTTCCATAAGTAGCTAACAAACCAGTCAGTTTGAACTAACTAGGTATGGAGCTACCATTGGAGGAAGTGGGGGCGCGATGCTTACATGCATGGTTGAAAACAACAACTACCGACCGTAGTTGGATACGACGGTGATGAGAGGGTGATGGAGACGAAGAGAACCCGGTGCCAAAGACGACGGAGTGAGGAACAAGGTGTCAGTGCTGCAGATCTAAATCGCCACCGCCAAGGTTGTCCCCGCGTAAATGGCCAGACTGTTGGTGCGACCCAGGAGACCAAACAACCGTTTTCCAGCCCGCTAGATGCAAGAAACCTCTCCGTGGACAACCAAACATGCCCTTGATGTCTGACCAATGTGGCGTGATCCGAGCGATGGAAAGGCCGTTGGTTCTTTTTATCAACAAATGAAGGAAGGCAATGGGAAATGATCGATAATTACTTCCAAATCCGCTTCCACAAGGATGAGAAAAATGATGCGCGACGCACTGCATATTCGAGTACTAGATGACGAGTATCCCTGTCTATTTTGACAAGGGGGATGGGCACAAAGACGGGCGTCTCTGATGAGGTGATTCCACTAGGATTCTCTGCACCCGTGACTGAGCGAGAGTGCGCCCTGGTCCCAGTCATCACTTTCCCCCGTCTGCGACCTCTGTCTGGCTTTTGGCCACTCCTCCCCTCCCCTGTACCTGTGCTTGCTTTCCATGTCTGTATGCAGCCATGTCACCTCACAACAACTGGGTACCAGGACACTAGTTTTTTACTATCATTCTGAGATCCATACAAACCTCCAGAGGAGCACAGCATAGCATACAAAATGATATGATGCATGAAGACAGTTTTCTTCTTCCTTCTTGACACTACTACTTGGAGCAAGCTACCAAAGGGACTAGTTGTATTATTATTTATACTATCATATACTTAATTAAGGCTGGCTAGGGCTAAAACAACCTAGATTTTCTTTGCTTTCTCTGTTGTTGCTGTTGTTGATGTTGTCGTCGCTGCTGTTCCTCTCTGAAGAGTAAACCTAGTATTTGTTAGAGCTTTTCCTTCCATCCACTCACTTCATGGGGTACTACTCATAAGTCCCTGCATAAATAAACAACACATAACACAGACATCAGGGGGTGGGGTTGGTTGGCAGGAGGCTGCCTGATTTGTATATGTGAATCATGATGGAGTGATGATTGTAACGGCACTGCTAAAATACAGGGCTTGTTTTGATGACACTTACTCTCATCTTAAGAGGAAAGGAGACCCCTCTGTTCCTGCTCTGTATTCACAGCCCAATGGCTCCATGCCCAGGAGAGAACCTGAAGAAGTTTTACATGTTAATTAAAGACCAATCTTTGCTGCTGCATACTATTGATACTATCATACTACTATGTGGTAGAAATAATTTTGGAGGTAACAAAACATGGGAGGTGAAAGCAAACAGAGTTGTTGATGTTCCTTTTCACCTTGGCACTTGGAAGAAACAGGATTTGTAAGGGGGCAGCTCAAGGGTGGGTGGTGTAGGAGGGAACAGAGACGAGGCCACCAGATGAGGGCTACTGTTGTTGCCAGCATGAGCTGGTTGTGCAGGAGCAACAGCAGCACCAATGGCCTTTGTTGGAGACGCAAAGGGGCTATCAGGCAGGTTGTGCTCCTCCACGCCACTGCAGTTCAAACAACAAGAAACACATAGTATGAGAAAGAATCCTGAAAAAATAAAATAAAGGCACAACTTGCACAAGAAACTGCTTAAACAATAGCCCTTAGTTGGCATCAGTTCTACTATTAGGTTTCTCATATATCTTTTCCTCTACCCTTTTGCCTTTGCATTTCTTCTCCCCTTTTGTTGCTGCCAATTAGGGGGAACCTATGATCAGCTCTCTCTCCTTATAACAGTCTATACCCTAACCTCTCCTTTTGCACCAGCTTTTGAAGGCACATTTCGTTGGTCAATGGGAATAACACAACATACTTGTAGATAAAGAAACGAAAAGCAGAGCAAAGGAGAGAACCAACAAGTTTCGCTTTATTTCCTTTCAACCAAAAGAGAAGAGCTCCATTTGGTAATTGTTTGCTACAAATCCTACCTTTCTTGTTTTGTAATTGCTGCTGCTGCTGCTGCTGCTGCTGCCCCAGGAGGACCGGTCTTCTCACCTTCCCCAGAGTTGACTCCTTGCTTGGCACTCCCATCACCCTCTTCTTCCTGCGGATTGCCTTCTGTGGCAATGGCAGAAATAGCAGCAGGGGCAGCAGATGTCATCATGGCATGACCGCCACTGCTCATCTTGTGATCTACCACAACCAGAAACCCGCAATAAAGTCACAACCATCGATCAACTTTTATCCAAGTAAAAGAAAACAACACCATCGATCAATGAACCTGGCAGCATCAGTATGCGAGAGAAGATAAAAACTTGTCAGGATCAAGAAGTAAAAACCTTGGATGGTGGCATTCTCCAAATGGATGGCATTGCCGTTGCCATCAGTGTGCTGCCGGGGACCCACCGGCGAGTTGAGTTGGTGGTGGTGACCCCTGCTCTTGAGGTCGAGGAGGTGCAGCCCCATGAACCGGCGGCCCTGCAGCTCGATGGCCTGCTGCAGCTCCGCGGCCTGCTGCTGCTCCTCCAGCTTCCTTCGCAGGAACGCCTCGTGGCTGCCAATGTTGCCGTACATCATCCTCGGCCCTAAGAAATTGCGGCCGTTAATTTGTGATTAGTGACGCGAAACTAATACTAGGCTCTAATAATCTGTAACGCAGAGCAGTGCAGTGCCATTGCTCACCGATCTGCGGCGACTGAAGGTCAAAAGGGTCCCTGGAATCGAGCAGGCCGGTGGGCGTCGTGCATACGGGGAAATCGACATGGTGAGGGGGCTGGAACTTCCTGCAATCAAACAACAAATCAAGGTCAGATTAAAAAAACGACATGCCTTTCTTCCCTGAACAGATTATTTTTTCGAAAAAACTACCAAAGCTGAAACGATCCATCCAAATAAGCAGAGCAATATCTCTGTAAGGAAAGAAAATAAAACGTACGGCGGCAATGGCGGAACATGCCTAAACCTGTCGGGGACCTTGCCCTTCTCCTTGTAAGGCTTGACGAGGACGCGCGCGTCGCAGACGAAATGCGGGTTCCCCTTGGCGAGGATGAGCCGCACCGTCTCCGCGTAGACGAAGGTGACGAAGCCGAACATGCGCTTCTGCTGATACGGGATGCGCACGTCCTGCACTGGACCGAAGAAGCTGCGCGGGCAAGAGATTCATCAATTGTTAAGATTAGAAAATGTGCGCTGCGTGGACAGATAATGGGAAGCAACAATGGCGGCGGCGGCGGCGGCGGCGCGTTTGGTACCTGAAGTAGTTGGACACGTCCTCCTCACTGAAGGTGGAGTCGGCAGGGAATGTGAGGTAGATCTGTCGCGCCGCGGGGTTGGAGGCGAGGTCGCCGCCGCGGTCCACCAGCCGAGGAGATCGCACGGAGAACTTGTGCATGTCGTCTCCGCCGCCACCAAGCAGCATGGCCGCCGCCGCCGCCCTGGAAACGCAAGATTAGAACGGGCAGAGCACAGAAAAATGCAATCTTTGGGGGTAAAAACCCGGTAATCGTGTTTACCTCTGGGAGTCGCTCTGCTGCTGCTGTTGCTGGAGCAGGAAGTTAAGGCCTCTGGGCGACGGCGAGAAAGGGAAGGCAGACGCCATGAGCTCCGACCGCACGGCCGCCGTCCAGACCTCCATGTCTTGCTCGGAGAGGTGGTCGGGCAGCCCGTGGACGAACCGGCACGAGGAGCCGTTCTTGCAGAACCCGCGCGCGTAGTACATGCACGGCTTCCAGCCGCCCGCCGCCGCCTCGGCGTCGCTCAGCGAGAAGCTCCGGCGGTGCTGCCCGCCGCCCACCGGAGACCAGCAGCCGAACTCCTCGGGCGGGTAAAACCCTTCTCCGCCGCCGCCGCCGCCGCCGCCGCCGTCGAACCTCGCCTGGTCGCCGGCGAACGGCGCGTCCTCGGAGTTGGCCCACGGCGCCGCGGGCGGAGAAGAGGCCTTTTTTTGGTGGGCGGCCGCAAGGAGGTCGGCGCGCGCCCTGGCGACGACGGCGAGGAGCAGGTGCTCGGGGCCGAAGGCGAGGCGGATCATGTCCTCCTCGCTCTTGTCCTGGATGAGGAGCATGCCCATGATCTTGGAGGCGAGCTCCGGGTCGAGCGCCTGCACCCGCGCGAACACCACCTTGGTGGCCTCGTAGGCGTCCATGGAGATGGCCTCCTCCGAGCGCTCCTCCTGGTGCGGTTTTGATGGAGACGAGGGAGATTGGAAGCGGTGAAACCTCTCGAAGTTACAGGGGAGGAGGGGAGCGGGGGGGCCTGAAGAGCACGGTGAATTAAATAGCACGGTTGGGGCGTGGTCTCGGGGAGAGGGAAAGTTGCCTCTTTTGTCTCCTTTTCCCCTCTTTTCAGTTTCCCTCCTCCAAATTTTGGGCTTGGTTTTTTTGGAGGGATTGGTTTTTTCTTGTGTGCCAAGGCGTCCTCATAGCATTGATCGAGGGGAATTAATGATCTTTGTTTGGTGATTCCCAGTATTCTTTGGTTGTACGTTCCGTAGTATTTAGCAGGGATGTTTCATTTTCAGGAAAGTGTTCAGGTTATATATAAGTAGTAAGACTATATAGAATAAACCAAAAATTGCAATTACTCGAAGATTTGAATATCAATGTGTCGTGGAGCGATTTATATATTGATTTGATAAAGGAAATAATGGTGCTCCGCTGTAAGTAACAACAACAGCTGGTGCCATCTGCCTAAAACGTATAATTTGTCGACGTGTATAACTAGTGTTATAACATTTTTTGTTTCATCATTGTCCATAAGTTGGGGTCGAATGTACAAACATGTTACCCTCGTAATGTCTATGTTCTATTCTCCCTCTCTTAAAAAATTATACGTGTACATGTGTCGTGACATTACTATGAATCGTATTGGCACCCTTCAAACCAATGGAGACGACATGAGGGTATTCATATTCTCAACTTGAGATGAAAATATACTCACTATTCTTGAAAGTTTGATAAAAAATATGTATCATATCAATTTGAGGTTGTGGTTTGGTGACTCCTATCTTATAATTTGGTTGGAAAAGTATTTGATTTTGATATTAAGTTTTAAAAACAAGTAGGTAAACGTAAGTAAGATTACTTGTCATTTTGATGACGTGCAAAACAAAAATGGAGCGAGGGGTCATACTCTTTAATTTAGTGTGTTGATTGTAGTGGTTTGCCAGTATAGACACTATGCACACACAATTACACAAAATATATGAATGATGCATATTAATATATTGATACAGTGAAATAATGGTGCTTCGTTGTAAATAACAACGACAGCTGGTGCCATCTTCCTAAACGTATAAAATGCACTAATTTGTCGACGTCTGAAATTAATGTTATAACATTTTTTGTTTCATCATTCCATAATTTGGGGTCTAATGTACAAACGTGTTACCCTTGTGATGTTCATGTGCTATTCTCCCTCTCTAAAAAGCTTATATGTGTACATGTGTCGTGACCTTACGATGAATTGTATGGGCTCCCTTCAACCATTGAAATGAACTTGAGATGAAATTATACTCACTTGAGATGAAAATATACTCACTTGAGGGTATTCATATTCTGAACTTAAGATGAAAATATACTCACTATTCTTAAAAAATTGAAAAAATTGTCATATCAATTTGAGGTTGTGGTCTGGTGACTTTTATCTTATTATTTAGTTGGGAAAGTATTTGATTTTGATATTAAGTTTTAAAAACAAGTGTGCAAAGCGTAAGTAAGATTGCTTGTTATTTCGCGACACGCAAAACAAAATGGAGCGAGGGGCCATATTCTTTAATTTAGTGTGTTGATTCTAGTGGTTTGCCAGTATAGACACCATGCACAAATAATTACACAAAAGATACGAATGATGTATATCAATGCGATGAAATAATGGTGCTCCATTGTGAATGACAACGACAGCTGGTGACATCTACTAAGAACGTATATTAATATACGACAATGTGCTATTTTGATATTGTCCGGAGTAGTGTCACGATATTTGTTTAAACTCTTTGTCCGTGGTTGAGGGTCGAAATAGTGGTAGACATTTGTCCAATATATAGATAAGGCGGTCTTGCAACAAATTGCTAAATAAATACTTTATTTAGTTCCAGCAAAATATTTTGGGGGCATGCCCACTTTGGCATGCACTGAGCTATGCTACTAGGTTACGTAAACAACCCAAGAAAATATTAGCTTGCTCTATTTCTCATTTCTAACTTTTTTCTCCACATATTCTTTTGTTTTGCACTCAATCGTATTCACACTCTACTTAATAAACTATTGGAAAATATGGCAAAGCAACAATAATAAAGTTGTTAATATTATTTCTCGTGTTCATGATAAGTTTTTAGTCTCCATGTTGTAACTGTATTAACCGAAAACTCAATACATGTGTGGATACATAAACAACATTGTGTCCTTGATTAAATAACGGGTAAGGTTTCGTAACCATGGACATCAGGACATGTGTTTTCATTTAATAATAAGGTCATGTCATTAGGGGAATGATGTGATGAAAAGAATCAAACTAAGCATAACAATTTGATTGTGTCACTATTAAATTGTCGTACTTTTCTAATGTCAAGTATCACATTCGTTAGACCATGAGATCATGGTACTCCCTAGTACCGAAAGAATACTTCATGGGCATCAACCGTCACTTTGTAAATGGTGATCATAATGGTGTTCTTCGGGCATCTCGTAAGGTACTGTTGGGTTGTATGAGTCAAGACTATGATTTGTCACTCCACGTGACAGAGAGATATTTATGGGCCCTCTCGGTAACACAACATTCTAAATATCTTGAAATCAAGTGACTAGTGAGTTTAGTCACGAGGATATTGTATTACAGTATGAAGAAAGAGAACTTGCTAGTAACGAGATTAAATTAGATATGGTGATACTGACGATTGAATCTCGAAAAAGTAACATATGGCAAGAGATATTCATATAATATATGGGAATCATTATGGAAATCCTTCTTTCCTCTATTGATTATTGATCATAGAGGTGTATCGATCATATCCACATGCTCTTGAACTCGTAGGGTGATACGTCGTAAACGTATCTATAAATTTTGATGTGCTATGTTTGTTTTATATCAACTATCTTATGTTTTGTCTACATTTTGAGATACTTTTATGCATTTTCTGGAACTAACCTATTAAAAAGATGCCGTAGTGCCAGTTGCCTCTTTTCTGTTGTTTTTACTTTAAGAAAAGCTGAAAAAGAAATATTATCGGAATTGGATCAGACAAAAGCCAAAGTCAATATTTTACCGGAAGACTCACGGAGCCAGAAGACAAGATGGAGGAGGGCCAGGGGCTGGCCACACCACCTGGAGGCGTGGGCCAGGCCGCGCCAGGGGGTGGTGTGGGACCCTCAGGCCTCCACCGACCTTGCATCTTCGCCTATATATTCGCCCCGAGACGAAAACCCTATTGACGAGATCAGATTTCCACGAAAAGTTCCACAGCACCGCCGCCACCGAAGAGAAGATTCAGGGGACAGAAGTCTCTGTTCTGGCACCCTGCCGGGACGGGGAAGTGCCCCCGGATCCATCTCCATTGACTCCACCGCCATCTCCATCGCCGTTGCTGACTCCCATGATAAGGAGGGAGTAGTTCTCTCTTGAGGCTAAGGGCTCTACAAGTAGCTATGTGTTCATCTCTCTCTATACATGATCTTATTGAGATCATGAGCTTTGTAATCTATAGATCTATTCTGCTACTCAAGCGCTTTAATGAATCTTTTCTTATCCCCACGTGTGTGAAGTTGATAGTGTGCACACCGTGTGGCACTTTGGCTAAGGTTACATAAATACTTATCATGAGTACAATTTGAGTTGGATGTCTCTATGAGAATGTGGTGTTTGTTGGAACCATCTAGCGCTCAAGGTGACATTGAGGGGTTATCTAGATGGGGAATGCAAACTTTAAGGTGTGTTGTTATAGCACTACATCGTCCAACCAGAGAGTAGTTCAAGGTAGCATCATAAAGAGAAGATATTTATATGAGAGTGTCCACTAGTGAAAGTATGATCCCTAGGCCTTATTTCTAAGCATTAAAATACCATTTACAATCAGTTCTGTTACAGGTTTGCTTGCTGCCACTCTTATTTCAGATTGCAATTACCACTTATAATCAACCATATTACTTTTATTTCACTATCTCTTCGCCGAACTAGTGCACCTATACACCTGACAAGTGTATTGAGTGTGTTGGGGATACAAGAGACTTCTTGTATCTTGATTGCAGGGTTGCTTAAGAGGGATACCTTTGACCACTTCCTCCTTGAGTTCGATAAACCTTGGGTGATCCACTTAAGGGAAACTTGTTGATGTTCTACAAACCTCTACACTTGGAGGCCTAACATTGTCTACAAGAATAGAAGCGTGCGTAGACATCAATCTATTTTCTGGCATCGATGCTGGGGAGGTAAGGTAAAAGGTACTCACATCCTTTGGCTACTAAGCTATCTTCTAGTACGGTTGTTGGTGTGTGAGTGCTCGAAGTTATTTCCTTTAGATTCTACAATTATAACTTTTTGTTTCTTGTTTTTATTTTCACTAGTTAGGCTTAACGGAAAACAACAAAAAAGATAGAGAGCTTTTTAGTATTTTCCGTAAGGTAGAACATAAATGGTTGGAAAAGAAATTTAAAAAACACATGGAACTTTCTTTGCATGCTAATAGCAATGTTATTAGTATGAATTTTTTGAACACCTTTGTTACTAATGCTATGGAAACGTCTAAGCTTGGGTAAGCTGGTTTTGATGAGCATGATATTTTTAGTCCCCCAAGCACGAAGGAGAAAATTTACTTTGATGATACTATACCTCCAATATATGATTATTACAATGATGAATATGATATTTTTAGTCCACCTACCATTGAGGGGGAAATTAATTATGATTACATTATTATTCCTATATTTGATGATTATGGTGATGAGAATAATAATGATAGCTATTTTGTTGAATTTTCTCCCACTACAATTAATAAGAATAACTATGCTTATGTGGAAAGTAATAATGATTATATGCATGTGGCTCATGATAAGAATGTTTTATGTGATAGTTATATTGTTAATTTTAGTCATGATGCTACTGAAAGTTATTATGAGAGAGAGAAACATGGTTTTATGTATCTCAACAATATTAAGTTTCTCCTCTTTATGTTGAAAATTTTGAAGTTGCACTTGTTTTGCTTTCGTATGCTTGTTGCTTTATGCTTTCATGACTTGTTTCTTTACAAGATTATTTTTCATAGGAAGTGGGTTAGACTTAAATATGTTTTATATTTTCTTTTTGATGCTCTCTTTACTTCAATTCATATTTCTTATGTGAGCATCATCGAAATTATCATGCCTAGCTCAAAGGCGTTAAAGAAAAGCATTTATTGGAATATAACCCAAATTTTTAGTCGATAAAATTTTCTTTTGTTGAGTTTTGGAAGTTATTGCCTCAGTAATAACCTTTCCTTATCATTTTTGTGTGGTTTTTATTCTAAGAATAACATCTAATGAGAGAGATATAATGTTTGGGAAAGTTACTGTCTCGAAACAGATTCTTGTGCTTCGCTGTAAAAATTCGTGAAAAATCTCTGTACGTAGGATTGAGATGTATTTTTTGTGCTTCTGCCTCAGGTTGTTATCTAACTTTCTTTAGTTTAACACTTTTCGTTTTGAGCAACAGAAGGTCTTCGGAAAAATCGGTTTTTACCTGCTGGTCTATTTTGATAGATTTCGGCCATTATTTGCATTTGCCTCTTAATCTCTTTCTCTTTGAGGTCTCCTTGATTATTTGAACTTTTAAAGGAATTGCTACAGTTGCTTGTGTTTTAATGGAAGTTTTACTTGTGTTTAAACTGAACCTTAAAACTTATTATCTTAAGTGCACTAATGTTGCTTATGAAGATTGTATAAAGTTTTGTATGAAGGAAATTATAAAGTGTAGGGAAGAACAATATGATAAGTTGAAGTATGGAAAAAAGCTCAAGCTTGAGGATGCCACCTGTGTCACCCCAAGAAATATTCAAGAAGTACAAGCGTCAAAGCTTGGGATGCCCAAGGGATCCCCTTCTTCATCAATAAAATTTCAGGTTTCTTCCAAACATTTTATTTTTATTGTTTCATGCATAATTGTGTTGTTCTTGGAGCGTCTTCATTTTCGTTTTTAGTTTTCATTTGCTTGGTTTGCTTAAATAAAGTTGGTTGGACCCCCGCATGCATACATAGTTTCAAATAGGTTGATTTGGATTGGAAAAGAGTAGGAAAGTTCATTCTTATAAGTGGTATAAAAGGAGCTTGTTTTTGACTGTGCCCTAGGCTTTGTCATGTCATGCTTGATATTGTTTTCACTTTATGCTTAGTGATTATTTTTGTAGCATGACTTGTTACAAACAATTGAGATTGCTTAATATGCCTTGGAAGAATCATGCGTTGTTTTAGCATATAAAAGCATAATATTGTGGTATTCTCCTTTAATGCTTTATTTGGATTGACTTGGCGCATGCTAACACCATGTTAAGACTATACCAAGTCACCATAGCCTCTATGATCATTTATTTTTCGTCTTGTAATATCACTTTATGCTTTAATTAATAATGTTTTGTCGCTTTGCATGATTATGGCTATTATTGCTCTCTTAGTTGGTCGCTCCCAGTCTTTTGCTAGCCTCCATACCAAATCTGAGTTCCACTCATGCATCCAACTCCAAATAAAACCAAGTTATTCCAAAGAGTCTACCATACCTACCTATTAGTATTTTCTATTCCAAGTATATTCATGTTTTTATCTACCTTTTGAATTAAACTTGTTATGTGAAAATTAGTGATCAAATCTCTAACGAACTTGATGACACACTTTACTTTTCTTGCACTTAATAAACTTGAACCATTGTGCCCATCTATGTTGCGTATATGCTTGCGCTTTATAAGTTGTGAATTAGCAAAACCATGTTACCATGGGGAACGCTTTCAACATTGCACTTTATTTAGTTGATATCATGTTCTTTTGCTTATGGATCTCGGTGGTGTGAAATGGAAGTGGAGCTTGTAAGGCTCATGGAGTTCGTATATGTGTTAGAGAAACGCCTGGGCGACTGGTCTAAGCCATGCCTAATCATGGTGGAATACTGCAGCATAACCATAGTTAGCAATCTATGAAGCATCCTCTATAAAAAAACATATGCAAATAGGAAAGAAAAAAGAAGAAAAAAAGAAGAAGAAAAAGCCTATGCAAATAATAAATAAAAGGATCACTGAGATGCTCATTGTCTGCTTGCCTTGTCATTTTGATATGGGTAATCTTCCGTATCATCGGGCAAGGGGTACCCCGTTAGCGGTTCTCTATGATACACATGTACTTAAAATGACAAGAACTTACCTGTGACTAAACTTGAGTAGCATGATGAACGGTACTCGTAAGTAAGGGGTATGAGATTTTCAGCTTATAACTTGTCAAGCATATCCTCATATTTGTTCACTTTAACCTTAATCACCTAAAGATTCTTATGATAGGGGCAATGAGACCTGAAAGCTAATAAGTACCATAATTTTTGGAAGCTTTTTATGAGACTTGAATCCCTGCTTCCTTCTATGAAGGGCCTTTCTTTTACTTTTATGTTGAGTCTCCATCTTCTATCTTTATGCACCTATTGAGAGAGCATAGTGACCATTCTTAGTTTAATGTGCATTGTCCCAAAACTTGTTGATTGATTCATAACTTTGATATTGCCTGTTCTTAAACTATTTGTATCTAGTCACCCTTATGAACTTTGAAGGTGTCCTATGCATTTATGTTTTGCTACAGTATGAGGGACAAGCTGAATACCATTCTCATTATGTTTTCTATATGTGAAACAAACAAACGTCTTTCAAAGCATTGTTATTCATGAATCATTTGTTTGTACCTCTTCATGTTATAACATAGTTGCTATATTTTATTGTAAGAACTATATCTTTCATGCTATGTTAAAGTACTATGATCCCAGCTATCAATGTTTTACAAATACCTTGATCAAGATTATGATGGTGCATGTCACCTCAAAAATTATTCTTTTTATCACTTACCTACTCGAGGACGAGCAACAGTTAAGCTTGGGGATGTTGATACGTCGTAAACGTATCTATAATTTTTGATGTTCCATGCTTGTTTTATATCAAATATCTTATGTTTGGTCTATATTTTGAGATACTTTTATGCATTTTCTCGAACTAACCTATTAACAAGATGCCACAGTGCGAGTTGCCTGTTTTCTACTGTTTTTGGTTTCAGAAAAGTTGGAAAAGGAATATTCTCGGAATTGGACCGGACAAAAGCCAAAGTCAATATTTTACCAGAAGACTAGCGGAGCTAGAAGACAAGACGGAGGAGGGCCAAGGGCTGGCCACACCACCTGGTGGAACGGGCTAGGCCAGGCAACGCCAGGGGGTGGTGTGGGCCCCTCAGGCCTCCACCGACCTTGCCTCTTCACCTATATATTCGCCCCAGGACGAAAACCCTAGTGACGAGATTAGATTTCCACGAATAGTTCCGCGGTGCCGCCGCCACCGAAGAGGAGATTCGGGGGACAGAAGTCTCTGTTCCGGCACCCTGTCGTGATGGGGAAGTGCCCTCGGATCCATCTCCATCGACTCCACCGCCATCTCCATCACCGTTGCTGACTCCCATGATGAGGAGGGAGTAGTTCTCTCTTGAGGCTAAGGGCTCTACAAGTAGCTATGTGTTCATTCCTCTCTCTATGCATGATCTTATTGAGATCATGAGCTTTATAATCTATAGATCTATTCTGCTACTCAAGTGCTTTAATGAAATCTCTGCTTATCCCCATGTGTGTGAAGTTGATAGTGTGCACACTGTGTGGCACTTTGGCTAAGGTTGCATAAATACTTATCATGAGTATAATTTGAGTTGGATGTCTCTATGAGAATGTGGTGTTTGTTGGAACCATCTAGCGCTCAAGGTGACAGTGAGGGGTTATCTAGATGGGGAATGCGAACTTTAAGGTGTGTTGTTATAGCCCTACATCGTCCAATTGGAGAGTAGTTTAGGGTAGCATCATGAATAGGAGATATTTATATGAGAGTGTCCACTAGTGAATGTATGATCCCTAGGCCTTGTTTCTAAGCATTAAAATACCGTTTACAATCAGTTATGTTACATGTTGGCTTGCTGCCTGATACATTGCAAATGTATCTTAATTTTTGATGTTCCATGCTTGGTTTTATCTACTTTCTTATGTTTAGTCCACACTTTGGAGTACTTTTTATATGATTTCTTGGACTAACCTATTAACAAGAGCCATAGTGCTAGTTGCCTGTTTTCCGCTGTTTTTGGTTCTAGGAAAGTCAGAAAATGAATATTCTCATAATTGGATGGGACAAAAGCCAAAGTTCCTATTTTACCGGAAGACTTGCGGAGCCAGAATATGAGACGGAGGAGGGCCAGGGCCTGGACACCCCCCCAGGCGTGGGTCGCCCCAGGCCGCGCCAGGGCATGGTGTGGGCCCCTCCGGCACCCCCTCGGTCTCCCCTCTCGCCTATAAGAGCCTCCCGATGTATAAACCCTAAATCGTGAATCAGAAATCCACGAAAAGTTTCGTAGCACCGCCGCCACTGAAGGGAAAGAAAGTCTCTGTTCTGGCACCCTGCCGGGACGGGGAAGTGCCCCCGGAGCCATCTCCATCGATCTCGATCGCCATCTCCATCAACGTTGCTGATTCCCATGATGAGAAGGGAGTAGTTCTTCCTCGAGGCTAAGGGTTTTACCGGTAGCTATGTGTTCATATCTCTCTCTATGCATGATCTTATTGAGATCATGAGCTTTGTAATCAAGTAGGTCTACCTTGCTACTCAAGTGCTTTAATAGATCTCTGCTCTTCCCATGTGTGTGAAAGTGACAGCATGCACACCATGGTGGCACTTAGGCTAGAGATTACAAATACTTGTTATAAGTTATATTTGGAGTTGGATGTCTTTATGAAATTGTGGTGTTTACTGGAACCATCTAGTGCTCAAGGTGACAGTGTGGGGTTTTCTAGATGGGAAAGACTTACTTTGAGGTGTGTTGTTATAGCCCTACCATGGATTAGAGTGTCCAACAGGAGAGTAGTTAAGAGTAGTATCATGAAGAGAATCTATTTATATGAGAGTGTTCACTAGTGAAAGTATGATCCCTAGGCCTTGTTTCTAAAAATTGATACACCGTTTGCAATTAGATCTGTTACACGTTTGCTTGCTTCCATCTTTATTTCAGTTTTGCTTTAGTCTCTTCCACGCCATCAAGCTATTTTCTATCACCATTACCACTTATAATTATCCATACCACTTGTATTTCACTATCTCTTTGCCGAACTAGTGCACCTATACACCTGACAAGTGTATTGGGTGTGTTGGGGACACAAGAGACTTCTTGTATCTTGATTGCAGGGTTGCTTGAGAGGGGATACCTTTGACCACTTCCTCCCTGAGTTCGATAAACCTTGGGTAATCCACTTAAGGGAAAACTTGCTGCTGTTCTACAAACCTCTGCACTTGGAGGCCCAACAACTGTCTACAAGAATAGAAGTGTGTAGACATCAAGCTATTTTCTGGCACCGTTGCCGGGGAGGTAAGGTAAAAGGTACTCACATCCTCCGGTGAGAGTGCTCGAGGTTATTTCCTTTAGATTCTGCAATTTTGTCTTTTTGTTTGTTGTTTTTATTTTCACTAGTTAGGCTTAATGGAAAACAACAACAAAATTAGAGAGCCTTATAGTATTTATCTTGAGTTAGGACATGAAGTGTTTGAAGAGAAAATTAAAAAACCTATGGAACTTTATTTGCATGCTAATAGCAATGTTGTTAGTATGAATTCTTTGGACACTATTATTGCTAATGCTATGGAAAAGTCTAAGCTTGGGGAAGCTAGTTTTTGTGAAAATGATCTTTTTAGTTCCCCAGCTTTGGAAGATAGCTATTCTATTGCTTATGATGATACCAAACCTCCAATTTATGGTGATTATAATGATGAATATGATATTTTCAGTCCACCTACTATTGAGGAGAAAATTAATGATTACAATATACCTCTTGTATTTGATGATTATGGTGATGAGAATAATAATGATAGCTATTTTGTTGAATTTGCTCCCACTATAATTAATAAGAATGACTATGTTTATGTGAATAGTATTAATTCTTTTATGCATGTGGCTCATTATAAGAATGTTTTATGTGATTGTTATATTGTTAATTTTATTCATGATGCTACTGAAAGCTTTTATAAGAGAGGGAAACATGGTTTTATGTGTCTCAACAATATTAAGTTTCCCCTCTTTATGTTGAAAATTTTGAAGTTGCACTGGTTTTGCTTTCCTATGCTTGTTGCTTTGTATTTTCATGACTTGTTTCTTTACAAGATTCCTATGCATAGGAAGTGGGTTAGACTTAAATGTGCTTTGAATTTGCTTCTTGATGCTCACTTTTATTTTAATTCATATTTCTTATATGAGCATCTTCTCAAACTATCATGCCTAACTTAAAGGCGTTAAAGAAAAGTACTTATTGGGAGATAACCCAAAAGTTTTAGATGAGTCTTGGAAGTTATTACTTCAGTAATAACCGCTCCTTATCCTTTTTATTTGCTTTTTGTGCCAAGAATAACCTCTAATGAGAGAGAAGTAATGTTTGGGAAAGTTGCTGTCCCAAAACAGATTTGTGTGCTTCACCGTAAAATTTCGTGTAAAATCTCTATACGTCCTTTTGAGGCTTGAATTTTGTGCTTCTGCCCCATATTGTTATCTAACTTTCATTAGTTCAACACTTTTTGATTTGAGCAACAGAAGGTCTTCGAAAAAATTCGTCTTTACCTGCTGGTCTGTTTTGACAGATTTCTGCCATTTTTCGCATTTGCTTCTTGTCGGTTCCATTTTGAGTTATTTTGGGGAATTGAGCTTTTTGAGGGAAGTGCTACAGTATCTTGTGTTCTAATGGAAGTTTTATTGGTGTTAGAACTGAACCTAAAGACTTATTATCTTGAGTGCACTAATGTTGCTGATAAAGATTGTGTGAAGTTTTGTATGAAGGAAAAATTTCAGGTGTATGGAAGGAATGAGTAATGAGATGAAGGATGGACTAAAGCTCAAGCTTGGGATGCCACACGTGTCACCCCAAGAAATATCCAAGAAGTACAAGCGTCAAAGCTTGGGGATGCCCAAGGCATCCCCTTCTTCATCAATAAAAATCCCAGGTTTCTTCCAAACACTTCATTTTTATTGTTTCATGCACAGTTGTGTTGTTCTTGGAGCGTCTTCTTTTTTGTTTTCATTTTGGTTTTTCGTTTGCTTGGTTTTATTAGTTTTCTGAATAAATTAGTTGGACCCCCTCTTTCATACATTGGTTTGCAAATAGTTTGGTTTGGATTGGAAAAGAGTAAGAAAGTTCATGCTTATGTGGTAAAAAGAGCTCGTTTTTGACTGTGGCCTATGCTTTGTCATGCCATGCTTGATATTGTTTTAGATTTATGCTTAGTATTCTTTGTTGTAGCATGACTTGTTATAAACAATTGAGATTGCTTAATGTGCCTTGGATGAATCATGCGTTGTTTTAGCATATTAAAGCATAGTATAGTGGTATTCTCCTTTGATGCTTTATTTGGGTTGACTTGGCACATGCTCACACCATGTTATGACTATATCAAGTCACCATAGCCTTTATGATCCTTTAGTTTTCAACTTGTAGTATCAATTTATGCTTTGATCAATGCTATTTTGTCGCTCTGCATGATTATGGCCATTACTGCTCTCTTAGTTTATTGTTCCCAGTCTTTTGCTAGCCTCCACAACCAAGTATGAGTTCCACTCATGCATCCAACTCCCTAAACCAAGTTATTCCAAAGAGTCCACCATACCTACCTACTAGCTTATGCTATTCCAAGTATATTCATGTTTTTGTTTACCTTCCAAATTAAACTTGTTATGAGAAAACTAGTGATTAAAGCTCTCACAAACTTGATGGCACACTTTACTTTTCTTGCCCTTAATAAATTTGAACCATTGTGTCGCCTATGTTGTATATGCTTGCACTTATTTGTTGGGGATTAGCAGAACCATGTTGTCATGGGGAACGCTTTCAACATTGCACGGGTACTTTGTACCTAGTTGATATCATGCTCTTTTGTCTATGGATGTCGTCGGTGTGAAATGAAAGGGGAGCTTGTAAGTCCATGGAGTTATGTATATGTGTTTGAGAAACGCCTGGGCCACTGGTCTAATCCATGCTGACATGGTGGAAACCTGCAGCGTAACCATAATGAGCTGTCTATGAAGCATTCTTCTTATAAAAAGAGTCCTATATTGAGAAAAAGAGAAAAAGAGAAAAATGAGATTATGAAAAGAGGAAAGAGAGAAAAAAGCACCATATTCCCATGGTAAATAAGAAGATTGCTGAGATGCTCCTTGTCTGCTTGCCTTGTCATTTTGATATGGGGATTCTTCCGTATCATCGGGCAAGGGGTACCCCGTTGGCGGTTCTCTATGATACACATGTACTTACGATGACAAGAACTTACAGGTGACTAAACTTGAGTAGCATGAGGAGCGACCCTCGTATTCAAGGAACATGAGATTTCTAACTTTTACTTCGTCAAGCATGTACACCATAGTTTGTTCACTTTAACCTTAATCACTTCAAGATGCTTATGATAGGGGCAATGAGAGCTGAAAGCTATAAGTAACATAATTTTTGGAAGCTCTTTATGAAACTTGAATCTCTGCTTCCTTCTATGAAGGCCTTTCTTCCACAATTACATTGAGTCTCCACCTTCTACCTTTATGCACCTACTTTGAGAGCATAGTGGCCATTCTTAGTTCTATGTGCATTGTCCCAAGACTTGTTGATTGATGCATAAGTTGATATTGCTTGTTTTAAACTATTTGTATCTAGTCACTCTTATGAACTTTGAAGGTGTCCTATGCATTTATATTTGCTAATCTATGAGGGACAAGCTAAATGCTATTATGTTATGTTTTCTTTATGTGAAACAAACAAACATCTTGCAAAGCATTGTTATTCATGAATCTTTTGTTTGTGCCTTTTCATATTGCAACATAGTTTCTTTGTCTATTGCTAGAACTTTGTCTTTCATGTTATGATTGAAGTACTATGATCCCAGCTTTGAATGTTTTACAAATACTTTGATCAAGTTTATGATGGCGCATGTCACCTCAAAAATTATTCTTTCTTTTTATCACTTACCTACTCGAGGACGAGCAGGAATTAAGCTTGGGGATGTTGATACATTGCAAATGTATCTATAATTTTTGATGTTCCATGCTTGGTTTTATCTACTTTCTTATGTTTTGTCCACACTTTTGAGTACTTTTCATATGATTTCTTGGACTAACCTATTAACAAGAGCCATAGTGCTAGTTGCCTGTTTTCTGCTGTTTTTGGTTCCAGGAAAGTCAGAAAATGAATATTCTCATAATTGGACGGAACAAAAGCCAAAGGTCCTATTTTACCGTAAGACTCACGGAGCCAGAATACAAGACGGAGGAGGGCCAGGGCCTGGCCACCCCCCCAGGCGCGGGTCCCCCAGGCCGCGCCAGGGCATGGTGTGGGCCCCTCCGGCACCCCCTCGGTCTCTCCTCTCGCCTATAAGAGCCTCCTGATGCATAAACCCTAAATCGTGAATCAGAACTCCACGAAAAGTTCCACAGCGCCTCCGCCATTGAAGGGGAGATTAGGGGGACAGAAAGTCTCTGTTCCGGCACCCTGCTGGGACGGGGAAGTGCCCCCGGAGCCATCTCCATCGATCTCCATCGCCATCTCCATCAACGTTGCTGATTCCCATGATGAGGAGGGAGTAGTTCTTCCTCGAGGCTAAGGGCTACCGGTAGCTATGTGTTCATCTCTCTCTATGCATGATCTTATTGAGATCATGAGCTTTGTAATCAAGTAGATCTACCTTGCTACTCAAGTGCTTTAATAGATCTCTGCTCTCCCCATGTGTGTGAAAGTGACAGCGTGCACACCATGGTGGCACTTAGGCTAGAGATTACAAATACTTGTTATGAGTTATATTTGGAGTTGGATGTCTTTATGAAATTGTGGTGTTTGTTGGAACCATCTAGTGCTCAAGGTGACAGTGTGGGGTTTTCTAGATGGGAAAGACTTACTTTGAGGTGTGTTGTTATAGCCCTACCATGGATTAGAGTGTCCAACCGGAGAGTAGTTAAGAGTAGTATCATGAAGAGAATATATTTATATGAGAGTGTTCACTAGTGAAAGTATGATCCCAGGCCTTGTTTCTAAGCATTGATACACCGTTTGCAATTAGATCTGTTACATGTTTGCTTGCTTCCATCTTTATTTCAGTTTTGCTTTAGTCTCTTCCACGCCATCAAGCTATTTTCTATCACCATTACCACTTATAATTATCCATACCACTTGTATTTCACTATCTCTTCGCCGAACTAGTGCACCTATACACCTGACAAGTGTATTGGGTGTGTTGGGGACACAAGAGACTTCTTGTATCTTGATTGCAGGGTTGCTTGAGAGGGGATACCTTTGACCACTTCCTCCCTGAGTTCGATAAACCTTGGGTAATCCACTTAAGGGAAAACTTGCTGTTGTTCTACAAACCTCTGCACTTGGAGGCCCAACAATTGTCTACAAGAATAGAAGTGCGTAGACATCACTTCCACTCTTATTTCAGATTGCAATTACCACTTATAATCATCCATATTACTTGTATTTCATTATCTCTTCGCCGAACTAGTGCACCTATACACCTGATAAGTGTATTGGGTGTGTTGGGGACACAGGAGACTTCTTGTATCTTGATTGCAGGGTTGCTTGAGAGGGATACCTTTGACCACTTCCTCCTTGAGTTCGATAAACCTTGGGTGATCCATTTAAGGGAAACTTGTTGTTGTTCTACAAACCTCTACACTTGGAGGCCTAACATTGTCTACAAGAATAGAAGCGTGCGTAGACATCAATCTATTTTCTGGCATCGATGCTGGGGAGGTAAGGTAAAAGTTACTCACATCCTCTGGCTACTAAGCTATCTTCTAGTACGGTTGCTGGTGTGTGAGTGCTCGTAGTTATTTCCTTTAGATTCTATAATTATATATTTTTGTTTCTTGTTTTTATTTTCACTAGTTAGGCTTAATGGAAAACAACAAAAAAGATAGAGAGCTTTTTAGTATTTTCCGTAAGGTAGAACATAAATGGTTGGAAAAGAAAATTAAAAAAATCCATGGAACTTTCTTTGCATGCTAATAGCAATGTTATTAGTATGAATTTTTTGAACACCTTTTTTACTAATGCTATGGAAACATCTAAGCTTGGGGAAGCTGGTTTTGATGAGCATGTTATTTTTAGTCCCCCAAGCATGAAGGAGAAAATTTACTTTGATGATACTATACCTCCAATATATGATGATTACAATGATGAACATGATATTTTTAGTCCACCTACTATTGAGGAGAAAATTAATTATGATTATAATATTCCTCCTATATTTGATGATTATGGTGATGAGAATAATAATGATAGCTATTTTGTAGAATTTGATCCCACTACAATTAATAAGAATAACGATGCTTATGTGGAAAGTAATAATGATTATATGCATGAGGCTCATGATAAGAAGGTTTTATGTGATAGTTATATTGTTAAGTTTAGTCATGATGCTACTGAAAGTTATTATGAGAGAGGGAAACATGGTTTTATGTATCTCAACAATATTAAGTTTCCCCACTTTATGTTGAAATTTTTGAAGTTGCACTTGTTTTGCTTTCGTATGCTTGTTGCTTTATGCTTTCATGACTTGTTTCTTTACAAGATTATTTTTCATAGGAAGTGGGTTAGACTTAAATATGTTTTATATTTGCCTTTTGATGGTCTCTTTACTTCAATTCATATTTCTTATGTGAGCATCATCGAAATTATCATGCCTAGCTCAAAGGCGTTAAAGAAAAGCACTTATTGGGATATAACCCAAATTTTAGTCAATAAAATTTTCTTTTGTTGAGTTTTGGAAGTTATTGCCTCAGTAATAACCTCTCCTTATCATTTTTGTGTGTTTTTTGTGCTAAGAATAACCTCTAATAAGAGAGATATAATGTTTGGGAAAGTTACTGTCCCGAAACAGATTCTTGTGCTTCGCTATAAAAATTCATGTAAAATCTCTATACGTAGGATTGAGATGTATTTTTTTGTGCTTCTGCCTCAGGTTGTTATCTAACTTTCATTAGTTTAACACTTTTCTATTTGAGCAACAGAAGGTCTTCGTAAAAATCGGTTTTTACCTGCTGGTCTGTTTGGACAGATTTCTGCCATTATTTGCATTTGCCTCTTAATCTCTTTCTCTCTGAGGTCTCCTTGATTATTTGAACTTTTAAAGGAATTGCTACAGTTGCTTGTGTTTTAATGGAAGTTTTACTTGTGTTTAAACTGAACCTTAAAACTTATTATCTTAAGTGCACTAATATTGCTAATGAAGATTGTGTGAAGTTTTGTATGAAGGAAATTTTAAAGTGTAGGGAAGAACAATGTGATAAGATGAAGTATGGAGAAAATCTCAAGCTTGGGGATGCCACCCATGTCACCCCAAGAAATATTCAAGAACTACAAGCGTCAAAGTTTGGGGATGCCCAAGGCATCCCCTTCTTCATCAATAAAAATTTCAGATTTCTTCCAAACACTTCATTTTTATTGTTTCATGCACAATTGTGTTGTTCTTGGAGCGTCTTCGTTTTTGTTTGCTTGGTTTGCTTAAATAAAGTTGGTTGGACCCCCGCATGCATACATAGTTTCAAATAGGTTTATTTGGATTGGAAAGGAGTATGAAAGTTCATTCTTATAAGTCGTATAAAAGGAGCTTGTTTTTGACTGTGGCCTAGGCTTTGTCATGTCATGCTTGATATTGTTTTGACTTTAGGCTTAGTGATTATTTCTGTAGCATGACTTGTTACAAGCAATTGAGATTGCTTAATGTTCCTTGAAAGAATGCGTTGTTTTAGCATATAAAAGCATAATATTGTGGTATTCTCCTTTAATGCTTTATTTGGGTTGACTTGGAGCATGCTCACACCATGTTAAGACTATACCAAGTCACCATAGCCTCTATGACCATTTAGTTTTCGTCTTGTAATATCACTTTATGCTTTAATTAATAATGTTTTGTCGTTTTGCATGATTATGGCCATTATTGATCTCTTAGTTGGTCGCTACCAGTCTTTTGCTAGCCTCCATACCAAGTATGAGTTCCACTCATGCATCCAACTCCAAATAAAACCAAGTTATTCAAAAGATTCTACCATACCTACCTATTAGCATCTGGTATTCCAAGTATATTCATGTTTTTATCTACCTTCCGAATTAAACTTGTTATGTGAAAATTAGTGATTAAAGCTCTCACGAACTTGATGGCACACTTTACTTTTCTTGCACTTAATAAACTTGAACCATTATGCCCATCTATGTTGCATATATGCTTGTGCTTTGTAAGTTGTGAATTAGCAGAATCATGTTACCATGGGGAACGCTTTCAACATTGCACTTTATTTAGTTGATATCATGTTCTTTTGCTTATGGATCCCGGTGGTGTGAAATGAAAGGGGAGCTTGTAAGTGAAGGAAATATGCCCTGAGAGGCAATAATAAAGTTGTTATTATGTATTCCTTATATATGATAGATGTTTATTTTGCATGCTATAATTGTATTGATCGGAAACGTCAATACATGTGTGTTTAATAAACAAAAAGGGTTCCTAGTTATGCCTCTCTTATAGACTAGCTTGTTGATTAACAAGATGATCAAGGTTTCCTAATCATGGACATTGGATGTTGTTAATAACAAGGTCACAACATTTGTGAAAGGATGTGATGAACATTCATCCAAAGTATAGCATTACGATCAAGTCATTATGTTTACATTGTTATAACATCATACGAAGTAATCTTTATCCTTAGACCATGAGATCATGTTAAGTGCTAACACCGGAAGAGTATCTTGATAACATCAAACGTCACACCTTAACTGGGTGACTATAAAGATGGGTTCAGTGCTACGAAGGTGTTATGTTGAGGCTCATGGATCAAGAGTGGAATTTGTCAATCCCGATGACAGATAGATATACTCTGGGCCCTCTCGGTGATATCACATTAAGGTAGCTTGTAAGCAAGTGATGTGATCACTAGAATGTTATATCACGGGAACGAGAAAAGAGTGCATGTCGGTAACGATATCAAACTAGGTATTTGGATATCGATGATCGAATCTCGGACATGTATTATATCAAGAGACAAAGGGATTAAATTACAAGCGTTAAAGGTTCTCACGATCACAGAAGTCATCGTTGAATATGCAGGAGTCAGTATGGACCTCTAGGTCCCGCTTCTGATTATTGATCTGAGAGGAGTCTCAATCATGTCTGCATTATTCGCGAACCGTAGGGTGACACACTTAAGAGTTACCGGACACCATTTTGGAGCACATATGTTTCAGACGAAAGAATTGCAAAGCGCAGGAATTGTTTCGATAGAAACCGGAAATTGTTTCGGGTGAAATTGTAGAAAGTGGTTCTGCATGTGAAATTGAAATATTGCAAGGGGTTATATGTGAATGTTTGTTAATTAAAGTAATTAAAAAAATTCTGAATAAATTTAATAAAAGAGTTTTATTAAATGAGAGAGCATTAAACTTAGAGAATTTTAATGCATTTAAAGTAGGGACTTTAAAGGGGAATGTGAAGCGGCATTTTAATGTGGAGGGGGTTACCACCACATGAATGGGGAGGTGATGGGTCACCCCCCATGCGCCGGCCATGGGGAAGGGGGTACCCCCCTCCTCCTCTAAAAGGCATCCCTCTTCCTCCTTCTTCCACACACCTCCTTGTGAAGGATCTCTCTCCCACTCTTGAATTATTCCCCCATGGTCTCGGATTAGCGAGATACATGTTCCCAGTGGCATTTCATCTGGAAGGAGTTGCTGCTTCCGTTGGATCGCTGGAGCGAGGAGGTGGAGGTTGTCTGGTGGCTTGAACGTGTGTGCGAGTGCGGATGCGCTGCTGAGTTGCGGCGCTCGGACTTCCTCACGATCTTGAGATCGACAAGTGTACGACTATATCAACCACGAGCTCCTACTCGTTAACAAAACTCCTTGTCTTCGACGGTAAGTTCTCGTTGGATGTATGTCCACCCGTTGCTATGTACCTAGTAGATAGATCTTTGCGTGTAGTTCTCATCGTAGGAAATTTTTTGTTTTCTATGCTACGGACCCAACAGTGGTATCAGAGCCTGATCTATGCGTAGGTGCTTTGCACGGGTAGTACACACATGTTTATATGTGGGCGATGATGATCATGTTATTGCATCTTCTATGTATTTTGGATATTGGTGGCACAGTGGGATGAAGCGGCCCGAACCAACCTTACATGTCATCGTACATGAGACCGGTTCCACGACTGACATGCAACTAGTTTTGCATAAGTGGCTGGCGGGTGTCTGTCTCTCCTACTATAGTCAATATCTATTTACAACGAGTTGCTAATAACTTGGTTATCCTCGTTGTGGTTCATGTTCGCAGGTAAGAACGGTTCTATCTCCGAAAGCCCTAAGCCACGTAAAACTTGCAATTGATAAATTAGAGGCGTCTAGTTTAGATCGTTGCTGGGCTAGTGTATTGATATGGTATTGTTGTAAGTAGATGTATTATAGATACTCTTACAACACATTCAACGTGTAAGTTCCATAGACCTTGGCCTTACACACAAAGGAATGATAGAGATCATACCACGATGCAAATGATAGAGATCAAATGCATGGACCATATCATCTCACTTTACACATTAGATGTTAGCATCTTATACTGCTAGTTTTGGCGCTTTCTGTAGCATTGTAAGATGATCCCTCATTTAGATATCAACATAAAAATGTGTTCTTCCTTAAGTATGCACCGTTCTGTGGATCGTGTTTCGAGACATCACATGATGATCGGGTGTACTCGAATCTATGCTTTCATAGGAACGAGTGTAAGCCAATTTTACACACACGAATACTAAGGTTCTTACTTGGCGAGCCTAGCATGTACAGACATGGCCTCGGAACACAGACCAAAAGGTTAAGCATGAGTCATATAGTTGATATGATGCCCATATAGATGCTCGCCTTTGAAGCTACATCAACTCACGTGATGATCAGACTTGGTGTAGTGGATTTGGTTCATGTAATCACCAAAAGGACACGAGGGATGTCGTTTTTGAGTGGGAGTTCATTAGTAATTTGGATTAGTTGAACTCACTCTATCATAAACTTAGTCTAAATAAACTTTACAAATTCTGTTGTAGATGGCACCACCTGCTTTTAATTTCAATGTGTTCACGGAGAAAGAGAATCTTTCTGCGAATGGTAGCAACTTCACCAACTGGGCTATGAATTTGAGGATTCTCCTCACTGCTGCACAAAAGCAATATGTGCTAGATGCGCCGCTAGGCCCCCCACCAGCTATTGATGCCCTTGACGAAGAAAAGAATGTCTATGTGACTCGTCAGGAGGACCACAACTTAGTTCATTGCGGCATACTGTATGGGCTAGAGCCAGAACTTCGAAAGCGTTTCGAAAATGGCAATGTTTTGATACCATGGGAGAATTGAAAATGATTTTCGATACCCATGCTGCCGTAGAGAGTTATAATGCTACTAAAAAGTTCTTTAGCTGCATGATGGAGGAGAACAGCTCCGTTAGTGAGCATGTACTCAAAATGTCTGGGTACGCCGATAAGCTTGTGTCCTTGGGAATAACGATTCCCATTGACTTAGGCATACATCGTGTTCTACAATCTCTGTCACCTAGCTACAAGAGCTTCGTGATGAACTATAATATGCAGGGCATGAAGAAGTCTCTTCCCGAGCTTTTGTCAATGCTTAAGACTGCAGAAGTGGAGATTAGGAAAGAACATCAAGTGTTGATGATCAATAGGACCATCGGTTTCAAGAAGGACAAGAAAGGCAAGCACAAGGGAAAGAAGGGTGGCAAATCTGTTGCCGCACCTGAAAAGAAACCCCGAGCTGGCCCTAAGTCTGACACTGAGTGTTACTATTGCAAGGGGATTGGCCATTGGAAGCACAATTGCCCCAAGTATTTGGCGGACAAGAAGTCCGGCAAGGCAAACAAAGGTATATATGATATACATGTTATTGATGTGTACTTGACTAGTACTTGCGGTAGCACCTGGGTATTTGATACGGGATCGGTTGCTAATATATGCAACTCGGTTCAGGGGCTGCAGAACAAGCGACAACTAGAAAGGGATGAGATCATGATGCGGGCAATGGATCAAAAGTTGATGTGATCGCCATCGGGGCGCTACCTCTCCATATGCCATCGGGATTAGTTATAAACCTAAATAATTGTTATTTGGTGCCTGCACTGAGCATGAACATTGTATCCGGATCGTGTTTGATGCAAAGTGGTTATTCCTTTAAATCTAAAAACAATGGTTGTTCGATTTATAAGAATGATATCTTGTATGGTCATGCACCTGTGTTGAATGGTTTATTTCTGTTGGATCTCGATAGTAATATTACGCATATTCATAATGTTAATGCTAAAAAGATTAAACTTGATAATGATATATCTGCATATATGTGGCACTGCCGTCTAGGTCATATTGGTGTTAAACGCATGAAGAAACTCCATTCTGATGGACTTTTGGAATCACTTGATTTTGAATCATTTGATACATGTGAGCCATGCCTTATGGGCAAGATGACTAGAACGCCATTTTCTGGTTCAATGGAACGGGCGACAGATTTGTTGGAAATCATACATACTGATGTATGTGGACCAATGAGTGTGTCGGCACGAGGTGGATATCGTTATTTTGTTACTTTCACGGATGATTTGAGTAGATACGGGTATATCTATTTGATGAAACACAAGTCTGAAACTTTTGAAAAGTTCAAGGAATTTCAGAATGAAGTGGAAAATCATCGTAATAGAAAGATCAAATTTCTTCGATCTGACCGTGGAGGTGAGTATCTAAGTTACGAGTTTAGCACACATATGAAAGAGTGTGGAATAGTTTCACAACTCACGCCTGCCGGAACACCACAACGTAATGGTGTGTCGGAACGTCGTAATCGTACTTTATTGGATATGGTTCGATCTATGATGTCTCTGACTGACTTGCCACTATCATTTTGGGGTTATGCACTGGAAACAGCTGCATTCACTTTAAATCGGGCACCATCTAAATCCGTTGAAACGACACCGTATGAATTATGGTTTGGAAACAAACCTAAGTTGTCATTTCTTAAAGTTTGGGGATGCGATGTTTATGTGAAGAAACTTCAACCAGATAAACTCGAACCCAAAGCGGAAAATGCGTCTTCATAGGATACCCTAAGGAAACGATTGGGTATACCTTCTATCACAGATCCGAGGGTAAGGTTTTTGTTGCCAAGAATGGATCCTTTCTTGAGAAGGAGTATCTCGCAAAAGGTGTCAGTAGTCGGAAGGTAGAACTCGAAGAGGTTATTGAACCTTCTCTTCATGAAATGGCGAGTAGCGCAGCACCAGATACTATTTCGAAGTTGACTTCACCTAATGAAGAGAGAGCTAATGATATTGATCATGAAACTCCGAAAGAGGACACTACCGAACCTCGCAGGTCAAGTAGGACACGTGCAGCTCCTGAACTGTATGGTAATCCTGTTGTGAATTTCATGGTTGATGAAATGGATGCCCTGCGACGTATGTAGAAGTGATGATGAGCCCGGATTCCAACAAATGGCTAGAAGCCATGAAATCCGAGATGGAATCCATGTACGAGAACCAAGTTTGGACCTTGGTGGACTTACCTCATGATCGAAAGGCCATTGAGAATAAATGGATTTTCAAAAGAAAAACCAATGCTGATGGTAATGTGACCATCTATAAGGCTCTACTTGTTGCAAAGGGGTTTCGACAAATTCAAGGAGTTGACTACGATGAGACATTCTCTCCTGTAGTGATGCTTAAGTCGGTTAGGATTATGTTAGCAATTGCTGCATATTTTGATTATGAAATATGGCAGATGGATGTCAAAACGGCATTCCTCAATGGTAATATTGAAGAAGAGTTGTATATGATACAACCTAAGGGTTTTGTCGATCCTAAGGATGCTAATAAGGTATGCAAACTTCAGCGATCCATCTATGGACTGAAGCAAGCATCCTGGAGTTGGAATCTCCGCTTTGATGAGGTGATCAAAGAGTTTAGATTTGTCCAAACTTATGGAGAGGATTGTATTTACAAGAAAGTGAGTGGGAGCAATGTGGCATTTCTGATATTATATGTGGATGACATATTATTGATTGGAAATGATATAGATCTTTTAAACAGTGTTAAAAGTTATCTAAACAGCAAATTTTCGATGAAAGACCTTGGTGAAGCGTCATATATATTAGGCATTAAAATCTATAGAGATAGATCAAGGCGCCTAATTGGGATATCGAAGAGTACATACCTTGATAAGATATTAAAGAAGTTTAATATGGACGGAAGTAAGAAGGGGTTCTTACCTATGTTGCAAGGCAAGACATTGAGTAAGACTCAAAGTCCGGCTACGGCGAAAGAAAGAGAGATAATGGATAAGATCCCCTATGCCTCGACCATAGGCTCTATAATGTATGCCATGCTATGTACAAGACCGGATGTGGCACATGCTATTAGTTTGACTAGTAGCTACCAATCTGATCCAGGTTCGGAACACTGGATAGCGGTCAAGAACATCCTCAAGTACTTGAGAAGAACTAGGGATATGTTTCTTATATACGGAGGTGAAGAAGAGCTAGTCGCTAAGTGTTATGTTGATGCTAGCTTTGACACCGATCCAGATGACTCTAAGTCTCAATCCGGATACGTATTTCTCTTGAACGGAGCATCAGTTAGTTGGAGGAGTTCCAAACAACCTGTGGTGGCTGGATCAACGACGGAGGCGGAATATGTTGCTGCTTCAGAAGCGGCACAGGAAGCGGTTTGGATGAAAGAGTTCATTACTGAACTAGGTGTGGTTCCTAGTGCATTGGACCCGATGGTGATCTATTGTGACAAAAATGGAGCCATAGCCAACGCCAAGGAACCGAGGTCTCACAAGAATTCCAAGCATATTAAGCGCCGGTTTCACTCCATCCGCGAACATGTCAAGGATGGAGATATAAAGATTTGTAAAGTACACAAGGACCTAAATGTAGCAGATCCGTTGACTAAAGCTCTCCCTAGGGCAAAACATGATCAACACCAGAACTCCATGGGTGTTAGATTTATCACTATGTGAACTAGATTATTGTCTCTAGTGCAAGTGGGAGACTAGAGGAAATATGCCCTAAGGGGCAATAATAAAGTTGTTATTATGTATTCCTTATATATGATAGATGTTTATTTTGCATGCTATAATTGTATTGATCGGAAACGTCAATACATGTGTGTTTAATAAACAAAAAGGGTTCCTAGTTATGCCTCTGTTATAGACTAGCTTGTTGATTAACAAGATGATCAAGGTTTCCTGATCATGGACATTGGATGTTCTTAATAACAAGGTCATATCATTTCTGAAATGATGTGATGAACATTCATCCAAAGTATAGCATTATGATCAAGTCATTATGTTTACATTGCTATAAAATCATACAAAGTAATCTTTATCCTTAGACCATGAGATCATGTTAATTGCTAACACCAGAAGAGTATCTTGATAACATCAAACGTCACACCGTAACTGGGTGACTATAAAGATGGGTTCAGTGCTAAGAAGGTGTTATGTTGAGGCTCATGGATCAAGAGTGGAATTTGTCAATCCCGATGACAGATAGATATACTCTGGGCCCTCTTGGTGATATCACATTATGGTAGCTTGCAAGCAAGTGATGTGATCACTAGAATGTTATATCACGGGAACGAGAAAAGAGTGCATGTAGGTAACGATATCAAACTAGGTATTTGGATATCGATGATCGAATCTCAGACATGTATTATATCAAGAGAAAAATGGATTAAATTACAAGCGTTAAAGGTTCTCACGATCACAGAAGTCATCGTTGAATATGCAGGAGTCAGTATGGACCTCTAGGTCCCGCTTCTGATTATTGATCTGAGAGGAGTCTCAATCATGTCTGCATTATTCGCGAACCGTAGGGTGACACACTTAAGAGTTAACGGACACCATTTTGAAGCACATATGTTTTAGACGAATTGCAAAGCGCAAGAATTGTTTCGATAGAAACCGGAAATTATTTCGGGTGAAATTGCAGAAAGTGGTTCTGCATGTGATATTGAAATATTGCAAGGGGTTATATGTGAATGTTTGTTAATTAAAGTAATTAACAAAATTCTGAATAAATCTAATAAAAGAGTTTTATTAAATGAGAGAGCATTAAACTTAGAGAATTTTAATGCATTTAAAGTAGGGACTTTAAAGGGGAATGTGAAGAGGCATTTTAATGTGGAGGGGTTACCACCACATGAATGGGGAGGTGAGGGGTCACCCCCATGCGCCGGCCATGGGGAAGGGGTACCCCTCCTCCTATAAAAGGCATCCATCTTCCTCCTTCTTCCACACACCTCCTTGTGAAGGATCTCTCTACCCCTCTAGAATTATTCCCCCATGGTATCGGATTAGCGAGATACATGTTCCCGGTGGCATTTCGTTTGGAAGGAGTTGCTGCTTCCGCTGGATCGCTAGATCGAGGAGGTGGAGGTTGTCTAGTGGCTTGAACGTGTGTGCGAGTGCGGATGCGCTGCTGAGTTGCGGCGCTCTGACTTCCTCACGATCTTGAGATCGACAAGTGTACGACTACATCAACCACGAGTTCCTACTCGTTAACAAAACTCGTTGTCTTCGAGGGTAAGTTCTCGTTGGATGTATGTCCACCCGTTGCTATGTACCTAGTAGATAGATCTTGGCGTGTAGTTCTCATCATAGGAATTTTTTTGTTTTCTATGGTGCGGACCCGACAGTAAGTCTCATGGAGTTCGTATATGTGTTAGAGAAAGGCATGGGTGGCTGGTCTAAGCCATGCCTAATCATGGTGGAAACCTGCAGCATAACCATAGTCAGCAATCTATGAAGCATCCTCTATAAAAAAACCTATGCAAATAGGAAATAAAAAAGAGAAAAAAAAGAAAAAGAAAAAAACCCTATGCAAATAGGAAATAAAAGGATCGCTGAGATGCTCATTGGCTGCTTGCCTTGTCATTTTGATATGGAGAATCTTCTGTATCATCGGGCAAGAGGTACCCCATTGGCGGTTCTCTATGATACACATGTACTTACAATGACAAGAACTTATCTGTGACTAAACTTGAGTAGCATGAGGAACAATACTCGTAAGTAAGGGGCATGAGATTTTTAGCTTATAACTTGTCAAGCATATCCTCATATTTGTTCACTTTAACCTTAATCACCTAAAGATGCTTATGATAGGGGCAATGAGAGCTGAAAGCTAATAAGTACCATAATTTTTGGAAGCTCTTTATGAGACTTGAATCCATGCTTCCTTCTATAAGGGCCTTTCTTTTACTTTTATGTTGAGTCTCCATCTTCTATCTTTATTCACCGATTGAGAGAGCATAGTGGCCATTCTTAGTTTAATGTGCATTGTCCCAAAACTTGTTGATTGATTCATAACTTTGATATTGCCTATTCTTAAACTATTTGTATCTAGTGACCCTTATGAACTTTGAAGGTGTCCTATGCATTTATGTTTTGCTACACTATGAGGGACAAGCTGAATACCATTCTCATTATGTTTTCTATATGTGAAACAAACAAATGTCTTTCAAAGTACTGTTATTCATGAAACTTTTGTTTGTACCTCTTCATGTTTTAAGATAGTTGTTATGTCTTATTGTTAGAACTATATCTTTCATCCTATGTTAAAGTACTATGATCCCAACTATGAATGTTCTACAAATACCTTGATCAAGATTATGATGGTGCATGACACCTCAAAAAATATTCTTTTTATCACTTACCTACTCGAGGACAAGCAGGAGTTAAGCTTGGGGATGTTGATATGTCGTAAACGTATCTATAATTTTTGATGTTCCATGCTTGTTTTATATCAACTATCTTATGTTTTGCCTACATTCTGAGATACTTTTATGCATTTTCTGGAACTAACCTATTAACAAGATGCCACAGTGCTAGTTGCCTATGTTCTGCTATTTTTGGTTTCAGAAAAGATGGAAAAGAAATATTCTCAAAATTGGACCGGACAAAAGCCAAAGTCAATATTTTACCGGAAGACTCACGGAGCCAGAAGACAAGACGGAGGAGGGCCAGGGGCTAGCCACACCACCTAGTGGCGCGGGCCATGCCGGGGGGTCGTGTGGGCCCCTCAGGCCTCCACCGACCTTGCCTCTTCGCCTATATATTCGCCCACGGACGAAAACCCTAGTGACGAGATCAGATTTCCACGAAAAGTTCCGCAGCGCCGCCGCCACCGAAGAGGAGATTCAGGGGACATAAGTCTCTATTCCGGCACCCTGTCAGGACGGGGAAGTGCCCCCGGATCCATCTCCATCGACTCCACCACCATCTCCATCGCCATTGCTGACTCCCATGTTGAGGAGGGAGTAGTTCTCTCTAGAGGCTAAGGGCTCTACAAGTAGCTATGTGTTCATCTCTCTCTCTATGCATGATATTATTGACATCATGAGATTTGTAATCTATAGATCTATTCTGCTATTCAAGTGCTTTAATGAATCTCTGCTTATCCCCACATGTGTGAAGTTGAAAGTGTGCACACCGTGTGGCACTTTGGCTAAGGTTACATAAATACTTACCATCAGTATAATTTGAGTTGGATGTCTCTATGAGAATGTGGTGTTTGTTGGAACCATCTAGCGCTCAAGGTGAAAGTGAGAGGTTATCTAGACGGGGAATGCGAACTTTAAGGTGTGTAGTTATTATCCTATGATGGCTCAGTGTCGGCGCCAGAAAAATGCTGGTGCGGTGTTGATGTAGAGCTCGTTGGGAACCCCAAGAGGAAGGTATGATGAGCACAGCAGCAAGTTTCCCTCAGTTATGAAACCAAGGTTTAATCGAACCAGTAGGAGCAAGGAAACATCCCAAAGGTGTTGCTAGCTGAGCCTTGGCACGGCGCACTACCGGTGCTAGTAGCAACATGGAGACCTGCACAACACAACCACAGAACTTTGTCCCCAACTTGCGATGAGGTTGTCAATCTCACCGTGTTTTGCTAAAAACAAAGGATTAAACGTATCGAATGGAAGGAAGTAATAGTTTGCAGAAAGTAAACACAAAACAGTAAAAGTTTGTAGATTGTATGTAAAGAAAAAGGACCGGGATCCATAGTTCACTAGAGGTGGCTCTCCTTAAGATAGATAACATGCTGGGTGAACAAATTACAGCGGGGCAATTGACAAACATCGAGAAAGCAATACATGCATATACTAATCATCTTGACTCCTTTGGAACTTGATTGGACATTACAACATTATACATAGACCGCCATCCAACTGCATCTATGACTAATAATCCACCTTCAGGTTATCATCCGAACCCCCTCCAGTATTAAGTTGCAAGCAACAGATTATTGCTTTACGAACTGCGTGTAAAGTAAACAATACGATTGTTCTATGAACAAAGGATTGTTGTTTTCTCCCTAGTAGCAACAACACATCTAGTACCTTAGAGATTTCTGTCACTTCCCCAGATTACCAGAGGCATGAACCCCCCTATCGAGCATAAATACTAACTCTTGGAGTTGCTAGCATCTACTTGGCCAAGATAGCTACTAACAACGGAAAGCATGCAAGATCACAAATAACAAAGACATGATAGAATCAATAATGAATCTGAAATAGCATCTCAATATCCATCGGATCCCCGCAAACACAACATGCAGAATTACAAATAGATGATCTTGATCATGAACGGAGCTCACAAGATCTAGACATGAAAGCACAAAGGAGGAGAACCAGCCATCTAGCTACTACATGGATCCGTAGTCCAAGGATGAACTACTCACGCATCACACGGGAGGCTTGCATGGTGATGAAGAAGGCCTCCAGGGCGAATTCCCCTCTCCGGCAGGGTGCCGGGAAGAGCTTCAGATCCCTCCTGATCTAGGGATTGAGATGACGGTGGCTACAGACTCTTTTGTGGATTTTTGATCGGGCCCTTAGGGTTTTCGTCCCGAGGGCATCTTATAGGCGGAAGGAGAGGCCGAGGGGGTGCCGGGGTCGGCCAGACCATCCCTTGGCATGGGCCAGGCCTAGCCGCGCGGCCCAGGTGGTATGGCCGGCCCCCAACCCTTCTCCATCTCGTATTCTGGCATCTGATGACTTCCGGAAAAATAGGCACTTTGGCTTTTGTCTCGTCCAATTCCGAGAATATTCATTTTCTGACTTTCCTGGAATCGAAAACAGCAGAAAATAGGCAGCTGGCACTGTGGCTCTTGTTAATAGGTTAGTCCAAGAAATCATATGAAAATTACTCCAAAGTGTGGACAAAACACAAGAAAGTGGATAAAACCAAGCATGGAACATCAAAAATTATAGATACATTTGCAATGTATCAACATCACCAAGCTTAACTCCTGCTCGTCCTCGAGTAGGAAAGTGATAAAAAGAAAGAATAATTTTTGAGGTGACATGCACCATCAAAGACTTGATCAAAGTATTTGTGAAACATTCAAAGCTGGGATCATAGTACTTCAATCATAACATGAAAGACAAAGTTCTAGCAATAAGACAAAGAAACTATGATGCAACATGAAAAGGCACAAACAAAAGATTCATGAATAACAATGCTTTGCAAGACGTTTGTTTGTTTCACATAAAGAAAACGTAGCATAATAGTATTCAGCTTGTCCCTCATAGAGTAGCAAATATAAATGCATAGGACACCTTCAAAGTTCATAAGAGTGACTAGATACAAATAGTTTAAAACAAGCAATATCAAGTTATGCATCAATCAACTAGTCTTGGGACAATGCACATAGAACAAGAATGGCCACTATGCTCTTAAAGTAAGTGCATAAAGGTAGAAGGTGGAGACTCAATATAATGGTGGAAGAAAGGCATTTATAAAAGGAAGTAGGGATTCAAGTCTCATAAAGAGCTTCCAAAAATTATGGTACTTATAGCTTTCAGCTCTCATTGCCCCTATCATAAGCATCTTGAAGTGATTAAGGTTAAAGTGAACAAACTATGGTGTACATGCTTGACGAAGTATAAGTTAGAAATCTCATGTCCCTTGTATACGAGGGCCGCTCCTCATGCTACTCAAGTTTAGTCACCGGTAAGTTCTTGTCATCATAAGTACATGTGTAGCATAGAGAACCGCCAACGGGGTACCCCTTGCTCGATGATACGGAAGAATCCTCATATCAAAATGACAAGGCAAGCCAACAACGAGCATCTCAGCAATATTCTTATTTACCATGGGAATATGGTGCTTTTTCTCTCTTTCCTCTTTTCATAATCTCATTTTTTTCTCTTTTCTCTTTTTTCTTAATATAGGACTCTTTGTTTATAAGAATAATGCTTCATAGACAGCTCATTATGGTTACGCTGCAGGTTTCCACCATGTCAGCATGGATTAGACCAGCGGCCCAGGGTATTCTCTAACACATATACATAACTCCATGGACTTACAAGCTCCCCTTTCATTTCACACCAACGACATCCATATACAAAAGCATGATATCAACTAGGTACAAGTACCAAGTTCAATGTTGAAAGCGTTCCCAATGACAACATGGTTCTGCTAATTCCCAAAAAATAAGTGCAAGCATATACAACATAGACGACACAATGGTTCAGGTTTATTAAGGGCAAGAAAAAGTAAAGTGTGCCATCAAGTTCGTGAGAGCTTTAATCACTAGTTTTCTCATAACAAGTTTAATTTGGAAGGTAAACAAAAGCATGAATATACTTGGAATAACATAAGCTAGTAGGTAGGTATGGTGAACTCTTTGGAATAACTTGGTTTAGGGAGTTGGGTGCACGAGTGGAACTCATACTTGGTTGTGGAGGCTAGCAAAAGACTGGGAGCGACAAACTAAGAGAGCAATGATGGCCATAATCATGCAGAGCGACAAAACATCATTGATCAAAGCATAAAGTGATACTACAAGGTGAAAACTAAAGGATCATAAAGGCTATGGTGACTTGGGATAGTCATAACATGGTGTGAGCATGCACCAATTCAACCCAAATAAAGCATCAAAGGAGAATACCACTATACTATGCTTTAATATGCTAAAACAACACATGATTCATCCAAAGCACATTAAGCAATCTCAATTGTTTATAACAAGTCATGCTACAACAAAGAATACTAAGCATAAAGACAAAAAAATATCAAGCATGGCATGACAAAGCATAGGCCACAGTCAAAAACGAGCTCTTTTTACCACATAAGCATGAACTTTCCTACTCTTTTCCAATCCAAACCAAACTATTTGCAAACCAATGTATGAAAGAGGGGGTCCAACCAATTTATTCAGAAAACTAAGAAAACCAAGCAAACGAAAAACCAAAACGAAAACGAAAAAGAAGACGCTCCAAGAATAACACAACTGTGCATGAAACAATAAAAATGAAGCGTTTGGAAGAAACCTGAGATTTTTATTGATGAAGAAGAGGATGCCTTGGGTATCCCCAAGCTTTGACGCTTGTACTTCTTGGATATTTCTTGGGGTGACACGCGTGGAATCCCCAAGCTTGAGCTTTAGTCCATCCTTCATCTCATTACTCATTCCTTCCATACACCTGAAATTTTTTCCTTCATACAAAACTTCACACAATCTTTATTAGCAATATTAGTGTAGTCAAGATAAATAAATCTTAAGGTTCAGTTCTAACACCAAATAAAATTATATTAGAACACTAGCTACTGTAGCACTTCCCTAAAAAAGCTCAATTCCCCAAAAGAACTAAAAAAGGAACCAACAAGAAGCAAATGCAGAAAATAGCAGAAATCTGTCAAAACAGACCAGCAGGTAAAGACGAATTTTTTCGAAGACCTTCTGTTGCTCAAATCAAAAAGTGTTGAACTAAAGAAAGTTAGATAACAACCTGGGGCAGAAGCACAAAAATTCACGCCTCAAAAAGACGTTCAGAGATTTTACACGAATGTTTATGGTGACGCACAGAAATCTGTTTCGGGACAACAACTTTCCCAATCATTACTTCTTTCTCATTAGAGGTTACTCTTGGCACAAAAAGCAAATAAAAAGGATAAGGAGTGGTTATTACAGAGGTAATAACTTCCAAGACTCATCTAAAACTTTTGGGTTATCTCCCAATAAGTACTTTTCTTTAATGCCTTTAAGTTAGGCATTAGAAGGAAGAAAAAGAATCAAGTGTTCTCAAATGAAGAAGCATTAAGATCAATACCAGAAATATTTTCAACAAGGCAAGGTATATCATCCAAATAAGTTCTAGAGGATCCTCTCTCAATGCTCTTAGGTTCACTATTCTCATCAAAAGGGTTTGCAGGAACAATCCAATCAAGATTCTTTTCTATGGCATCATGTATTGCTACTAGTTTAAAGGGTATTGGTATCTTAGGTTCCTCCCCATTAGGTTCAGTTCTGTTCATATTTTCTCGTGTACAAGCAACATCTACACATGAGCCTAGCATATTGAAACGTTCAAAGACTTTCCTAGCTTCCTTGGCAACATCATAGAACTCCTTAAACAAAGTTTCTAGAATAAAATCCCTCTTTTCAGGGTCTTCAATTTCTTTAAGCTTAAGAAAAATTACTTGCATTAAGGGGATGAGGTTAACAAACCTAGCTTCTAACATGTGAATTAAAGAAGCTGCAGCAATCTCATAGTTTGGAGCAAGTTCTACAAGGGATCTATCCTCAGTATCCTCATGTTTACTAACATGATTAAAGAATTCTTCAATATTATCTTTCCCAATTATAGAACCACTACCAATTGAAAGGTCTTTCAAGGTGAATTTAGGGATCAACATGGTGAGCTAAGGAAGAGGTGACAACTAAAGGAGACTTAATTTTGTGTGTGTTTTTGGAATAAGAAAGCAAACTTGTAAAACTATTTTTTGTGTGTTTTTGATAAAGAAAACAAGCAAACAAAGCAAAAAGAAACTAAGCAAAACAAAAATAACAAAGTAAAGAGATTGGTTATGAGGGACTCCCCTTGTGAAGATGTCCTTGAATCCCCAGCAACGGCGCCAGAAAAATGCTTGATGGCTCAGTGTCGGCGCTAGAAAAATGCTGGTGCGGTGTTGATGTAGAGCTCGTTGGGATCCCCAAGAGGAAGGTATGATGAGCACAACAACAAGTTTCCCTCAGTTATGAAACCAAGGTTTAATCGAACCAGTAGGAGCAAGGAAACACCCCAAAGGTGTTGCTAGCGGAGCCTTGGCATGGCGCACTACCGGTACTAGTAGTAACGTGGAGACCCGCACAACACAACAAAATAACTTTGTCCCCAACTTGCGATGAGGTTGTCAATCTCACCGTGTTTTGCTGAAAACAAAGGATTAAACGTATCGAATGGAAGGAAGTAATAGTTTGCAGAAAATAAACACAAAATAGTAAAAGTTTGTAGATTGTATGTAAAGAAAAAGGACCGGGATCCATAGTTCACTAGAGGTGGCTCTCCTTAAGATAGATAACATGCTGGGTGAACAAATTACAGCGGGGCAATTGACAAACATCGAGAAAGCAATACATGCATATACTAATCATCTTGACTCCTTTGGAACTTGATTGGACATTACAACATTATACATAGACCGCCATCCAACTGCATCTATGACTAATAATCCACCTTCAGGTTATCATCCGAACCCCCTCCAGTATTAAGTTGCAAGCAACAGATTATTGCTTTACGAACTGCGTGTAAAGTAAACAATACGATTGTTCTATGAACAAAGGATTGTTGTTTTATCCCTAGTAGCAACAACACATCACCTTAGAGATTTCTATCACTTCCCCAGATTACCAGAGGCGTGAACCCACTATCGAGCATAAATACTAACTCTTGGAGTTGCTAGCATCTACTTGGCCAAGATAGCTACTAACAACGGCAAGCATGCAAGATCACAAATAACAAAGACATGATAGAATCAATAATCAATCTGAAATAGCATATCAATATCCATCGGATCCCCGCCAACACAACATGCATAATTACAAATAGATGATCTTGATCATGAACGGAGCTCACAAGATCTAGAAATGAAAGAACAAAGGAGGAGAACCAGCCATCTAGCTACTACATGGATCCGTAGTCCAAGGATGAACTACTCACGCATCACACCGGAGGCTTACATGGTGATCAAGAAGGCCTCCAGGGTGAATTCCCCTCTCTGGCAGGGTGCCGGGAAGAGCTTCAGATCCCTCCTGATCTAGGGATGGAGATGACGGTGGCTACAAACTCTTTTGTGGATTTTTTGATCGGGCCCTTAGGGTTTTCGCCTCGAAGGCATCTTATAGGCGGAAGGAGAGGCCGAGGGGGTGCTGGGGTCAGCCAGACCACCCCCTGGCGCGGGCCAGGCCTGGTCGTGCGGCCAGGTGGTGTGGAAGGCCCCCAGCCCTTCTCCGTCTCGTAGTCGGGCATCTGATGACTTCCGGAAAAATAGGCACTTTGGCTTTTGTCCCGTCCAATTCTGAGAATATTCATTTTCTGACTTTCCTGGAACCAAAAACAGCAGAAAACAGGCAGCTGACACTATGACTCTTGTTAATAGGTTTTTCCAAGAAATCATATGAAAAGTACTCCAAAGTGTGGACAAAACACAAGAAAGTGGATAAAACCAAGCATGGAACATCAAAAATTATAGATACATTTGCAATGTATCACCCTACATCATCCAACCGGAGAGTAGTTCAGGGTAGCATCATGAAGAGAAGATATTTATATGAGAGTGTCCACTAGTGAAAGTATGATCCCTAGGCCTTGTTTCTAAGCATTAAAATACCGTTTACAATCAGTTCTATTACATGTTTTCTTGCTGCCACTCTTATTTCAGATTGCAATTACCACTTATAATCATCCATATTACTTCTATTTCACTATCTCTTCACCGAGCTAGTGCACCTATACACCTGACAAGTGTATTGGGTGTGTTGGGGACATAAGAGACTTCTTGTATCTTGATTGTAGGGTTGCTTGAGAGGGATACCTTTGACCACTTCCTCTTTGAGTTCGATAAACCTCGGGTGATCCACTTAAGGGAAACTTGCTGCCGTTCTACAAACCTCTGCACTTGGAGGCCCAACACTGTCTACAAGAATAGAAGTGTGCGTAGACATCAAGCCATCTTCTGACGCCGTTGCTGGGGAGGTAAGGTAAAAGATACTCACATCCTCTGGCTACTAAGCTATCTTCTAGTACAATTGTTGGTGTGTGAGTGCTTGAAGTTATTTCCTTTAGATTCTGCAATTATATCTTTTTGTTTCTTGTTTTTATTTTCACTAGTTAGGCCTAATGGAAAACAACAACAAAAAAAGATTTTTTAGTGTTTTCCCTATTCATTGTTGTAGATGTAGTTCAGATTTGCTATCCTCTCTCTGTTGCGATTTACCAAGGGAGCATATTTCTCCGGGAGCCTGTTCTTCTAGCGGTCGCTCTTCTGTGGATCAAAAGCATCCATGCCTGAATCACAGTCATGAGGACAATTGTCTGGATAATAACCTTCAGCGATTGGTCATAATCAAATCAATGTTGCATAAGTAGCTAACAAATTAGTGATTTCGAACTAACTAGGTACGGGGCTACCATTGGGGGAAGTGGGGGCGCGATGCTTACATGCATGGTTGAAAACAACAACTACCGACCGTAGCTAGACACAACGGTGATGAGAGGGTGATTGAGACGAAGAGGAGAACCTGGTGCCAGAGACGACGGAATGAGGAACAAGGTGTTAGTGCTGTGGATCTAAATTGCCACCGCCAATAGAGCCACCGTCCAAAAGAAAAATGAGGATGAATTTGTTTTGCACGAGCGGTGAGGTGATAAAATAGGAGGACGGTAAGACTACTTTTCACGTCAAACCGTGCAACCATGTTTTCGCCTCCCGCCATCTTCGCGTTGGATTCTCACTCATGTCGTTCCTCTCCTCGCACTCACCAACATTGTCCCCGCATAAATGGTCAGACTATTTTTTTGACAACCAATACCACATATATTCATAGCAACAAATAACACACGGTAGAGATACATAAACTATCTTCAATGACTATAAAATAAAGTCTAAAAGAAAACAAGTAAATCTCGAAGATCTTCAAAATCTTCTTCTTCCATGACACAATGTTGCACTTTTGTGAAGGCAGCCCAATAAACATCACATAGATGTCAAACCATAGACCTGCAAATACAAATGAGGGTTCTCCCATAGCATTGATCGAGGGAATTTATGATGTTTGTTTGGTGATTTCCAGTATTCTTTGGTTGTACATACCAGTATTTGGCAGGGATGTTTCATTTTCAGGAAAGTGTTCAAGTTACATGGAATAAACCAAAAATTGCAATTACCTGAAGATTTGAATATCAATGTGTCATGGAGCGATTTATATATTGATTTGATAAAGGAAATAATGGTGCTCCGTTGTAAATAACAACGACAACTGGTGCCATCTGCCTAAAACGTATAATTTGTCGACGTGTGTAACTAGTGTTATAACATTTTTTGTTTCATCATTGTCCATAAGTTGGGGTCGAATGTACAAACATGTTACCCTCGTAATATCTATGTTCTATTCTCCCTCTCTTAAAAAATTATACGTGTACATGTGTCGTGACATTACTATGAATCGTATTGGCACTCTTCAAACCAATGGAGACAACATGAGGGTATTCATATTCTCAACTTGAGATGAAAATATACTCACTATTCTTGAAAGTTTGATAAAAATATGTATCATATCAATTTGAGGTTGTGGTTTGGAGACTCCTATCTTATAATTTGGTTGGTAAAGTATTTGATTTTGATATTAAGTTTTAAAAACAAGTAGGCAAACAATAAGTAAGATTACTTGTCATTTTGGTGACGCGCAAAACAAAAATGGAGCGAGGGGTCATACTCTTTAATTTAGTGTGTTGATTGTAGTGGTTTGCCACTATGGACACTATGCACACACAGTTACACAAAATATATGAATGATGTATATCAATATATTGATACAGTGAAATAATGGTGCTTCATTGTAAATAACAACGACAGCTGGTGCCATATTCCTAAACGTATAAAATGCACTAATTTGTCAACGCGTGAAATTAATGTTATACCATTTTTTGTTTCATCATTCCATAATTTGGTGTCTAATGTACAAACTTGTTACCCTTGTGATGTTCATGTGCTATTCTCCCTCTCTAAAAAGCTTATATGTGTACATGTGACCTTACGATGAATCGTATGGGATCCCTTCACACCAATGGAGACAACATGAGGGTATTCATATTCTGAACTTGAGATGAAAATATACTCACTATTCTTAGAAGTTTGAAAAAACTGTCATATCAATTTGAGGTTGTGGTCTGGTGACTCTTATCTTATTATTTTGGTTGGGAAAGTATTTAATTTTGATATTAAGTTTTAAAAACAAGTTTGCAAAGCGTAAGTAAGATTACTTGTTATTTTGGCGACACACAAAACAAAATGGAGCGAGGGGCCATATTATTTAATTTAGTGTATTGATTGTAGTTGTTTACCGGTATAGAAACCATGCACACACAATTACACAAAAGATATAAATGATGTATATCAATACGGTGAAATAATGGTGCTCCATTGTGAATGACAACGACAGCTGGTGACATCTACTAAGAACGTATATTAATATACGACAGTGTGCTATTTTGATATTGTCCGGAGTAGTGTCACGATATTTGTTTAAACTCTTTGTCCATGGTTGAGGGTCGAAATAGTGGTAGACATTTGTCCAATATATAGATAAGGCGGTCTTGCAACAAATTGCTAAATAAATACTTTATTTAGTTCCAGCAAAATATTTTGGGGGCATGCCCACTTTGGCATGCACTGAGCTATGCTACTAGGTTACGTAAACAACCCAAGAAAATATTAGCTTGCTCTATTTCTCATTTCTAACTTTTTTCTCCACATATTCTTTTGTTTTGCACTCAATCGTATTCACACTCTACTTAATAAACTATTGGAAAATATGGCAAAGCAACAATAATAAAGTTGTTAATATTATTTCTCGTGTTCATGATAAGTTTTTAGTCTCCATGTTGTAACTGTATTAACCGAAAACTCAATACATGTGTGGATACATAAACAACATTGTGTCCTTGATTAAATAACGGGTAAAGTTTCCTAACCATGGACATCAGGACATGTGTTTTCATTTAATAATAAGGTCATGTCATTAGGGGAATGATGTGATGAAAAGAATCAAACTAAGCATAACAATTTGATTGTGTCACTATTAAATTGTCGTACTTTTCTAATGTCAAGTATCACATTCGTTAGGCCATGAGATCATGGTACTCCCTAGTACCGAAAGAATACTTCATGGGCATCAACCGTCACTTTGTAAATGGTGATCATAATGGTGTTCTTCGGGCATCTCGTAAGGTACTGTTGGGTTGTATGAGTCAAGACTATGATTTGTCACTCCACGTGATAGAGAGATATTTATGGGCCCTCTCGGTAACACAACATTCTAAATATCTTGAAATCAAGTGACTAGTGAGTTTAGTCACGAGGATATTGTATTACAGTATGAAGAAAGAGAACTTGCTAGTAACGAGATTAAATTAGATATGGTGATACTGACGATTGAATCTCGAAAAAGTAACATATCGCAAGAGATATTTGTATAATATATGGGAATCATTATGGAAATCCATCTTTCCTCTATTGATTATTGATCATAGAGGTGTATCGATCATATCCACATGCTCTTGAACTCGTAGGGTCATATACTTAATGTTCGTTGACGCTAGGGTAGTAATGAGATATTTAAGATGGTGATGACGATTTTTGATTCAGTGTCTCGGGTGAGATCCATGACATCACGAGGAGCTTCGGAATGGCCGGAGATAAACAAACATATATAATAAGGTGGTTTTAGGGGTCCACAAAAGTTCGAGAATTTTTTAGTATTGTACCGAGAACATTCTAGATGGTTCTGGGGGTCGAGCAGTGGAGTCACCTATCCGGAGGGACCACATGGGCCTGTGAGGGGGAACCTCGGCCTACATGGGCTAGGGCACCCATCCCTAAGGCCCATGCTCCACCACAAAGGGGCAACCCCTAGCCGCTAAAGGTGGACCAACTTAGGGGCAAGTTGAAAAGGATATGCCCTGGGGTCAAATAATAAATAGGTTTATTACCACATCACAAATTAGTTCATAATAGTTTCATATTGTGCTATAACTATATAAAACGGAAACATTGATATATGTGTGGTATGTAAACAAACCAGGTCCCTAGTAGCCTCTAATTAACTAGTTCGTTGGGCAACCGATGATCAAGGTTTCCTAATCATGGAGCATTTATGTCAGTTGACAACAGAGGCATATTATTGGAGAATGATATTATGAACATTACCCACTTGAAATATTGCAGTGAGATCAAGTCACATGGTTTATCGTTGCAATCCTCAAAAATTAAGTGACCTAGACTGTGAGATCACATTAACGATTGTCTCCCGCGGCTAGTTTGATTACATCAAACGTCATGTCTGCAACTAGGTAACTATAAAGATGTGCATCAGGTATTCCAGAGGAACAATTGAGGCCTGTGAATCAAGATCAGGATTTGTGCACTCGCGTGACAGGAAGATACACTAGACCCATTCGGTGAGACTGTACCCAATAGGTTTCAATCATTCACTAGGTCAGCGGATACAATATCACGATAATGACTTAAGTGGACTTATCAGTAACGAGATAGGCTTGTCGATACAATAGATCAAATCTCGGATAAGTTATGTATCGAAGAAACAAAGGGATATGGACACAAAGTTTATGGTTCGAACACGACATAGTCTCGTAAAATGCGTGGGGGTCATTATGGACATCCTGGTCCCATTATTGATCATTGATCGAGAGAGATCTCGATCATGTGTGTCTCATTTCCAAACTGTAGGGTAATACACTTAAGGGTCTTACGATGTTCTGAGATCAATATGGAAAGAATGGATCATATATATGGGAAAGAATAGGATCGGAATCGTTCTAATAGAACATTGACAGAATAGTTCCGAAAAGGATATGGAGATGTTCAGAAGAGGAATAAGTCGGAAGATGTTTTTGGATTAATGGAGATTAAAATATACATTTATATGTATTAATTATGAATTATTATATATTAAATAAAATATTTAAATTAATAATTAAGGGGCAACCTCCAGACATGGGCCGAATTTCTAGAGGGAAGATAGCCCATGAGGGAGGTCGCTGCAGCAGTTGGGCCAAGACGTGGCCCACACAGGCGAGCCAGCGGGCGAACGCACGCGCGTGTGCACGTGCATGTAATGAGTCCAAAATTGAAGTATATTTAAGTATATAAATTATTTATAGTGTCACTCATTACATGTTACGTCTATCTACAACTATCCGTATTATGTATGATTACTAGTCCTCATTCATTTTCATATGGACTATACACAATTAGTAGTTTAGTAAGATTTTATTACCTTCTCCTTTTCTTTGACTTGTGTGTAGGTGCTATGAGCAATCATGGATAAAAGGAGCTGAGAAGATGCAATATGGAGGACCTGCAGGCACCAGACTTAGCCATTTGAGGAGAGGAACAAGTGAATTTTTCCATCAATTCTAAATGAAGATCCAAGGTCGTGGTGTTGTAGCCCTCGTTCATACGAATCCAACGAGCCAAAAACACCTCAATCGGAGTCCGTACGAAGAAATGACGACCAAAACACTACAGAGTCTAGATGGCGTAACGACCACTGGAACGGGCGGAGCCTGCCCATACCGTACGGTCATACCATCCTCCTATGTCTTTGTTTCGTCTACCAGAACAACATTTGCGAAGGCTCAGTGGGAATATTCAGCCTCTAGCCCCGTTGGTTCACGAAGCCGATCTTCAGATGCCTATTTAAAGAGGGGAAAACCCTAGAAGAAGGGAGAGTCCACACACACCATAGAGGCGGAGCCTTGCCGCTCCACCACCTCCATAGCCGCCGCCCACAATATCTACACCACCATACCACTCAAGGAGGATAGGATACTTTCATCTTGAAGGGCTTTGCATCGATCTTTATCACCATCTTCATCAACAACGTCTCCAACTTTGATCCCCTTTGTTTACTTTGTTGCAATCCAATCTCTATTGTGGATTTGCACTTGTATTCAATTGTACCTTCATATTTCATCCATACTATTTACATGATGTCGATCCCCTTCATGTATGAGTAGTTACCTCGTTCTTGGAGAGAGATGGTGAAACCCTAGTATTATTGTGCATTGAAATAAAGATGATCTATTACTTGTGTTCATGATCTATTGATCTATGATGTGTGTTTGATCTCTCTCTTTAGATGGTATGTGTAGTCGGCCACATATCATTTACCTTCGGGTCTATGAAATTCCTTTGGGCGTGTTTGGAAGTGTGCCCTAAGCTATTGTGACTAGAAGTACCGGCTAGAAACCTGCACAGTCAAAGGAGGAATAAAGAGAGAATCACTAAGCTAATTATGATATCCACGGGGAGACCCTTAATTGCGGTGGTTTGTATGGGTGGCTGCTCTTAGACATCGCAGTGGTTATTTAGAGATGACATTATCCTTGGCTCAACAAAGTGACTACCTACGAGCCTTGCGGTGAACATCTTATTATGGAGATCTCTCCACACATATCATGACATAAGAAATAGGTTATCCTAATCATTCATAATTCTCCCATGCTAGTGGTTAATCCTACGCTCCTTGAGAACCCCTCAATCATATCACACAACACTTCATAGACACTCTCTTGCTTTAGTTTACTTTTGTTATTTACTTTGTTACTTGCTACTTCAAATCTCTCTTGTTTACTACTGTTGCAACTTACAGTGTAGAATATTTCCAAACACCATTTTGGGTGCGAACGTGGCCACACTGACAACATGGTTGCGGGGTTGTGTTGATTGTCATCTGCAAATCTTCCAAGGAACGAAATTAATAAATAATATGTGTTGCTACAAGTACTGCAATAACCCTATTATTGATCGTAGGGGCTGCAGGATAAGCCAGCCCACGAGCCTCGCTGGTGCCAAGAGAGGGCGTTGGCGGGCGCGAGTAGGTAGACGACATGTGGGCCGCGATGGCCGGCTCACCCCGGCGAACCACCTCATCCGCACGGGCCACTGGGTCGCGGGCAGGTCCAGCCAGCACCGACATCTGCCCCTCCTCTCCAATTTGTTTAGTCGCTAATGGGGACTTGAGGGTAGGGAGTCCTACTTTTTCGCCTATATATATGAGTTTACATTGATGGGAAAAAGACACATAAAAATAAAAGGGGATTTCTTAAGGACTATTTTCTTAGGGAATTTTCCCTCCTCTTTCTCACTTGATTTTCACGAGTGTGGTTCCATGAAGAACCGCGCATAAGAAGGTTGACACCATCGGCACACCGTCGCACTGCTGGATCCTGGTTCTAGAGGGTCTACTTCAGCATCCCGACTAGATCAAGGAGAACGGGAGTCGTCGTCGGACACCGTACGTGTGCGAGTATTCAGATAGCGTGGCCACTTGTGGTGCTGGGCTGTCATACAAGAACCAGGAAGAGACGAGCAAGGAGCTTCTTGACCTCGAGGTTGGCTACAAGTTTGAATACTTCAACCACGTTCCTCACGGGACGTTAACCGCGTTTAGTCTACAAGGATATGTCACCGAATCTCTATTTCCGTTATTGCACTAAGTCGTAGGTAGATCTGGGTGTTTCGGTTATTCTACCATAGAAATTTTTGTTTTCTATTGCGAATACTCTTCAGTGGTATCAGAACTGATCTATACGTAGTTATCCTAGTACGGGTAGACCACATGTTGGGTGCAGGGCATTGATCGCATAGTTTTCACCTTCTCACGTGTAATTTTTCATATTGAAGTATTGTGATATGAAGTGGCCCGGACCGACCTTAATATATATCATACGCGAGACTGGTTTCATGCTAGACATACGACTTATGTTGTATAAGTGTCCAGCGGGTGTCTATCTCTCTCACAATAGTTAATATGACATTTACAACAAAAGGCCCTGGGAGGGAAGTAATAAGATAACTACTAGATCAATGTTTTGGTTGATGTTCGTAGATATGAACGGTTTTATCTTGGTAGTCCTAACAACCATCTAAAATCTACAATTAATAAAGTAGAATCTTTATCTAATGGGGATGGTGCTTGTAATATGATGCGGCCATAAAACTTCATGTAAAATGACCAGCTGGTAGTGCCACACAAAGGACGTCACACTAGTGGCGTATAATGGCGATCATGCCGCACAACATGAAGTACCACGCCATATGGCAGTTATAAAATTTCATGTGATGTTATTTTGTGCATCATGTTTTGCTTGGTTATATTAGATACGTGATGGTAGTAGAATAGGATAATCCCTAAATAATACCAACTTCAGTGTTCTCCCATTAGTGTACACCACAAAAAAAAGTTTGAAGTAATGAAGCAGGCTGTGACGATCGGGTGCTAGACATCTCTGCGTTTGCGTACGGTGGGGACAAGCCATGTATGCACTACAAATACACTATCGTTGAATTGGCGAGCCTAGCATGTATATACATGGCCTCGGAACATAGTAGATCGAAGATAGAGCATGAGTCACATTAACAATGTGCTCGATGGATATAATCCACCCTGGCAACTGCATCAAAGGCCGTGATGATCGGGGATGATGTGGTGTAAATGGATCGTGTGATCGCTAGAATCATATTAGGGATGATGACAGGGAGTTCTTGTGTTTATTTGATTATAAAACTAGAACCCATAATTATGAACTTAGCCTTATGTCTCTGCAAATGTCCTTATAGATCATGGCAAATAGAATTCTACCATTCAACACTGGATCTCTATTCCATGATGAGTTTCTTTGAGTAGACGGGTCCAACTTCATAGACTGGTATCAACGCTTAAAGGATGTATTCATGGACAATGGCGCAATCTACACTATACAAGACCCACTAGGATATCCTCCCAAAGCTGGTGCAAGTGAAGAGCACCATGATGAATACCACGATCGTCGTGGTATGTGCATTTATGCAAGTAGCGCTATTCAGTTCAGCCTAGCACCTGAAATGTGTGCGTAATTTATGCACACTCAATTGTATGAGATGATGATTGATTTGAAGGCGATGTTCGAAGGAAAATTCAGGCTTATTAAGTTTGACTCCTTGGCAAGTTTCTTTCACAAAAGATGGAAGAAAACACATGTCTGGACACTCACGTGGAGATTATGTATGACTTGCATGATTCGCTCGCATTCCATGCGGACTACTAGATGGACGACAAGCTCATGATAGATGGGGTGCTTCGTTCACTTCCCCCTAGCTATGAGAATGCCGTCAAAGGATATATTATGAAAGGGTACAGTTCGCCTTTCATAGATTCCTTTAACAGTTGAACTGTGAAGGTAGAACCCATTTCTGGGGAAATCATCGATTGAGCAGGTCTATGTGATATACAACTTATAAATGTGTTTATCACATAACACAGTTGCAATTTTACCAAGTATACTGATACTTGTTCTTGTTTTATGAAAACATGACCATCTGCATGGCTGTTGCGTGGAGAAGACGAGGTGACAAGGCGTGTTGATGGCATACAATATGTTGATGGCCGATGACATTTCTCCTTCTGTATTTATTGTGTAGATTAGTTGAGATTAGAATAGTTTTGCAATCGATTTGAGAGTATGAACTTACTAGTGTGTCTTGATTCTCGTGAGACGATTATTCATACTGAATTTGTAACAAACTAGTTGTTCGATTATTATGAATGATTTCTACTATGATCACAATGTTCGATTATGAACAAATATTATTCTCATTATAGTCCTAATGGTAATGCCTTATGCATTTGTAAAATCCCACAAAACTAAAATATATCCAAACTTAATAATGAAAAACACTATAGTTTAAGTCATAACAGTGTTGTAAGCTTTTCTGTTTATGAAATCATGAAGTCATGGAGTGTTCATAAATCCTCTCATATTACAGTACTAGGCCATCTAGGTATGGATGACTAAAACCAATACATTCTGGTAAAACAGAATGTATAAATTATTGAATACTATACACAATGATGTATTATTCATCAATAAGGTAGAAATCATTATTTCATAGAAAGAATTGCAGAATTAAGTGGATAGCAGTATTCATTTAATAAAGCATGAGTTTGAAAAACAGTTTTATATGTTCAAATATCTTTGGATTAAAAGTGGATATAACATTAATGAGAAAATGAAGGTCTCTATGATTTGATCAAAGGGGAATGTCATTTGAGTTACGATTTTAGCACACGAAAGACTTGTGAAAAAACGTTTCACAAATTATGTTGATTGAATATATCAAAGTGTACTGATATAACTCAAACATCATAATCATAATGTATTGGATACATATGGTCTAAAGAGAATCTCTGAATAGGTTATCGTATAAATTTAGAACTATAAATCATAGAATTGACAAACACTCATGAAATTAGGAAATCATCCAGATTCAAGGAAACATCACCACAAGGGTTGTGGCACATTCGAGTTTTCTAGAGACTTTGATAAAGTCGTTGCGAATAACTCTTTATGCAGGTACTCATAAGCAATTATGAATACAAAACCTTCCATAATACAAGTTGGTTATTGTCCAAAGTAACCCTTATCAAGAAAGGTTCTCGAAAAGAATTTGATGGAAGAAAGTGAGAGTTTGAAATAAGATATTCAATCTTACCCAATTTTGAGTTGCACAGTGGAATGTGTTCCGTGAAACAAAACTCTACCAGAAATGGGTGAAACTAATGATTATGATCATGATGTTTCGATTAAAGACTTTACTTACGAAAAGTAGGATTCGATGGTACATTTCCAGAATTGGTGGAAATACATTGGTTCACTTAACATGTTATTCGAACATGACACACCTACAAATTGCAAAAGAAGCGATGGTAAACCTAAGTGCAAGAGATGATTTAAGGATCATAAAATACAAGGTAAATTGCATTTGAAGCTTGCAAAATTAATGTGATTACTTGATTTTATCAAAGTAATGGTTACTTGATAAATCCCAAATAACTTGGAGTTATAAGGAAGAAATGCAACCTTAAAAGAAAGGCCTAGAACCTCGATTTGTCATAAAGATTGTCTTGACAAATTTAATGGTTAACTATATAAATGTAGTGATGTTTAAAAGCCTAGTGGATTTAATTAGCAATTGAAATGAAATTATGAATTGCTGGTTGATTTAAAAAAACTTAAAATTCTCCAATTAGAAATTGAAGAAAGGTTGTAATTAGTACAACATGAAAAGGATTGTTAAATCACATGGATGCTAAAAACATCTTCTAATGGAAAATCTCGATTTGATTGGATCAAATGATTTTGGGCATTACCAAAATATCAAGAAAGTCCATACTTGTGAAGTATTTGAGTGGGAGCTATAGGGATATCGAAAAAGGACTCATATGTGATGACATTTTGAGTGAAAGCGTGATGAACATCACTTTATATGTGTTTGACATATACATGGATGGCATAATTGATATTAGAAATATTTAAGGTAAATATTCTATGGATGGAATTGAATAAAATATTAAATATTGAAATCTATTGAGATAGATTGGCATATTTAATAAACATCAAATCCATAATGTTTATGATGGGATTCTAAAACGAGTTCAGAATGCCCTAGATTAGATTCTGAAAAGGTTTCAGAATAGGACAAACAAAGTTGTTTTTTTAATCTAGGTGAAACATTTAAGTAAGCAACGAATGTTGATTAGGGAAATAAGGATGATGCTCATCCTATATGAATCTGCCATATGTTTCTTCCACGAAATCAACGTGTTATGTACTTGGCTAGGATGTGACCCTTGATTCTTAATAGGCTCTGAGGTGGTTCGTGAAATCACTGAACCAGTAAATAAGCGGATCACAAAGGGTTTAGAAAGGGATCTACATAGATATTGGAATAGTGACTAAAGGTATGACTAGTTTGGCTCATGAAGTTCAACTTCAGCCGAGCACATTTCTAGTATAATGACAACAGTGAAAGTCCTCGTGATTGATCGACCATCATTAGAAATACTAAGAAATAAAAGTCTTACTTTGTCACCTAAATTCAGGTGCATTATGAGATAATGTGATAAGTGTAAAATTGGGAGACACTTAAAAGATTTTTAGAAGACATGTAAATCTGGTAATCAAATCAAGGATAGAGAGGTTTCCTATAAGCAAGCATGATCAAAACATATATGTTTGTGATCGGTAAAAAATAGCTAGATTATTTGTAATCTAGTGCAAGTGGGAGACTGAAAGGGATATGCCCTAGAGGAAAATAATAAGTAGATTTATTATCATATCTCGAATTAGTTCATAATAGTTTTATACTGTGCTATAACTGTATCAAGTGGGAACATTGATATATGTGTGGTACTTAAACAAGCCAGGTCCCTAGTAGCCTCTATTTAACTAGTTCATTGGGCAACCAATAATCAAGGTTTCCTAGTCATGGAGCATTTATGCCAGTTGACAACGAGTCATATCCTTAGAGAATGATATGATGGACATTACCCACTTGAAGTATTACAGTGAGATCAAGTCACATGGTTTATCGCTGCAATTCTTAGAAACTAAGTGATCTTCTCGTTGGACCGTGAGATCACATTAATCACTATCTCATGCGGCTGCTTTGATTACATCAAATGTCATTTCCGTAACTTGGTGACTATAAAGGTGTGCATAAGGAATTCTAGAGGAAAAGTTGAGGCATATGAATCAAGATCGGGATTTGTTCACCCATATAATGGGAAGATACACTAGGCCTACTCGGTGAGACTATATCTAATAGGATACAACCATTGACTAGGCCAGGGATACAATATCATGATAACGAGTTTAGTGGACTTATCAGTAACGAGACAGGTATATTGATAACATAGATCGAATCTCGGATAAGTCATGTATCGAAGAAACAAAGGGATAGGGTCACCGAGTTTATGGTTCGAACATGATAGAGTCTTGTGGAATGCATAGGGGTCATTATGGACATCCCGATCCCGCTATTGATCATTGCTCGAGAGAGATATCGATCATGTATATGTCGTTCCCAAACCATAGGGACACTTAAGAGTCTCACAATGTTCTAAGATCGATATGGAAAGAAGGGATCATAGATGAGAAAGAAGAGGATCAGAATCGTTCCGATAGAATATTGCTGGAATAGTTCCGAGGAGGATCTGAAGATATTCAGAAGAGGAATAAGCCGGAAGTTGTTTTCGGATTAATGGAGATTTAAATATACGTTTGTACGTATTAATTATGAATTAATATATATTAAATAAAATATTTTAAAAGAATAATTAAGGGGCAACCTCCACACATGGGCCAGATTCCTAGTGGAAAGACAACCCATGAGGGAGGCCATCCCGGGCGGCCACGGCTGCAGTAGCTGGGCCAGGACGTAGCCCACGCGAGCAAGCCAGCGGGCAAACGCAGACGCGCATGGTAGCTAATGCGCGCCACCGCTGCTGGCGGGCTATAGGGCAGGCCTGCCCACAAGCCTCACAGACCCCAAGTGGGGGCACTGGCGGGCGCGGCAGACGGACGGCTGGCGGGCCGCGGTGGCCGACCCACCACGGCAAACCGACTCATCTGCGCGAGCCACTAGGCCGCGCACGGGCTGCATGGGCGGGCAGGTCTAGTAGGCGCCAGCAGGCGCCCCTCTTCTCCAATTTCTTTAGTCCCACATGGGGATTTGAGGGAAGGGAGTCCTACTTTTTCGCCTATGTATATGAGTCTATATTGATGGGGAAATGGGACATAAAAATAAAAGGGGATTTCTTAAGGACTATTTTCTTAGGGAAATTTCTCTCCTCTTTCTAAGTTACTACGCACGAGAGGGTTGACACCATCAGCACACCGTCGCACGGTTGGATCCCGGTTCCAAAGGGTCTACTTCCGCATCTCGACTGGATCAAGGAGTATGAGAGTCATCGTCGAACACCGTACGTGTACGAGTATTCAGATAGTGTAGCCGCTTGTGACACTGGTATGTCGTACGAGGACCAGGAAGAGACGAGCGAGGATCTTGGCGACCTCAAGGTCGGCTACAAGTTCGACTACTTAAACCACGTTCCTCGCAGGAAGTTAACCTCGTTCGGTCTATAAGGGTATGTCATCGAACCTCTATTCCCATTACTGCACTAACTCGTAGATAGATCTAGGTGTTTGGGTTATTCTACTGTAGAATTTTTTGTTTTCTATTGCGAATACCCTTCACAGATTACTCCCCTTTGGCCGCCACCCACCATTTTGGAAGGGGGCCAAGCAAGGCTGCCCCTTCCATGCCTATATAGAAGGAGGGGAGGGGTTGGGTGCAACACTCCTCAACCTTGTTCGCCGCCTCCCACTATAAGAAAAGTCGACATCTGTGACAGTTTGGCATGCCAAGCATGGTAGAAGGTGCACCTTGTGCCACAATTTCGATCTTTTCCCATGGTAGATGGGGAAATCATTTTTGTGGCTCTCTACTACCATGGAATCGTTAGAAACATGGCATAAGCTCGATCGGGGTGTGGTATATGTTAGATTTTAAGTTCCATGCGTGATTTTGACTATGTTCAATGCCATTGAAGTCTTTTGAATCTTGTGTGGTCGCGATCTTAGTATCTCTAGCGGACCAATTTTTTGATCATTGATACTTGAATTTTGTATCATCATGATAGCCACATATAGGACTAGTTTATATTGTTATTTGCTTTGTTATATAATTGTTTATGCAATTTTTAGATGATTTATGGGACTTTCCTACAAAGTCCTTTGTTTTGGTATTTAATTTCTGGGAGGCACAAAACCTCCTTTTTGTATTTTGTGTTGCAGGGACTTTCTGGATACTAATGAATTCTAGGAAAAATACCGCAGAAGTTTTTCATTATTATAAGGACAATGGGCTTTGGAACCACGTGAGGGGAGCCACGAGGCCCGAACGAGTCCAGGTGTCACGGGCCCCACCTAGGCATGTTCGGGCCTAGGCTCTCCCTTTTTACAAAAGTCTTTGTATCGCCCAAAAACCTATGCCATGTTTTCCCTACTATTTTACAGAGGATGTGGCGGAGGCGAAAGTCTTCTCCTACTCCGGGAGAGGGCAGATTGTGCTGCTGAGAGGCCTCTAGAGAGGGTAAATCAAAGCCATCAACATCACCGCTCCTCCTTGGCATAGGGGGCTTATCCATCACCATCTCCATCATCCCCAACATCAACACCATCTCCATCTTGAATATCCACATCGTTCCCCTCATAGTTTGTGATCAGATTGACCCTGGATATTGTTTTAGTGGATTGTGCATGATTGTGCTTGGTAACTTGTCATTGTTTGGTGGTGAAGTTATAATTTTAGATTATGTTGTATTCCATATTCCACTGGTCCATATCATGTTTCACCGTTGTGAGTAGTTCCCCATGTTCCTGAGGGCATATGATGAACTGGCTGTGATTTTCATATAGTATGCAATGCATATTTGGTTAAGTTTTAATCTTTTATGTGGTTCTATGATGGTAATATGCAAACGTCGACTGCATATTACTTCACCTATATGGTCCCATAGGACTGCACCATAGTGTGTAATGAAGAAAGTAGGGAGGGACGGAATGACAGAAACCGTGTCCTAAGTCTTAGAGTTGTATTAAGAGGGTTTTAGATCGGGGACCTTAGAACTTTATGTTGTGGTTAAACTTTATGTCTTAATGAATCCTTTGTTTTCTCTTGAAAGTGGCCTTAGGACCACTCATAAGGGGTGCACTTTCTCATGTATAGGGTTTCACCTATTTTAGGATTCGTCCAAAGAGAGTAAAACTTGACAAGATACTTACCATGTTACAATATAAATCTATACGCAAGGTAAATCCATGTCGCCCTCGGGAATGTTTGTCACATATAAGAACACAAACTTGAGCTTGTCTTCTTGCTACATAAAGGATTGGGATTTCTCTGAAAAGAGAATTTACTTCATTGCAATTTACTTCACAATTACTTTTATGCAAACTATAAACCCCAAAACACCAAACCTTTACATCTTTTATTGTTTTAGTTGTCAGACTTGCTAGCCAATACCCTCAACTCATCCTGGGTTCGACAACCTTTTCTTATTGAAAGGTACTACAATAGATCTCCTACACTTGGGAGACATCAAGATACTTTTCTAGCACCGTTGATAGGGAGCGTTCTGTTATTGATAGGTTTGCTGGTTAATAGAACTTCAAAGCTATTTTTACTATTTACTATTTTACTTTATTATTGTCACTATGACTTCTTAAGTCATAAAACTCTCTTTGTTTAACTATGTTAACTCTATTGAGGAAAAGGTCCCTAAACTTGTTGAGCTAGAAAAGAAGTATCAAATTCCCATTAGCCATGTTAAAAGGGTTAGGATATAAACTTTTTCAGGGGATGGAAGCAAAACTGCCTAGGTTCATTTGTAGATGACTGAGGATATATGTTCTTAATTTAAACTTTCTGGCATCTCTCAAGCTGAAGTAAAAAGTAAGCTATTGTATTTGTCTGTTTCTAGTGATGCTCGAAAATGGTTTAGATCTCTAGATGAAGAATATCTTATTAATTGTGAATATCTGAAGAAGGCTTTCTATCATAATTATTATACCCCTTTGGAGGCTTATAATGATTTTTTTCATACTTATAATTCCTGGCCTCATGTTGGAGAAAGTATTGCTCAAGCTTGGGGGAGATTAAAGGAACTCCTTTGTAAGAATCCTTCTCACCGTTTGTCTAAAACTATTATATTGATCAATTTCTATGTGAGACTCTCTCAACATCAAAAGGAATTTCTAGATAATTATTTCGGGGGAACTTTTACTCATAAGAGTGACGAAGAATCATGAGACTTATTAAATACAATATGTAAGAATAATGACAATTGGTATCTTGAAAGGTAACAAACCACGTTTAGAATACGAATACTCATGTGTAGAGAATTTCTCTACTACTATATTGTTTGTGGAATTAAGTAATAGGTTTGGTCTTGATCCATATGTTTTTATAGAAGTTGCTAAAATTTTGCTAATCATATTTTTGTCCCTATACAAGGATTTGATGTATATGTTGAACTTGTTAAGCACTCTGTTGTTGTGCCTAAAATCATTAACCAGGGCAACCAAGTTTCATCTACTGAAATTAAAGAATATGTTGAGACTCCTCCATATCCAAATAAACTGTGGGAGAAATTTACTCATTGCTATTGCCAACAAGAGTTCTGGAATATGTTGTGTACCATATGAAAAAATTGGAGTTTAACATCAAGTTTCTGCTATTAATGAATAAAATGAGGACCCTTGTGATGTTTCCACCAAGGAAATTCAAGGAAACACCACTAAAGTGGGCAAGCCAATTATATCATGTGCTATTTGATAAATCCAAGAGCACAATTTGTATGTAGCTAGTTTCAAAGTAAGAGTATCAAACCATGGAGAGATATTGGTAGAGGTCTTTATGCCCCTCGTTACTATTTACTAGCGAGTACTTGTAAGTTATCTCTAATTCCAAGTAGTGGTGTATAAAGCGTGTATTTAATTGAGTACAAAAGTAAACAAGAACAAAGTAAATTACTAGGGTAAACAAGAACATGTGAGTGTCGTTGTGGCAGTTGCAATATGACTAAGGAATTCTCAGGGAGTTTAGGATCCACCACTAGCATTGGTATTATTTATGATTAGGATAAATCTATATCGTCCTTCATGTACATGTATGGGAAGAGCTCCAAAATAAGATGATCATAAAAAGCGATCTATTATTTCATCCCTAATAACCACTACAATGATCGTAAGCAAACCACTTCGATCCCTTACTGTTAAGGGTTTCCCCATGGATATTGATATGAGCTTAGTGAATCCCTTATGATCCCCGTTACCCATATGAATAGCACGCCGACACGTTAAGTCACTTAGCACCCTACGTACTACCATATGACCAACTGTAGTTCCCTCTCTAGTCCCGGAGACAAATAATATATGGTATACTTCACATAATATCTAGAGGAAAAACTAATACATGTTCATGAACTGAAATTATAGATCATGTTTATTTCACATCATAATATTGCTAGGGTTTCTCCATATCTACCCAAGAACAAAGGAACTACCCACATATGAAGGGAATCAACATGATCTCAAATAAATGAATGTAATATGAAGGTACAATTGTATACAAGTGTAAATCCCTACTATGGTTTGGATTACAACCAAGTAGACAAAAGGGCTTAGTGTTGGAGACGTAGTCTATAATGATGATGATGATGTAGGTCGGTGTTGAAGGCTTCAGTATCCAAGTCCTTTATCCTCTTGTGTGGTGGTGATGGTGGAGATCCTATGGAGGCGGCGGCTATGGAGTTCGCAAGGCGATAGGGCTTCGTCGTGGAGGAACATGGAGCGGGTTCCTTGTCACTTGGCTCCTACCTCTTTATATAGGTAGGAGGGTCGCCACTTTCCCCTCCTACGTTACCTATGACCGAAGGAAGGTCTAGGAACGAACATGAGGCAAAACGGTGAAGAAATGCGTTGGTTATGGTGATTTCTATCGCCCACAACCAGCGGTATAGGCGAGCGATATGATCGTCCATGCCCAAACCGATGGTTGTTAAGCTTGTAGGTGCTTTTCGTATTTTGACCGTTGTTTCTTCATACGAATCCCGATTTGGGTGCTGCCTTGGATCTTCATTTGGAGTTGATGGAAAATCCACTTTTTTGCACCCTTCGTATGGCTAAGTCGGGGGCCTACAGCCCTTCCATATTGCATCCTCTTGGCTCATCTTGCATTTCTTTATCCATTATTGTCCATAATACCTACACACATGTAAAATACAAGGAAAAGTAATAAAATCCTAATAAAAACTAATAGTTGTTCCACACTCATATGAAAATGAATGTGAACTAGTAATCATGGCATTGTTGTAGCTAAATATAGCATGATATGAGTGCAACATGAGTATTTTGTATGCTTAAATATGTGTCATATTGCAGTTATCAACATCCCCAAGCTTAAATATTGCTCATCCTTGAGCAAGAGAGTTGATAACTTAATGCTATCATCTAGCTTACTGTTGAAGATTGATGACTTGTATCCTTATTTTCTATGCAAGCTCAAAGGAAGATAGAACATAATCATACAAGGAAACACAAGCTTAGTTATTTCAAACCATCAGAGGTCAATTACAACTTTATGCCACATTTCAAAAGTAAATCTAGCTTGAAAGGAAACTTGTGATCCTCCTACCGCACCTTTTATATTTTTGTATCCTCACTTTTCTAAGGTAAGAGCTTAGCACTAATAGGTGTCTAATACAAATATAAATAAAGTTGATCTACCCAATCATGTCATCTAGTCAAGGATCTCAAGTGCAAACTTTAGTTATAGAGCTCTCAAAATATCTATCCTTAGTAATGAGATTATGCCAAGCAGGTACAAGAGCATGTTGAAAGAAGCATAACATTGGAGTGTCTCACTAGAACACATACATTAATAAATCATGGCTATTAAACACGTATTTTCCATTCTTTGCTTTTCTAGAGCTTCAAACCTTTAGTAACAAGATCATGCCAAAACTTAATGGTATATTTACCCATCATAGCATTATTGCTACATATGTTTAATCAACTCATAGCCGAAATCCTAGGCTTCCCCCCATCAGGATTGTTCGTAAGCCAACATAGTCGTTAGCATCTCATGGTGTGTGACAGTGTTATCGACATGTGTTAAGCAATATCATTTTTGATTAACAAGTCAAATTTTGGCATGCATCTAAATCACCGCTAAATATTAGCTCCTTCAAACAAATCCTATCAAGACTGTTATCAAGTCAATTATTAAATATATGGGGTTGAGTATCTATAGGCTAAGATCTTAAGACAGTTAAACTTCTTTCTTTTGGCATATACCTCAAAACTTTGAAACATCAATTCCAAATGACAACTCCCTCTTTAAGCAAACTATTAAGTCTATTATTTTAAACATGATGAGGTTGAGCTACTCATAACTATTTATTTAAGACAAGTATAGTAGTGATGACAAATAGGTTTCATAGAACTTCTTCGTTATATTTGATCTTCTCAATTGTAGAAATCTTGGCAATTGTTCTAGAGGATCACAATATTTTTCTCAAGCTGGATAAAGGTTTGAACAAAGTGCATCAAAGCTCTAACTCAACTCTTATGGAGCCTAACAAAAGCAAGTGAGAAGTAAGCATAACTCACCTAAGAAAGCATTCAAAATCAATAGGATACATAATTGCACAAAAAAATTATTGAATTAGATCATTGCACAAGACTCTATACATGCAAACGTAACTTCCTAAGCTTAGAACTTTGCCAGAACCAAACTTGAATAGATCGACAAAATAAAAGTGAAAATGTAGTTATCAAAAGAGAGTGTGAGAAGTGGTTATCACCCCAAGCTTAAATGTAAGCAAGGGTGACACACTTTACCATTGAGGTATGAATAACCTCTCTTTGGATGGATATGGACCTTTGGTTCAATGGATACTTCTCGACGCGGTGCGGTGGTTGCCTTACTAGAGAACCTGGCTTTTATTGAGAGAGATTCGGGTTGGAAGGTTTTACCGGACGCTCATTGTTGAAGTGTTTATTTGAAACAACCAAGTTGCTTATGTAAGTATTTTCATAGTTTGCTACAAACCGTACATGTCATCATATAATGTCCAAGTCCCTACAAAAACAGCACACAAAATAGAAGCAAACCATTCGGTGTACGAATGGAGTTCGTTCACCCAACCGAGAAACAAAAATAAAAAGAAAACATGAAACACTACAGAGAATTACAGGCTCGGGAGTTTCAAATGTATACGAAAGAAAATGAAGGACGATGGAACAAGTAGAAGGTAACCCACTGACCTTAGATCATTGAAAAAAGTTTGGAGGTTATGGCCTTTTTATACCTGCCTCTAGTCCTTATTGCGCGGTGTCGCTTTTTGTACAGGCACGTGGTATGGGTTGTTCCCATACCGCACCTCGCCTTCTCTCTTATTATTTTTTCCTGAAAAATTAGGTACAGGCGCACCTACGCGTACATGAGGTTGTTAAAGTTTCTATAACCGACCAGAACTTATTCTCGCAAAAACGAGGTTGCTACGGGTGTACAGTACGGGCGCGTGTTCCTGTACTGATACTCATTAAACTTGAAGTAACTTCTTTCAAAAAAATCCTTCCATCGCGGGGCAAAGCTGGTACAGGCGCGTGGTATGGGTGCATGTGCACGTACTTCTACTCGTTAAAGCTTTTGGAGACTCCGAAACAGCTTATTCTTTCAGGGAATTTTTAAAAGAACCTGAAATGTTAGTCCAGCATCCAAATAAAGCATACATATATTTTTGCAGAGAAGTTTTAACCAAGATATGTAACGCATGATTAGAGCAATGAACAATTCTACCTTTTGAAAGTTATTACAAAGCTAACTCTAGTAGGAAGTCATGGAAAGAGACAAGTGCCAATCCAACACTAATGCAACTAAACGCAAGACACAAAATCAAGAAAGATAGCTATGAACTTCTGGGTTGCCTCACGGGAAGCGCTTTCTTAAAACCAAGTAGCTAGGCTTTATTTGCTCTAATATTATTTCAATAGATATTAACTAGAGAATTATTTATTCTTATCTGCCATAGAGGTTTGGAGAACTTACTCTCACAGTTCGGTCAAAGTCATACCCGCTTGCGGTGCATCAGAATCTTGTAAATAAATAGGTTCTTGTTTCCAAGTGAATATGTATGCACCAAGCATGGTGAGAATGCCTCCCTAGATAGCTTCTCTAAGAGAATTAGATATTTACATATAAACTCAAATATTTTATCTTTGTCACTATCATAGGGGTATAGTTCATAGTACTCTTGTGTTGTAATAGGGAAAAACTCAAAAGTGTCTCTTTCCTCTAGTGCATCACCCTTGCTAGCAAGTTCATCGGTTCTAGAGTTATCAATCCCTCACAAAAATAAGCATCATCAATAATTGTTTCATTTGTAATGTTCTCTTCCAGTCCTTGCATATTAGTATCAATTATACGATTAAATTTAGAACTTGAGAGTGTGGGTGAATTATCTCTCGTTTCCTCCTCCTCTTGATATTCCCCTTCTTCCATAAATTCATCTTTTGTTTCCTGCAAATGGTTAGTTTCGGGAACTATGGTTTTACATCGCTCCTTACTTTTCACCACAAGTGCATTATCACTAAGAAGTTCTTGGCAACAGTTAACAATATAGTGAATTCTTTCATGAGGCAATGTTAAATGAAAGTCATCCTCACTCATCATAAGTACCTTTATTATTCTAAGCATCTCACGGGGACCTTCATAAACACACCCTAAAACTTCACTAGTAGCATCACCATTATCATAGGACACTACAGATTTACTATTGGTATGAGAGCATTGAAAACCAAAATGCCTGACAGTCATACATTGAGCACATACTATTGCTTCATAGGAACTTATTCTTTCAGCATGTAACATTACCTGGTAATTGATTTTTCTTATCGTCATATCAATATTGTTCATTTGCTTTTCATCCCAATACTCGTTTGAACTAGGATCTTCATACCCCTGCATATTAGCAGCATAACGATATCCATAGAAAAGTTTTATCTGTAGTTCATCATTTAGATAGTACCCAAAATCAGTATCGAGGCACAAGGCCTCCTCAAAGCAATTATCATTAGTTTGGGTATCACAAGGAATAATGACAGAGAGGGGAGTGTCATCAATAAACATATTGTTTTTAGCATGCTCCTCTTTGTCAATCTCACATGCATTATCATATTTCTCATATTGTTGTTCCTCTTAATTCTTGTTGAAGTAGATGGTGGCTAGCTCAACGATAGTCTTACCTTCAAGCTTACCTTCGACTTATTGCAAATATATAATGTCAAGTACCACCTCTTCATTAATAATATGTTCTGGTACAGGTTCACTTGGTGGAGTGGCTTCAATATTATCCTTATGAGCATCCTGCAAAAGGTTAGCTCTCTCCTCGGTGGCTTTAATCTGCTCAAAAATAAATGTATTATTTATAAAGTTATGTTGGAAATAACAGTATATACAAGGAACTGCTTTATAGATCATACCAAGTGATTTACCTTCTACCTCTATATTTCTCAAACGAGTTATTAACTCATTGCAACCGGTAGAAAGAACAAATTGTTTTATTCCTTCACTAGCATTAGACCTAAACTCATCACTATTATAATATGCTAAATCATGATCAAAATTATACTCACATTGATAGTTGAGGTGATCTTCATGTTCTTGGAAAGAGGCGCATATTATGGATGAAAACTTGTCCACCCAAGCCATGAAGGAGATATGCCCTTGAGACAAATAATATAGGGTGTTTATTATCTTACCTCCTTAGTTCATAATAGTTTTGTACCATGCTATAACTGTATCAATCGAAAACATTGTTACACATGTGGTATGTAAACAAACCGAAGTCCCTAGTAACATCTATTCAGCTAGTTCATTGGGCAACTGATGATCGAGGTTTCCTGATCATGGTGCCTTTATGCGAATTGACAATGAAGCCATATCATTAATGAATGATGTGATGGACATTACCCATATAAGTACTACAACACGACTAATTCACAAATTCCATGTTGCAATAGTTAGAAACGAAGTATCCTCATCCTTAGAGCATGAGATCTTGTTTAATCAATGTCACCCGCGACTGCTTTGACTGTATCAACTATCACACCGTAATAGGGTGATCATAAAGGTGTATGTTCGGTATTCCAGAGGGGAACGTTGAGGCACATTGCATCAAGATCAAGATTTGTTCTCCCGTGTGATAGGAAGATACACTGGGCCCACTCAATGAGATTACATCCATAAATGTTGCATAACTTGTGACTAGGTCACGGGGATGGGATATCATAGAATGAGTAAAACAACACTTGTCGGTAACGATATTGAACGAGGTATAATGATACCGATGGTCAGGTCTTGGACAAGTCAAGTATCAAAGTAACAAAGGGAATTGGACTCGATGTTCATGGTTCAAACGACAATAGACATCATGGAATGCATAGGGGTCATTATGGGCATCTCGGTCCCGCTATTGATCATTGATATGAGAGAAGTCTTGATCATGTATGTGACGTTCCCGAACCATAGGGCAACACACTTAAGGGTACGATGACAATCAGAGATTGTTTTGGTGATAATGGAATCATTGAATAAAGACAAAGAGAATACCAAAACTGTTCCGAGAGAGAACCGGAATCGTTCTGAGAGGATCTAAAGTTGTTTGGAATGAACCAAAAGGTGTTTTGGATTAATAGGAATTTAATAATATGTATTTATATATTAATTATTGGAATTACTATTTAATAAATATTTAAAAATAAAATTAAAAGGGCAACTTCCCTAATGGACCAATTGCCTAGAGGGAAGAGGCCCAAGAGGGCAAGCCACCCAAGGGCTACCGCCGCCACCAAGGAGGCCACACGGGTGGGGCCCATGCAACTTCCGGCTAGCCCCTCCTCCTCTTGGCGCCTCCCCTCCTCCAAGTTTAGTCCCACCCCTAGAGTTGGCAAGGTGGGGTCCTTCCTTGTTCCTCTATATATTGGAGGGTCCTATAGGAGGAAAAGAGAACAACAATTGGGATATTTTCCAAGGCATTTTCCTTAGAGAATTTCCCCTCTCTCTTTACTCTTGCAACTGCAGCCCTGAGTCAGGGCTGCGTGCGCAAGGGAGTGCTTCGATGCGGCACACCATCGTGCTGCAAGGATCCTAGCTAGAAGATCAACTTCCACACTCTCGGCAGGGATCGGAGAGTCGGAAGTCATTGTCATACACCGGACGTGTGCGAAACTACGAAGGTGCTGCCACTAGTGGCACCTGGGCTGCCGTGCAAGGACCTGGGTGACTTGCGAGGAGCTTCACGACCTTGAGGCTGGCTACGGTTTCGACTACATCCATGTTACCCTTAGAATGTTAAGCGCTTTCGATCTACTAGGGTATCTCACTGATGGCTCAATGCACAGCGCCCAGAAAATTGCTTGATGGCGGTGTTGATGTAGAGCTCGTTGGGAACCCCAAGAGGAAGGTATGATGAGCACAACAGCAAGTTTCCCTCAGTTATGAAACCAAGGTTTAATCGAACCAGTAGGAGCAAGGAAACACCCCAAAGGTGTTACTAGATGAGCTTTGGCAGGGCGCACTACCGGTGCTAGTAGCAACGTGGAGACCTGCACAACACAACCACAAAACTTTTTGTCCCCAACTTGCGATGAGGTTGTCAATCTCACCGTGTTTTGCGGAAAACAAAGGATTAAACGTATCGAATGGAAAGTAGTAATAGTTTGCAGAAAGTAAACACAAAGCAGTAAAAGATTGTAGATTGTATGTAAAGAAAAGGACCGGGATCCATAGTTCACTAGAGGTGGCTATCCTTAAGATAGATAACATGTTGGGTGAACAAATTACAGCGGGGCAATTGACAAACATCGAGAAAGCAATACATGCATATACTAATCATCTTGACTCCTTTGAGATTCGATTGGGCATTACAACATTATACATAGACCGCCATCCAACTACATCTATGACTAATAATCCACCTTTAGGTTATCATTCGAACCCCCTCCAGTATTAAGTTGCAAGCAACAGATTATTGCTTTACAAACTGCGTGTAAAGTAAACAATATGATTGTTCTATGAACAAAGGATTGTTATTTTCTCACTAGTAGCAACAACACATCTAGTACCTTAGAGATTTCTGTCACTTCTCAGATTACCAGAGGCATGAACCCACAATCAAGCATAAATACTAACTCTTGGAGTTGCTAGCATCTACTTGGCCAAGATAGCTACTAACAACGGTAAGCATGCAAGATCACAAATAACAAAGACCTGATAGAATCAATAATCAATCTGAAATAGCATCTCAATATCTATCGGATCCCCGCAACACAACATGCAGAATTACAAATAGATGATCTTGATCATGAACGGAGCTCACAAGATCTAGACATGAAAGCACAAAGGAGGAGAACCAGCCATCTAGCTACTACATGGATATGTAGTCCAAAGATGAACTACTCACGCATCACACCGGAGGCTTGCATGGTGATGAAGAAGGCCTCCAGGGTGAATTCCCCTCTCCGGCAGGGTGCCGGGAAGAGCTTGAGATCCCTCCCGATCTAGGGATGGAGATGACGACGGCTACAAACTCTTTCGTGCATTTTTGATCGGGCACCTAGGGTTTACGTCTTGAGGGCATCTTATAGGCGGAAGGAGAGGCCGAGGGGGTGCTAGGAGCCACCACACCACCCCCTGGCGCGGGCCAGGCCTGGCTACGTGGCCAGGTGGTGTGGCCGGCCCTGGCCCTTCTCCGTCTCGTATTCTGGCACTTGATCACTTCCGGAAAAATAGGCACTTTGGCTTTTGTCCCGTCCAATTCCGAGAATAATCATTTTCTGACTTTCCTAGAACCAAAAACAGCAGAAAACAGGCAGCTGGCACTGTGGCTCTTGTTAATAGGTTAGTCCAAGAAATCATATGAAAAGTACTCCAAAGTTGGAACAAAACACAAGAAAGTGGATAAAACCAAGCATGGAACATCAAAAATTATAGATACATTTGCAGTGTATCAACATCCCCAAGCTTAACTCCTGCTCGTCCTCGAGTAGGTAAGTGATAAAAAGAAAAAATAATTTTTGAGGTGACATGCACCATCAAAGACTTGATAAAAGTATTTGCAAAACATTCAAAGCTGGGATCATAGTACTTCAATCATAACATGAAAGACAAAGTTCTAGCAATAAGCAAAGAAACTATGATGCGACATGAAAAGGCACAAACAAAAGATTCATGAATAACAATGCTTTGCAAGACGTTTGTTTGTTTCACATAAAGAAAACATAGCATAATAGTATTTAGCTTGTCCCTTAATAGAGTAGCAAATATAAATGCATAGGACACCTTCAAAGTTCATAAGAGTGACTAGATACAATAGTTTAAAACAAGCAATATCAAAGTATGCATCAATCAACTTGTCTTGGGACAATGCACATAGAACTAAGAATGGCCACTATGCTCTCAAAGTAGGTGCATAAAGGTAGAAGGTGGAGACTCAATATAATGGTGGAAGAAAAGCCTTTTGTAAAAGGAAGTAGGGATTCAAGTCTCATAAAGAGCTTCCAAAAATTATGGTACTTGTAGCTTTCAGCTCTCATTGCCCCTATCATAAGCATCTTGAAGTGGTTATGGTTAAAGTGACATAACTAAGAGGATATGATTGACAAGTTATAAACCGAAATCTCATGCCCCTTACTTACGAAGACCGATCCTCATGCTACTCAACTTCAGTCATGAGTAAGCTCTTGTCATTGTAAGTACATGTGTATCATTAAGAACCGCCAACGGGGTACCCCTTGCACATGATATGGGAGCTTTCCCATAATCAAAATGACAAGGCAAGTAGACAATGAGTATCTCCACGATCTTTTTATTTGCTATTTGCATAGGTTTTTATTGAGGATGCTTCATAGAGTGCTCATTATGGTGATGCTGCAAGTTTCCACCATGATTAGGCATGGCTTAGGCTAGCGGCCCATGCGTTTCTCTAACACACATACAAACTCAATGATCTTACAAGTTCAACTTTTATTTCACACCGCCGGGATCCGTAAGCAAAAGAACATGATATCAACGGGGTACAAAGTACAAGTGCAATGTTGAAAGCATTCCCCATGAAACATGGTTCTGCTAATTTCAACTTATAAAGCGCAAGCATATACGCAACAAAGAAGGACCCAATGGTTCAAGTTTATTAGAGGCAAGTAAAGTAAAGTGTGCCATCAAGTTCGTGAGAGCTTTAATCACTAGTTTTCTCATAACAAGTTTAATTTGGAAGGTAAACAAAAGCATGAATATACTTGGAATAGCATAAGCTAGTAGGTAGGTATGGTGGACTCTTTGGAATAACTTGGTTTAGGGAGTTGGATGCATGAGTGGAACTCATACTTGGTTGTGGAGGCTAGCAAAAGACTGGGAACGACAAACTAAGAGAGCAGTAATGGCCATAATCATGCAGAGCGACAAAACAGCATTGATCAAAGCATAAATTGATACTACAAGTTGAAAACTAAAGGATCATAAAGGCTATGGTGACTTGAGATAGTCATAACATGGTGTGAGCATGTGCCAAGTCAACCCAAATAAAGCATCAACGGAGAATACCACTATACTATGCTTTAATATGCTAAAACAACGCATAATTCATCCAAGGCACATTAAGCAATCTCAATTGTTTATAACAAGTCATGCTACAACAAAGAATACTAAGCATAAATCTAAAACAATATCAAGCATGGCATGACAAAGCATAGGCCACAGTCAAAAACGAGCTCTTTTTACCACAACAGCTGCCAGGATCCAGCGGCCCCTAGAAGCGGTACTATCGCCCGGACAGAGAGCCTCCGTCGGTAGCCCCAGACCTCTTCAGTATCAAGGCAGCGTCACTACTGCATCGACCGGTAATACCGCATTCTTCGAGCGGTCCTACCGCCCGTGCATGAAGACCCACGCCAGCGCCTCGGCCTGCTCTGTTACCTGCGAGCGGTACTACCGCCTTCAACCGGTACTGCTGGTCATGAGTTCCGGTACTACCGGACATCCCAGGGCTTACACGTCCCAACTCGGCCTTAGGCCTTGTAACGAACCCCCTTTGATACTTTTAGTTGCCTAAACTACCCCTGAACTTGTGGTTGGCCTATATATAGTCCCCCACCTCTATTGTAAGCCCGAGGCTTGATATTTGGAATTAGTGGAAACCCCTTGTGGATCTATCTAGTTCTTGCATCATGCTCCTTTGATAGAGGAACACCAAATATCACAAACCTCGTTGGAGTTTGCATCATGCCTCCGCGTTGTACAAGGCCTAGGCATCAGAGTCCCTTTGCCTAGACGTCAAGATCTCACCGAGTCTCCCTACTCTCCGTGCCGGTTCGAGAGAGAGTCCTCCGCCCGACGCTGATCCTAAGGATTGCGTCGGACCGGTAGCCGCCAGAGTGAGCAATTGGCTTGTATCGGGTCTTCGTGTGTGTGTGTTCATCGTGTTCTTCGTGCGTGAGTTCGTGTTTTTGCTCTCTCCCTCATCCCCACACTAACTCCGCCTTGATTTTAAGGGATTCGTGAAAGATCAGGCCATCCCCGAGGTTGCCCCAAAACATATTGGTATCAAGAGCTTCGTTGCGCACGAATTCCCCCACAATTTTTTTCTTCTATCCACCAAACAATTTCAAAAATCACCAAAAAAGAGCCCCCAATTTTCCTTCGGATCGATCTCTAGATTTGGTGCTTTTTTCGTGGTTTTGGCCCATAGATATGTTGCTTGAGGTGTCGATCTACCTTCCTTGTGTGTTCCTAGCCCCAATTTTTGCCAGATTTCCGCAGATTTGAGGATTTTTGGGCCGTTTTTGCGGCCAAGTTCGAGATCCATGCGCCTAGGAATCCGCAAAGCGGTACTACCACAAGATTGAGCAGTACTACCGGTCACCACCGATACTACCGGCCGATTCCGGCGGTACTACCGCCCCTTTCAGATAGCAACTTTCTCAACCACCAAGTTTGTTTATTGACCTTTTCCTTTGGGTTTGTTCGTGTTTTGCGTGCATGTCGCCCTACTAACAACAAGATTCCGCATCTACCAACACCCCGCGCTCATCGACACCGCGACATTCGAACACCATCCCTAACACCGGTAGCAAGTCATCAACAATACCAAAGGTATAACTTGCTCCACCTTGTTAACCCTTCTTCCTTGTGTGAACCTATCCTATGAGAGCAGCACATTTTGTGTTTGCCTAAGTATTGTGCACTTGCCCTTAGAGAAGTGAGAGTGTTGAAGCAAATACAAAAGTGACATAGTAGTATAGGAAGGGAGAAAAAGAATCAAAAAAAAAGAAAAGAGAGAAAAAGAAAATAGGAAGATACAAAGTCTGCCAATACAAAGAGAGTCTCAAGCTTGTAAGCAAATAGAGAACGCGACCAAGGCAAGCGCACAAATCCGTTGCTTATTTCTCTTTTGGCGAACGAGTTGTGGTCTCTCCTTGCATTGGCATGACACCGATCGTAGTCTTCGTTAGTGAAAGGCCCAACTTAGGTCGACTAGAGGGGGGGTGAATATGAGACTACCAATTTTTTAATCTTTTATCCCACTTTTAAGGGTTAGCACAAAGTAAGGTTCACTAGAGATGCAACTACGTGAAAAACCTAAATGACAAGTAACACAAAGGTAAACAAGAGAGTAAAGCAAGGAGTAAAGGAGTGGAGCGAAAGAAACGGCGAGGGGACACGGAGATGTAATTCCCGTAGTTCATTTCCAAATAAGCTACGTCTATGTTGGAGAGGTGTCGGGGCCACACAAGGTCACCCGAGCGCCACAAAGGCCTCACCTTCTTCTCCGGTGATCACCACCACAAAGGTGGCCTCACAATCCACTAACCGGTGACCTTGAAGGCGCCAACTGAAAACCTTTACAACGAGGTTCAGGGGAGGCTTCACAACTCAATTGAAGACCCTCAACGACACCACGGAGCTTTACAACAAATGCCCCAGCTCCGAGGATGCCCTACACCGTCTAGGGTTCCAAGAACCCAAGAAATGAAATCCACGAAGGATGAGTGGGGGAAATAAAAATTACTTTGGTGGAGGAGTAGATCTAGGTCACCTCTCCCAATCCTCAAAAGATCAAGAGATTTGAGTGGGTGGGGAGAGAGATCTAGTCAAGTCAAGCTCTTGTGAAAATGGTGGAGAGAGAGAACAAAGAGATAAGGTGGGAGGAGGAAGAAGGAGGCTTAAATAGCCCCCCTTCAAACGGTCAGATTCTGCCCAGGTCCAACGCCATCGGTACTACCGGTGCCAGACCGGTAGTACCGGTGGGCGAGCCACCACCGGCCTAGCCCAGGCCACGTAATGGTCAGAAGACAGTTAGTGGACCCAAATGGGCTGGCCAGAAGTACCAGTCCAAGTTCCGCCCTTAATTCCATCAAATAGACAGTGCGAGGCAGAAGGTCATCTCACACGCACTGCCCAGCGTCGGAATTAGGTCCGGAACTAGACCCGGAACTACCGGTGACCGATGATGGCCGGTACTACCGGTCAGGAAGTGGTACTACCGATCCAAAATCCGGTGCTAGTTCCGACAAATAGGCAAAGTTAGACAAAAGTCTTACTGAACCGAAAATATCCTCGTCGGAATTAGGACCGGAACTTCAGCCGGAAGTACTACTCGAACATCCCTGGGAAAACCCCTGGGCGGTACTACCGCTGCCTGGCAGGTAATACCGGTCAGGGCAGAAAGCCCTCCAACACAGCAGAAATCACTCTCTCACACGAAAACTGGGATGGCTGTGGGGGTGCATATATGGTCTGTGCATGAAATGTTGACCACAACCTTCCTAGATGGACTCTCTCTTGATAGTACGGTAGCCTAAAAATATAAAACAAGAGAAAGTGAAAATAAGCGCTATCGACTACAAGCTCTTCCTTGAGAAACAACATCCACGAGCACGACTGAAGATAAACCCTGAAACTTGGACAAACGGTTAAACCACAAAAGGAGTTGTCATCAGCACCAAAAACATAAGGAGAAAATAATCCTTTTAGTTAGGACCTTTTGTGATCATTTTATAGTCGTGCTAACCACATCCGTCTCCACGTGTGTGTATCTTTGTGTTTTTTAGATCGTTTCCATTTTGCTTTTGATCTTTGATTCTCTACCACTTTTGACAATAACCTTTTCTTTGGACCGTTTCTTTTGGTTTTCCACAACCCTAACATTACACCAAAAGCTTTTAAGAGTTAGTTCTTTCTTTAGTGTGAGGTTTCTTTGCAATTTCACTTTGCACGCTTATAGCTCTTGCTTGTGGTTTCTAGTTTGGTGCAATCCTCAAGGTGAGGTAAAAGGACATCACCACCATATTCCACTTCCATATACAATCCTTGTGTGTTTTGCATGATGGATAGGCACGGTGAGGCGAGCCAACCACCTCCCCAAGAAGAAGAACATGGACCGTACATGACGCACGCAAGTCACTTCATTGTCCGACAAGAGTTCCATGAATGTTGCCAAGCCCTTGAGACGTGACAAAATGAACAATTTGGCAAGACACAAGCCGAGTTCAAGAACATCAACAACCGTTCGATGGCCTCGAACGAAAAATGCATGCAATGCATCACAACTTTGGCCATAAAAATGAAGCGCTCCAATGCTCCGTCGCTGAAACAAATGACAATCTTCAATGCCTCATCGACGGAATGGCAAGACCGTGTTCATGCTCATTAATCTCTACAAGATCTTCGTGTCATCATGCTCCTCTTCAACAAGATCTTTATCCCAAGTGCTTCAAGATGCAATGACTCTGCCGTGGTTGAAGATGGAAGTTCTTAGAGCTATGTACCTTCCCCATGGAACGCTGCTACGTCAAGCTATGATGGTGATTTCTCCTCAAGGCCACAAGCAAGGCGCGAAGGACACTGTCATCACGCAAGGGCATTAGTGATCCAACAAGCGCAACCACAAGAAGAACCGTGAGTGGAACCGCAAGTCCACCACCATCGCCTGCGCCACATATTTGACACACCAAGTGATGACTCCAACTTGGAGAATCAAGCTCGTCATTGCCATGAAGCTCTTCAAGATCATCATCTTCGTCATCGCTGTCATGAACGTCCGCACTGACACCATGGTCATCACGAGGCGCCTCCTCCACCACACCAAAACATGGAGCGTCAAGTGGTACAAGTTGAGCGACGTACACCACGTCATGAGGCTCAAGACCATGATCTTCACCATGAGGCCCATGCGACTAATTATCATCACCAACCGAGTAACGAGCCTCCTCTTCATCATCAACCGCGTCATGAGGATCCACATCCTCGACACCCTCATGAGGCCCAAGTGCCTCAACATCATCAACAACCGCGCCAAGAGCAAGTTCATGCTCCACAACAACAACATCAAGAGCAAGCACCTCAACAAGGTCGCGGCAATCAAGTTCCACTCCCCAACCACAAGATCATCAACAAGGTCATGAAGCTTGTCGCAATGACTGCCATGATGAAGAAACTTTCGGCAAGCTCAAGTTCACAATGCCCAAGTTTACCGGATCCAGTGACCCCAAAGAATACCTCTCATGGGCACTCAAAGTCGACAAGATCTTCCGCATGCACAATTATAGCAATGAGAAGATGGTCACCATGGCTTCGCTTGAGTTTGATGATTATGCCAACCTTTGGTGGGAACAAGTTCAAGTTGCTCGTGACGTAAGACAAGAGCCACCAATCACAAATTGGCATGACATGAAGGCTCATATGATATCCCGCTTTGTCATAGCGCACTACACGCGTGACCTCTTCAACAACCTTCAATCGCTTCGTCAAGGGACAAAGACCGTGGAAGAGTACTTCAAGGAAATTGAGCTCAACTTGCTCCGCGCCAACATTGACAAGCGCAAGGAGCAAACTATGGCATGTGTTACTGATTGGCTTGAACCACCCAATCAAGCGCATCGTTGAGTTCCAAACATACAACACCATGGTTGAGCTTGTGCACATCGCAACAAAGGCCGAACATCAAGTGCAAGAGGACATCAAGTACAACAAGCCAAATATGTATTTCACCTACAACCGCTATGCCAACAACCTTCAATGGAAGCTCCTAAAGTACCTCTAAGCCTTCCTTCAATCCCACACTTCCTCAAGGAAAACCGCCCCAAGTGGCAAACAAGCAAAGAGTGATACACCTTTCAACAGTGAATGCTACAAGTGTGGAGGCAAAGGACACAAGTCGACCGAGTGTGAAAACAAGAAAGTATTGTTTATCCATGACAATGGCGATGAAGAGTACTTGCGTGGAGATGAATTTGATGCCCGTGTCAAGGAAGCATTGGCAAGGCAACGAGTGGAAGATGACCAAGAACTCCTCATGTGTGAACATGACGCAAGTCTATCGCTTGTAGTCACAAGGATCTTAACCACTCAAGCACAAGAGCATGAAGACCAATGCTCAAATATCTTCCAAACATGAGCCGGCATCAATGGAAAATCTAACAAAGTGATCATCGATGGAGGGAGTTGACACAACCTTGCTAGCACCGAGTTGTGTGAGTAGCTCAACCTCACTCTCCATCCGCACAAGCACCCCTACCACGTGCAATGGCTAAGTGACCAAGGGTCTATGAAGATCAAGCATACCATATAGGTCACCTTCGCCATTGGTACTTACAAAGACACGGTCGAGTGTGACGTCCAATGATGGTTTGCCACATGTTGCTTTGTTGACCATGGAAATTTGACAAGGCTGCTCTACATGATGGTCGCACCAATGTGTACACCTTTAAATGGCTCAACAAAACATGTATTTTACAACTGATGAATCCTAGCCAAATCATAGCGGACAATGCAAAGGCTTTAGAGAGGGCGCAAAGCACAACACCTCCTTGTGAGAAGAGCGGTGAGCGAGAGAACCACATCATAGTGAGTGAGAGCCACAAGCCAAACTCGAGTGAAAAAACTAAGAGTGTTCTCCTTGCCACCAAAAGTGAGATGAGAGATGTGCGGAACAACCCATCCATATTGCACTATGTACTCATTTGCAAGGGACTAGCGCAAGGAACTAATGAATTAACCAATGTTCCTCCATCTTTGATGATTGTTTTGTAGGAATTCAAGGATGTGTTCCCTGAAGAGCTCCCACATGGACTACCTCCTCTTCGCGGCATCAAACATCGCATTGATCTCATTCTCGGTGCACCCCTTCCAAACCGTGCCGCTTACCGCATGAACCCGGAGGAGACGAAGGAGATCGAATGTCAAATCAACCAACTCGTCTCCAAAGGTTTGATCCAAGTTAGCACTAGTCCAAGTGCGGTACCTGTGATTCTTGTCCCAAAATTGGATGATACATTACGGTTATGCATGGACTGCCTTCCAATCAATGTTATCACCGTGCGTTATCGACATACTATACCGCGTCTTGATGACATGCTTGATGAATTGTGTAGAGCCACTATTTTCTCGAAAATTGATCTACGTAGTGGTTACCATCAAATACGCATGGCGGAAGGTGATTAGTGGAAAACCGCCTTCAAGACCAAACTTGGTCTCTATGAATGGTTGGTCATGCCTTTTGGCTTATCTAATGCCCCATCCACCTTCATGCGCCTAATGAACCATATTTTGCGTTCTCTCATTGGCAAGAGTGTTGTTGTCTATTTTGATGATATACTTGTTTATAGCAAGTCACTTGAGGACCATGTTACACATGTTAAAGAAGTTTTGCAAATCCTTTGACATGAAAAGCTATATGCTAATCTTCCCAAGTGCACTTTTGCTAAAGACATGTTAATTTTTCTTGGATTTGTCGTTTCCTCAAAAGGCATTGAAGTTGATGTTTCCAAGGTAAAGGACATATGAGATTGGCCCATCCCAACAAATGTGAGTGAACTCCGAAGTTTTCATGGGTTGGCCGGTTTCTATCGTCGCTTTGTGAAAGACTTTTCGACTATTGCTTGTCCTCTCAACGAGTTGACGAAAAAGAATGTCACCTTCGTGTGGGGAAAATCACAACAAAAAGCTTTTGATGAACTTAAAAAGAAGATCACCGAAGCACCTCTTCTTGCGTTACCAGATTTCACAAAAACTTTTGAGATAGAGTGTGATGCTAGTGGTATTGGCATTGGAGGAGTCCTTATGCAAAACATACGTCCTATAGCCTACCATAGCGAGAAACTTGATGGTGCTCGCCTTAATTATCCGATTTATGACAAAGAGATTTTTGCCTTAGTTCGTGTCCTTTTAAGTTTGGCAACACTATCTTTGGCCAAAGGAATTTATCATACATTCGACCATGAGTCGTTGAAATATCTCAAAGGCCAATCCAACTTGAGTAAGAGACACACTAAGTGGGTTTAATTTATGGAGTCTTTTCCTTACATTTTCAAGTACAAGAAGGGCAAAGATAATGTAGTTGCGGACGCTTTGTCTCGCAAGCACACAAGCCTTCTTACTCGACTTGAAATAAATGTTTTGGGTCTTAATGACATCAAAGCTTTGTATTCTTCCGACCCATTCTTTGGACCAATTTTCGCAAAGTGCTCCATTGATAAACAAGTTGATGACTACTTGCACAAGGGGTTTCTGTTTAAACAAAATAAACTTTGCATTCTGAAGTCGTCTCTCCAACTTTTGCTTCTCCAAGAATCTCATGGTGGAGGCCTCATGGGTCACTTTGGTCGTGACAAGACATTGGACATGTTCTCCACTCATTACTATTGGCCCAAGATGAAGCGCGACGTGGAACGCTACGTTCAACGATGCACGACATGTGTTCAAGCTAATTCACAAGCTAACCCTTATGGTATTTACATCCCATTGCCTATTTCTTATGCACCTTGGTCCGACACTAGTATGGATTTTGTGTTAGGATTGCCTAGGTCTAAGCATGGTCATGATTCTATATTTGTCGCGGTGGATCACTTTTCCAAAATGGCACATTTCTTTCTGTGCCATAAGACCGATGATGCTTCACATGTTGCAAATTTGTTTTTCAGGGAAATAGTCCGTCTACACGGTGTGCCACGAACAATCGTCTCCGACCGCGACATCAAATTTATAAGCTACTTATGGAAGACCCTCATGGCCAAGCTCGGCGTTAAGCTCCTCTTTTCTTCCACATCGCATCCTCAGACTGATGGCCAAACCAAAGTTGTCAACCGCAGCCTCGAGACTCTCCTTCATGTGTTAATCAAGAAAAACCTCAAGGATTGGGAGTAATGCATCCCACACGCCAAGTTCGCCTACAACCGTGTCAAGCACTCAACAACCAAGATGAGTCCCTTCATGATCGTGTATGGTTTTGAGCCCCTCACTGCACTCGACATCCTACCGCAACCTCTTCATGAGCGTACCAACATGGACATTGACAAGCGCACCCAATCTATGAAGAAGCTTCACGAAGAAACAAGAGCTACTATTGAACAACAAGTCCTTCGCCAAGCTTCAAGGTTAAACAAGGACAAGCGAGAGTTGATCTTCGAAGAAGGTGTGTGTGGATACACCTAACCAAAGACCGCTTCCCCAAGGAACGCGAGTCTAACATAAAGCTAAGAGGAGATGGTCCCTTCAAGGTCCTGATACGTTGCAAACGTATCTATAATTTTTGATGTTCCATGTTTGATTTATATCTACTTTCTTATGTTTTGTCCACATTTTGGAGTACTTTTTATACACTTTCTTGGACTAACCTATTAACAAGATGCCATAGTGCCAGCTGCCTGTTTTCTGCTGTTTTTGGTTCAAGGAAAGTCAGAAAATGAATATTCTCGGAATTGGACGGGACAAAATCCAAAGTCAATATTTCACCGAGGGGACACGGAGCCAGAATACGAGACGGAGAGGGGCTAGGGGCTGCCCACACCACCTGGCCGCGTGGTGTTTCCTTGGAGGTGTTTCCTTCCTCCTACTGGTTCGATAACCTTGGTTTCATAACTGAGGGAAACTTACTGCTGTGCTCATCATACCTTCCTCTTGGGGTTCCCCAATGAGCTCGATGTGTTGACCACGAGCCAGCATGTCCTCAAGAGAATCAACAACAACGCCTACATCATCGACATACCGACCTCCAAGTACCTTGCAAGCAATACATTCAATGTCAAGGACCTCTCACCCTACCATGGGCATGTTCAAGATGATAACCATGAAGAGTCGAGGACGACTCTTTCCCAAGGGGGAGGGAGCCGATGTAGCCCGTCCTACGGGCGCTGCTACATCTACACCACCAAGTCCTCCATGTGGACCCATGACTCGTGCTCGAGCCAAGCTCCTCCAAGCTAAGGTGAATTCAATCTTGTACTCATGTGACTTCGATACACCCCTGGATGGATTGCTACTTCATGCCCCGACACTATGCATCATCAGGTATGAAGACGCGAGACAGAGGAGTGACGCAGCAGCCAATAGCTGCCAGGATCCAGCGGCACTAGCGGCCCCTGGAAGCGGTACTATCCCCCGGACAGAGAGCCTCCGTCGATAGCCCTAGACCTCTTCAGTATCAAGGCAGCGTCACTACTGCATCGACCGGTAATACCGCATTCTTCGAGCGGTCCTACCGCCCGTGCCTGAAGACCCACGCCAGCGCCTCGGCCCACTCTGCTACCTGCGAGCGGTACTACCGCCTTCAACCGGTACTGCTAGTCATGAGTTCTGGTACTACCGGACATCCCAGGGCCTACACGTCCCAACTCGGCCTTAGGCCTTGTAACGAACCCCCTTTGATACTTTTAGTTGCCTAAACTACCCTTGAACTTGTGGTTGGCCTATATATAGTCCCCACCTCTATTGTAAGCCCGAGGCTTGATATTTGGAATTAGTGGAAACCCCTTGTGGATCTATCTAGTTCTTGCCTCATGCTCCTTTGATAGAGGAGCACCAAATATCACAAACCTCGTTGGAGTTTGCATCATGCCTCCGTGTTGTACAAGGCCTAGGCATCGGAGTCCCTTTGCCTAGACGTCAAGATTTCACCGAGTCTCCCTAATCACCGTGCCGGTTTGAGAGAGAGTCCTCCACCCAACACTGATTCTAGGGATTGCGCCGGACCGGTATCCATCAGAGTGAGCAATTGGCTTGTATCATGTCTTCGTGTGTGTGTGTTCATCATGTTCTTCGTGCGTGAGTTCGCATTTTCGCTCTCTCCCTCATCCACACACTAACTCCGCCTCGATTTCAAGGGATTTGTGAAAGCGGACCATCCCTGAGGTTGCCCCACAACATATTTATATAGGCCTAGAAGGGATCCTATTGCCCCTCCTAAGTTACCTATGATCTAAGGAAGATCTGGGAACAAACGAAAGGAAAATTGGTGAAGAAACGCGTTGGTTATGGTGTTTTCCATCATCGAGAACCCGCGGTACAGGTCGGCGGAACAACCAGTCGCGCTCATATGGACGGTTGTTAATCTTGTAGATACTTTTCATAATTTGGGTGTTATTTGGATCTTTGGATTGTTGGATTCGTATGGTCAAGAGATACAACACCATGTCCTTGGATATTTATTCGGAGTTGATGAAAAATCCACTATTTCCACCGCTCATATGGCTAAGTCTGGTGCCTCCCACCATTCCACATTGCATCCTCTTGGCTCATGTCACATACCAACATTTTTGCAAATTTTGAAATGTGAAAAAAAAAACTAAACAAACAAAAGAAATAAATCTTATAAAGGATGAAATTTAGGGGAAAAATAAACTTTTTGAACCTCTAATGAAAATATTAAAAAGCTTACATACACAAAGGGATTTTTTAATAAGGAAGTGGCAAACAAAATTTCAAAATATCAAATGCATTCGTGCATGGCCTATATCTTGATCATTAAGCACTTTCATTTTAAACCCTTGAAAAAGAATTAACCCAAAACCCAAACCCTGATAAGAAAAACCACCATCAAGTTCAGTTCAAGACTATGCCTATGTTCCATATAAAATTGAGCATAAGCATTCCTAAATAATCTATAATGGTAAATAAAAATTACAAAACCACAATAATTGGTTTCACTCTAGTTTGGGTTATGGATAAAAAGTTGTGATTTTTATATGATAAAATAAATTATTCCAAAGTCAATAAAGCTTGTAGCAAAAATCAATACTTAAAGGTAACAAAAGTATTTTTTTTAATGCTGTATAAAGATAAAGAATTATTAGATAGAGCTAAAAAATGGAATAACCATTTTTGAAACTATAAATCAAAATATATGATTTATTTGATAAAAGGAAAAGAAATGGGGAAATGTGGCAAGAACAATTTAAGCCCTAAGATATAATACAAATTTAAATGTAATAAAAGTATTCTTAAATGAGTTATAATAATAAAGAATTATTTTATAAAATTTCAGAGATTGGAATCACCCTTTTTGGAATTTTAAACCAAAAGATATAAACATTGTGAGATAAAGGAAAGAAATCAAATTAAAACATTAAAACTATATGTGTAATTATAAAAAAATGTTGCCAAGTGTTCTAATTTGAATAATATACTCAATGGTATTTTAATAAAAATTATCTGAAAAAAAGTTAGCTCAATTTGAATCAAAGTCAATTTCAAATCAAATGAAAATGAAAATAGAAAAAGAAAAAGAAAATGAATAAAAGAGAAAAAAATGAAGCAAAAACAACAACCTGAGCCCTAGCCTTGCATGGCCCAACCGACCCACTCCCTCTCGGCCCAACACCCACCCGGTCCTTCCCTCTCATTCCCCTTTTCTCACCCACTCCCTCCCTCACCCCTCGCGGATAGCCCATCCCCACACCGCGTAGTCATCAGCCACCTCAACATCTTCAACACCAAGCGATGGAGGAGCTCCCCTCTCCTGGTCATTTGTTTCCGGTTAAATTCGAGTAAATTCATGATAGTGGATCATCAATCCCCCACCTTGCATGCGACCCCTTAACCTCCACTCATTCCCTCCATTTCCCCTCACCTGCCCCACTCGAGAGTCCCACAATTTCTCGAATTTGAGCTCACACCGCCACAACACCTACGCACACCGGCACCAATTCTGTTGAGAAACCACCTCTCGCCCTCCTCTATAGCCTATCTTCCTTGCCATGCTCTTGTGAACATTTCTGACATTTTAGTTTATCCTTGTTCGCCCTAGGTCATCATCACGGGAACCTCACCCATGAGAAGATGCCACCGTAGGTTGTCAACACCATTGAGTTTGACTACCCTATCCCTCAATTTCCCTTTGTCCTCTTCTCCATGTACTAACATGATGCCTCACCCTCACTTCCCCTCTACAATGCTCCAATATACTGAGGAAATCATTGTTGGAGTCCACATCAACCCAAACGCCTCCATCCGGCCTACACCGCTCCTAGACGGGACCATCAACGCCACCGACACCATCAACCTTGTAGTGGCACGTTGGAGCTCGTCATAAACTAAACTGCCCGGGAGTCATTGCAGAGCCACCGATGTCCACTTTAGAGCCGCATCACCACCGTGTCTCCATCGTCGGCGACTTGAGCCACAAGGTGAGCCAGAAATTCCTCTCTGTGCCATTTGATCTCATCTCGACGACCCAGATAGAAATAAGCCGAGCTAAGCCACTAAGCCGTGCCATGAGCCTACCCACCGGTAGAGCCAGAGCCAAGTAGATCTACACTATTGGTTTTATGTAAATCTAATGGCCCACAATCATGATCTAGTCAAACTGGTACCAATCAACCACAAACTGCCACGCCATATGCCATGTTGGATATTGTTCTATTAAAAAGAAAGATAGATAGAAAACATGACCACCTTACGCTACAAGAAAAGTTGGCGTTTACAACGGACGATTTTCATGGTCGAAGGCACATTTTTCATGGTGGAAAAGTCTTCCGCAAGGGATTACCTCTGAGGTAAATGCCCTATCACCAAAGAATCTACCACGGTTTTTTCCCGACCATGGCAGATTACACCTTTTAGCCACGAAAATTCTTGTCGTCGTATATCAGTTTCCCAGCCTCGTTGACGCTCACGTCATGCAAACAGCCACGTGGCAAGCACCATTAACGGTCAATAAACATGGTGGACACCAGGTCCAGCTAAGGCATGCTAACAATTAAGTGGGATGACCTATGAGAGAAGACCAATAAGAATATGGCTTGTTACTATTTCGGCATCCTAGAGGCCCGCCCTGCTTTAATGGGGTCCACAACTTAGTAGCCCAGCCGCGGCTTGTTAACTTTCAGGTCCGTTACTATTTCAGCCTGCTTAAGCCCCAACTCGGTCCAACACTATGCAGCCCATTAGCGGCCTGTGCCACATCAGCCTCTACTGTTAAGGCCTGCCCTAGGCCTATCACCGTGCATAAAACCCGTCACTTTTCATTCGTCGTGGGCCTTCTTGTAGAAAGGCTTGTTATTGTTTAGGACCTCTTCAAATCCGGCCTTTCACTATTCGAGCCTGTTAATATTCTGGCATGCTACTTTTCAAGACTGTTACTGTTCTAGCCTGCTACTACTTTCTGGCCATTTAGTGTTCGGTCCTGTCATGGATCAAAACTTTTACTGTTTAGGCCTGTTATTGCTTTTTGGCCTTTTACTGTTTAGGACATTGATTGTTCAGGCCTCTTACTATTCAGGTCTTTTTACTATTCAGGCCTTTTACTGTTTAAGTTTTTTTTACTCTTCATAGAATTTCATCCATGTTTGACCAATCATGACCTTTCACTATTTAGTATATTACTGTTCTGAACTTCCACTGTATGGCGTGTTATGGTTTTGGCATTTTTAGCAACATCCATGTTTTGCAGAACAACATAGAAATGCCAACAATTTGATTAATAAACATGAGAAATTTAAACTCCTCTCTCAGAAAAAGAGATTCAAACTACTTATTACACAATGATAAAAGTTGGTCTCTCTAGATTGAAAATTATAACAGGTCATTAGACATGATCTGCATTTTAAAAGATCAAAAAGAAGAGTTCGCATCATCAGTACGAGATCGGTACATGGCGATGCGCTTCATCGTATCATCTGTCCTCTTCTTCAACATTTTAGCTACAGATCTAAGAGTAGCTACACCCTTTCTTTCTACATGCAATACAACCTTTATATATCTATATATATGCTGGATATTCTACAACTAGTTGTACATTAATAATCTACAACCAGTTATGAACTTTCTTAATAAACGAAGCTGAACTTTCTCGCTATAGTACGTTTATGAACCGTATTCCTTCTACGGTTTTTTAACCACCTATCAGAATTGCATGAATGATATACCGTTGGATAGATATGAAAATTGCGCAACGTTTCTGTTTTGATAGTTTTTAAAAAAATTGAATAGTTTTACGACAAATGTAAATATACTAATCAGTGTTTTCTCATATGTTTTTATTTCCGTAGAGTTTTTGGTTGCAGTTTTCACATCGTTTCTCAGAATGACACAAGCAATATACCGTTGGATTCATACGCAAATTGCGCAAATTTTTTGTTTTCAAAGTTTTCCATAATTTTGTACAGTTTAATAGTACTTTTAAATATACAAAATACTATTACGGATTTTCTATTACAGGATAGTATTTTGCCCTCTATTTTCAAACCATTTATCCAATTCAAACAAATAATATGTTGTTGAAAATCTATAAAGAAGAAATGAAGAAGAAGCATTGTCCAAGGGCTTTGGGCCTATTGGAATCTTGTATAAGAATAAGAATAAAGAAAATAAGATCAAGTGTGTCTTGAAGAAGTAGATGGAGTTCCTCATGTTCACATCCTGCAGTTGCATCGATTATTTGGTCGATTCGTTGCAATGGGAAGTGATCTTTTGGACAATGTTTGTTCAGTGCAGTAAAGTTGATGCACATCCAAAGCTCCATAGTGTTTTTCTTCGAAACACATACTAGGTTTGCAAGCCCCTCTGATTTTGTTAATTCTTTGATAAAATTGGCATCTGTTAGGCGATGGAGTTCCTTTCCAATGGCCTTTCGTTTTGGCTCTGTGAAGCATCGAAGCTGTTGTTTTACTGGCTTCGTCTTTGGATCTAGATTTAATGCGTGCTCAGCGAGTTCCCTGGGGATTCCTGCCATGTTAGAGGATAGCCATGCGAAAATCTACCAGTGCTCACGGAGGAACTCGATGAGTGTGCTTTCCTACGCGGGATCAAGGTTAGAGGTCACAAATGTTGTTTTTATCGGGTCAGCGGGGTGGATCTGTACTTATTTTGTGTATTTTACCGTGTCAAAAGCCTGATCGGGATTGACACGTGCTACTTCCAGAGGTTGTTCGTTTGCTGAACTTTTGAGTTGCTCGAACTTTGTTGCCATCCCGAAAGATTCGGAAATTCTGTTGAACTCTCGATCACAGTTGTCTGCACGTGTGAAGCTTCCTTGCACCGTGATAATTCCCTTTGGTGATGGCATTTTCATTACTAAGTATGCATAATGTGGCCCTGCCATGAATCGTGCAAATGCTGGTCGTCCTAGGATTGCAAGGTATTGTGATGGCCAATCCATGACCTCGAATTCGAGTCTTTCTCGCTAGATATTTATCTTGGAACCAAAAACAACGTCAAGAAAAACTTTGCCTAAAGGAATTTCGGCTTTACCTGGTACTATTCCATAGAAAGAGGTTTCTGTTGGAGCAAGATTATCTAGGGGATAGCCTATTGTTCGCAACGCTTTTGTGTAGATCAGATTTATGCTGCTTCCTGCATCCATGAAGACCTTGCTCATATCGAATCCAGCAATTTGTGCTTCGACTATCAAGGCGGAATGACCTAGTCATGGGACCCAGAGTGGGTGATCTGCTCTTCTGAATTTGATATCTTGCTCTCACCAATGGAGATATTTGGCTAGAGCTGATGTTGATGTTTCCGCCATATTGATTTGTCTTGTGATGAGATTCTGAATTCTGTTGGGTGGACGCCCCTTCTGGATCATAGACATTGTTCCTTTTGATCTAGGGTACTCGTTATTTTGATCATTTGAGTTTTGTGGTGGTGCAACTGGTGGTGGTGCACCGGGCGTGGACGTGTATCCTCCATTTGCTGCTTCGGTTGCCTTTGCGTTGCACAACTCCTGCATCTTCAAGAATGTTTGACAGTCTTTCATCATGTGATTGGATTGTCACCTGCCTGCTGAGTTGACATTAAAATGCATATTGCAGGGTCCTTCCAGCATTTGTATTGCGGACATAGGTGGGTCTTGTGCTCGTGGCTGATACCGCTGTGCGGACTGGCTCCCTCCGACATCGTCCCTGTTCTGACGGTATCCGCCGTTATTGTTGTTGCTTCTGTTGTTACCTTCACCCGAAAATCCTGCTGCGATGTAACTGTTGGGTCCGCAGCATAGAAAACAAAAAATTTCCTACGATGAGAACTATACGCCAAGATCTATCTACTAGATACAGAGCAACGGGTAGACATACATCAATGGAGAACTTACCCTCAAAGACAACGAGTTTTGTTAATGAGTAGGAACTCGTGGTTGATGTAGTCGTACGCTTGCCGATCTCAAGATCGTGTGGAAGCCCGAGCACCGCAAATCAGCAGCGCATCCGTCCTCGCACACACGTTCAAGCCAACGGACAACCTCCACCTCTTCGCTCCAGCGAATCAGCGGAAGCAGCAACTCCTTCCAGACGCAAGGCCACCGGGAACATGTATCTCGCTAATCCGAGACCATGGGGGAATATCTAGAGGGGGAGAGAGATCCTTCATGAGGAGGTGTGAGGATGAAGGAGGGAATGGGTGGCCTTTTATAGGAGGAGGGGGGTGCCCCCTCTCTTCATGGCCGGCGCATGGGGGAGGGTGACCCCTCACCTCCCCCATTCATGTGGTGGTAACCCCTCCACATTAAAATGCCCCTTAACGTTCTCTTTTAAAGTCTCCACTTTAAATGCATTAAATTTCTCCAAATTTAATGCTCTCTCATTTAATAAAACTCTTTTATTTATTTTATTCAGAATTTTGTTAATTACTTTAATTAACAAACATTCACATAAAACCCCTTGCAACATTTCAATATTACATGCAGAACCACTTTCTGCAATTTCATCCGAAACAATTCCGGTTTCTATCGAAACAATTCCGGTTTCTATCGAAACAATTCCTGTTTCTATCGAAACATTTCCTGCGCTTTGCAAACCTTTTGTCTGGAACATATGTGGTCCTAAATGGTGTCCGGCAACCCTTAAGTGTGTCACCCTACGGTTCGCGAATAATGAAGACATGATTGAGACCCCTCTCAGATCAATAATCAGAAGCGGGACCTGGAGATCCATACTGACTCCTGCACATTCAACGATGACTTCTGTGATCGTGAGAACCTTTAACGTCAGAAATTTAATCCCTTTGTCTCATGATATAATACATGTCCGAGATTCGATCATCGGTATCCAAATACCTAGTTTGATCTCGTTACCGACATGCACTCTTTTCTCGTTCCCGTGATACAACATTCTAGTGATCACATCACTTGCTTGCAAGCTATCTTAATGTGATATCACCGAGAGGGCCTAGAGTATATCTATCCGTCATCTGGATTGACAAATTCCACTCTTGATCCATGAGCCTCAACATAACACCTTCGTAGTACTGAACCCATCTTTATAGTCACCCTGTTACGGTGTGACGTTTGATGTTATCAAGATACTCTTCCGGTGTTAGCAATTAACATGATCTCATGGTCTAAGGACTAAGACTACTTTGTATGATGTTATAGCAATATAAACATAATGACTTGATCGTAATGCTATACTTCGGATGAATGTTCATCACATCATTTCACAAATCCTGTGACCTTGTTATTAACAACATCCAATGTCCATGATTAGGAAACTTTGATCATCTTGTTAATCAACAAGCTAGTCTATAAGAGAGGCATAACTAGGAACCCTTTTTGTTTATTAAACACACATGTATTGATGATTCCTATCAATAAAATTATCGCATGCAAAATAAACATCTATCATACACAAGAAATATATAATAACAACTTTATTATTGCCTCTCAAGGCATATTTCCTTCAGTCTCCCACTTGCACTAGAGACAATAATCTAGTTTACACAGTGATAAATCTAACACCCATGGAGTTCTGGTGTTGATCATGTTTTGCCCTAGGGAGTACTTTAGTCAATTGATCTGCTACATTTAGGTCCGTCTGCACTTTACAAATCTTTATATCTCCATCCTTGACATGCCCGCGGATGGAGTGAAACCGGCGCTTTATATGTTTGGAATTCTTGTGAGACCTTGGTTCCTTTGCGTTGGCTATGGCTCCATTGTTGTCACAATAGATCACCATCGGGTCCAATGTACTGGGAACCACACCCAGTTCTGTAATGAACTCTTTCATCCAAACTGCCTCCTGCGCCGCTTCTGAAGCAGCAACATATTCCGCCTCCGTTGTTGATCCAGCCACCACAGGTTGTTTGGAACTCCTCCAACTAACTGCTGCTCCGTTCAAGAGAAATACATAGCCGGATTGAGACTTAGAGTCATCTGGATCGTGTCAAAGCTAGCATCGACATAACACTTAGCGACTAGCTCTTCTTCACCTCCGTATATAAGAAACACATCCTTAGTTCTTCTCAAGTACTTGAGGATGTTCTTTACCGCTATCCAGTGTTCCGAACCTGGATCAGATTGGTACCTACTAGTCAAACTAATAGCATGTGCCACATCTGGTCTTGTACATAGCATGGCATACATAATAGAGCCTATGGCCGAAGCATAGGGGATCTGATCCATCATCTCTCTTTCTTCCGCCGTAGCCGGACTTTGAGTCTTACTCAATGTCTTGCCTTGCAACATAGGTAAGAACCCCTTCTTACTTTCGTCCATATTAAACATCTTTAATATCTTATCAAGGTATGTACTCTGCGATAGCCCAATTAGGCGTCTTGATCTATCTCTATAGATTTTAATGCCTAATATATATGAAGCTTCACCAAGGTCCTTCATCGAAAATTTGCTGTTTAGATAACTTTTAACAATGTTTAAAAGATCTATATCATTTCCAATCAATAATATGTCATCCACATATAATATCAGAAATGCCACATTGCTCCCACTCACTTTCTTGTAAATACAAGCCTCTCCATAAGTTTGGACAAATCCAAACTCTTTGATCACCTCATCAAAGCAGAGATTCCAACTCCGTGATGCTTGCTTCAGTCCATAGATGGATCACTGAAGTTTGCACACATTATTAGCATCCTTAGGATCGACAAAACCCTTTGGTTGTATCATATACAACTCTTCTTCAATATTACCATTGAGGAACGCAGTTTTGACATCCATCTGCCATATTTCATAATCGAAATATGCAGCAATTGCTAACATAATCCTAACCGACTTAAGCATCGCTACGGGAGAGAATGTCTCATCGTAGTCAACTCCTTGAATTTGTTGAAACCCCTTTGCGACAAGTCGAGCCTTATAGATGGTTACATTACCATCAGCATCCGTTTTTCTTTTGAAAATCCATTTATTCTCAACGGCCTTTCGATCGTGAGGTAAGTCCACCAAGGTCCAAACCTGGTTTTCGTACATGGATTCCATCTCGGATTTCATGGCTTCTAGCCATTTGTTGGAACCAGGGCTCATCATCGCTTCTTCATACATCGCAGGGTCATCTATTTCATCAATCATGAAATTCATAACAGGATTGTCGTATAGTTCAGGAGCTGCACGTGTCCTGCTTGACCTGCGAGGTTCGGTAGTGTCCTCTTTTGGAGTTTCATGATCAATATCATTAGCTCTCTCTTCATTAGGTGAAGTCAACTCCGAAACAACTTCCGGTGCTGCGCTACTCGCCATTTCATGAAGAGAAGGTTCAATAACCTCTTCGAGTTCTACCTTCCGACTACTCACACCTTTCGCGAGAAACTCCTTGTCAAAAAAGGATCCATTCTTGGCAACAAAGACCTTGCCCTTGGATCTGTGATAGAAGGTATACCCAATCGTTTCCTTAGGGTATCCTATGAAGACGCATTTTTTCCGCTTTGGGTTCGAGTTTATCCGGTTGAAGTTTCTTCACATAAACATCACATCCCCAAACTTTAAGAAATGACAGCTTATGTTTGTTTCCAAACCATAATTCATATGGTGTCTTTTCAACAGATTTAGATGGTGCCCTATTTAAAGTGAATGTAGCGGTTTCCAGTGCACAACCCCAAAATGACAGTGGCAAGTCAGTCAGAGACATCATAGATCAAACCATATCCAATAAAGTACGATTACGACGTTCTGACACACCATTACGTTGTGGTGTTCGGGCAGGCGTGAGTTGTGAAACTATTCCACTCTTTCATGTGTGTGCTAAACTCGTAACTTAGATACTCTCCTCCACGGTCAGACCGTAGAAATTTGATCTTTCTATTACGATGATTTTCCACTTCATTCTGAAATTCTTTGAACTTTTCAAAAGTTTCAGACTTGTGTTTCATCAAATAGATATACCCGTATCTACTCAAATCATCCGTGAAAGTAACAAAATAACGATATCCACCTCGCGTCGACACACTCATTGGTCCACACACATCAGTATGTATGATTTCCAATAAATCTGTCGCCCGTTCCATTGAACCGGAAAACGGCGTTCTAGTCATCTTGCCCATAAGGCATGGCTCACATGTATCAAATGATTCAAAATCAAGTGATTCCAAAAGTCCATCAGAATGGAGTTTCTTCATGCATTTAACGCCAATATGACCTAGACGGCAGTGCCACATATATGCAGATATATCATTATCAAGTTTAATCCTTTTAGCATCAACACTATGAATATGCGTAATACTACTATCGAGATCCAATAGAAATAAACCATTCAACACAGGTGCATGACCATAAAAGATATTATTCATATAAATCGAACAAACATTGTTTTCAGATTTAAACGAATAACCTCTTTGCATCAAACATGATCCGGATACAATGTTCATGCTCAGTGCAGGCACCAAATAAAAATTATGCAGGTTTATAACTAATCCCGACGGCATATGGAGAGGCAGCGTTCCGACGGAGATCACATCAACTCTTGATCCATTGCCGACCCGCATCGTGACCTCATCCCTTGCTAGTTGTCGCTTGTTCCGCAGCCCCTGAACCGAGTTGCATATATTAGCAACCGATCCCGTATCAAATACCCAGGTGCTACTGCGAGTACTAGTCAAGTACACATCAATAACATGTATATCACATATACTTTTGTTTGCCTTGCCGGCCTTTTTGTCTGCCAAATACTTGGGGCAGTTGCGCTTCCAATGGCCAGTCCCCTTGCAATAGTAGCACTCGGTGTTAGACTTACGGCCAGCTCGGGCTTTCTTTTCAGGCGCGGCAACATATTTGCCGCCCTTCTTTCCCTTCTGCTTGCCTTTCTTGTCCTTCTTGAAACCGGTGGTCTTATTGATCATCAACACTTGATGTTCTTTCCTAATCTCCACTTCTGCAGTCTTAAGCATTGACAGAAGCTCGGGAAGAGACTTCTTCATGCCCTGCATATTATAGTTCATCACGAAGCTCTTGTAGCTAGGTGGCAGAGATTGGAGAACACGATGTATGCCGAAGTCAACGGGAATCGTTATTCCCAAGGACACAAGCTTATCGGCGTACCCAGACATTTTGAGTACGTGCTCACTAACGGAGCTGTTTTCCTCCATCATACAGCTAAAGAAATTTTCTGTAGCATTATAACTCTGTACGACAGCATGGGTATTGAAAATCATTTTCAATTCTCCCATGGTATCAAAGGCATTGCCATTTTCGAAACGCTTTCGAAGTTCTGGCTCTAGCCCATACAGTATGCCGCAATGAACTTAGTTGTGGTCCTCCTGACGAGTTATATAGACGTTCTTTTCCTCGTCAGGGGCATCAGGAGCTGGTGGGGGGCCTAGCGGTGCCTGTAGCACATATTGCTTTTGAGCAGCAGTGAGGAGAATCCTCAAATTCATAGCCCAGTTGGTGAAGTTTCTACCATTCGCAGCAAGTTTCTCTTTCTCCATGAACAAATTGAAATTAAAAGCAGGTGGTGCCATCTACAACAGAATTTGTAAAGTTTATTTAGACTAAGTTTATGATAGATTGAGTTCAACTAATCCAAATTACTAATGAACTCCCACTCAAAAACGACATCCCTCGTGTCCTTTTGGTGATGACATGAACCAAATCCACTACACCAAGTCCGATCATCACGTGAGTCGGTGTAGCTTCAAAGGCGAGTATCTATATAGGCATCATATCAACTATATGACTCATGCTTAACCTTTCGGTCCGTGTTCCGAGGCCATGTCTGTACATGCTAGGCTCGTCAAGTAAGAACCTTAGTATTCGCGTGTGTAAAACTGTCTTACACCCGTTGTATGAAAGCGTAGAGTCGAGAACACCCGATCATCACGTGATGCTTCAAAACACGATCCACAAAACGGTGCATACTTAAGGAAGAACACATTTTATCTTGATATCTAAATGAGGCATCATCTTATAATGCTACCAAAAGCGCCAAACTAGCAATATAAGATGCTAACATCTAATGTGTGAAGTGAGGTGATATGGTCCATGCATTTGATCTCTATCATTTGCATCGTGGTATGATCTCTATCATTCCTTTGTGTGTAAGGCCAAGGTCTATGGAACTTACACGTTAAGTGAGTTGCAAGAGTATCTATCATACATCTACTTACAACAATACCATATCAAGACACTAGCCCAGCAACGATCTAAACTAGACGCCTCTAATTTATCAATTGTAAGTTTTACGTGGCTTAGGGTTTTCAGAGATAGAACCGGTCTTACCTACGAACATGAACCACAACGAGGATAACCAAGTTATTAGCAACTCATTGTAAATCAGATATTGACTATAGTAGGAGAGACAGACACCCGCCAGCCACTTATGCAAAACAAGTTGCATGTCAGTCGTGGAACCGGTCTCATGTACGATGACATGTAAGGTTGGTCTGGGCCGCTTCATCCCACTATGCCACCAATATCCAAAGTACATAGAAGATGCAATAACATGATCATCATCGCCCACATATAAACATATGTGTACTACCCGTGCAAAGCACCTACGCATAGATCAGGCTCTGATACCACTGTTGGGTCCGCAGCATAGAAAACAAAAAAATTCCTATGATGAGAACTATACGCCAAGATCTATCTACTAGGTACAGAGCAACGGGTGGACATACATCCATGGATAACTTACCCTCGAAGACAACGAGTTTTGTTAACGAGTAGGAACTCGTGGTTGATGTAGTCGTACACTTGCCGATCTCAAGATCGTCTGGAAGTCCGAGCGCCACAAATCAGCAGCGCATCCGTCCTCGCACACACGTTCAAGCCACCGAACAACCTCCACCTCCTCGCTCTAGCGAATCAGCGGAAGCAGCAACTCCTTCCAGACGCAAGGCCACCGGGAACATGTATCTCGCTAATCCGAGACCATGGGGGAATATCTAGAGGGGGAGAGAGATCCTTCACGAGGAGGTGTGAGGATGAAGGAGGGAATGGGTGGCCTTTTATAGGAGGAGGGGGGTGCCCCCTCTCTCCATGGCCGGCGCATGGGGGGGTGACCCCTCACCTCCCCCATTCATGTGGTGGTAACCCCTCCACATTAAAATGCCCCTTAACATTCTCTTTTAAAGTCTCCACTTTAAATGCATTAAATTTCTCCAAATTTAATGCTCTCTCATTTAATAAAACTCTTTTATTTTTGTTTTATTCAGAATTTTGTTAATTACTTTAATTAACAAACATTCACATAAAACCCCTTGCAACATTTCAATATTACATGCAGAACCACTTTCTGCAATTTCACCCGAAACAATTCCGGTTTCTATCGAAACAATTCCTATTTCTATCGAAACATTTCCTGCGCTTTGCAAACCTTTTGTCTAGAACATATGTGCTCCTAAATGGTGTCCGGCAACCCTTAAGTGTGTCACCCTATGGTTTGCGAATAATGCAGACATGATTGAGACTCCTCTTAGATCAATAATCAGAAGCGGGACCTAGAGATCCATACTGACTCCTGCACATTCAACGATGACTTCTGTGATCGTGAGAACCTTTAACGTCAGCAATTTAATCCCTTTGTCTCATGATATAATACATGTCCGAGATTCGATCATCGGTATCCAAATACCTAGTTTGATCTCGTTACCGACATGCACTCTTTTCTCGTTCCCGTGATACAACATTCTAGTGATCACATCACTTGCTTGCAAGCTATCTTAATGTGATATCACCGAGAGGGCCCAGAGTATATCTATCCGTCATCTGGATTGACAAATTCCACTCTTGATCCATGAGCCTCAACATAAAACCTTCGTAGTGCTGAACCCATCTTTATAGTCACCCTGTTACGGTGTGACATTTGATGTTATCAAGATACTCTTCCGGTGTTAGCAATTAACATGATCTCATGGTCTAAGGACTAAGACTACTTTGTATGATGTTATAGCAATATAAACATAATGACTTGATCGTAATGCTATACTTCAGATGAATGTTCATCACATCATTTCACAAATCCTGTGACCTTGTTATTAACAACATCCAATGTCCATGATCAGGAAACTTTGATCATCTTGTTAATCAACAAGCTAGTCTATAAGAGAGGCATAACTAGGAACCCTTTTTGTTTATTAAACACACATGTATTGATGTTTCCTATCAACACAATTATAACATGCAAAATAAACATCTATCATATACAAGAAATATATAATAACAACTTTATTATTGCCTCTCAGGGCATATTTCCTTCAGTAACTTAGTCCCGTGTTCCCATTGTTTTTCCTTCGTCTTATGTCATTGCCCCGTTTATCCCTATCTTCTTCAGGTGACTACGCGCGCTTATTATGTAGCGTGTCTTCTCCATCAGCCCAAAGGTTTGCTATCTCCATTAACTGTGATACTGCCTTTGGTTTTACCCGACCCAGCTCTTCTATGAATTCTCGGTGACGGAGGCCGTCGTTGAAGGCGTCAATGGCCCTTTCGTCGGATATGGATTCAGCTGAGTTTTTGATAATATTGCATTGCTGTATGAACGCTCTTATTGACTCTCCAGATTTTTGTTTGCATGCTTGCAACTGCTCCAATGGTGCTGGTCGTTTGAATGTAGAATGAAAATGTCCGATGAATTTATCTTCCAGATCGTTCCAGCTACTGATTGAATCTTCGGGTAACTACCTCAACCATGATCTGCGGCGCCGGTGAGGTGTAGTTGTACACTTTGTGACGAGGCGTAACCTCGGCAATTCCCATGGTGATGGACTTGGGGTTTCGCGGAAAAGAGAACGTTGGGGATTTCGTCGGTTGTCAGGAAAACAATGAAGACAAAGTTGCCTGAATATTGGGAAAACACTCTATACAACTTGTCTTCTAGATTTCGGTACCCTCGATTGGGCTTTTCCCACCCTATATATAATAGGTCGGGTCTAAAAGATATATGCGGATAGGTTTCATACACGCGTGATTACAATACCAACATAATGCCGGTCCATGGTTTCTTTCCTAATACAATAAAAAGTCTATGTGGATTGCTTCCTTGGGCCGTTTATCCGGAACCTTTATGGGCCTTAGGCCTTTTACCCAATATAGGGTAGCAAATAATGAGCATCCGAGTAATCATACCCATGTCACTTTGCATTGCAGTAGTTGTGGAGCCTCCCTATAATTTGACGGTGGCTAGATAGTCTGCTAACCAAGCTTCGAGTTCCTAGAGCCCATCGTATTTGTGTCAGTCGTGTGGAAGATTAAAGTCATTGGGTACTGAGGCTTTGCGAATCCTCTGCATGAAACAGTTGGCCCCGCATAGGCCATGGTCATATTTGTCATCTCCATCTTGATATCTTCAGGTGCGGCTTTCGTCTCTAGGTCCACTGCTCCTATGATGGGTGTTGTCGTTCCTTGTGTTGCTTTGCGGCTCGGATCCTACGATGTGCGCCTGGTGTGGTGATCGAGATCGCCGGGTGTGTCCTACTTGCCGAGGACTGTTGTGACAGCGTGGGGATCTTTGTGTGAGTCCTTGCTCTGCTTCCGCGAGTGAGGCCCCTACCATGCCGAGGTTCATCAGGACGGAGCAGTGGAGGGTCACGCGTGGATCATCGGGTTCGGGTTGAGTGGTGATCAGATATGTTTGCGCGGCCACAATGGCCGTCTGAGCTATTTTTGCCTTGATGTTTCCTGCTTGATCAATTGACATGAACGATAGGTCGAGATCTCGGATAATTCCACATATTTCTGCTTCAGGGATATTCTGTAATCGAGATGCTGCCCTTCTTGGTGGTGTTGCTTCTGTCACACTCCTTGACCCTCGGGTAGAGCTTAGTTGGGCACGTCGTACCCTAGATTTGTCGGCTAGCCTTTTTCTTTCATCGAGTTGTCTTTGCATCCGGAGTAGTTCTCTCTTCTTGTGGTGGAGCAAGTATTGGCATGCTAGTAGATCCTCATGTGAAGCATCTGCTGTCATTGGGACTGCTCCCAAAATTGCTTCCCTTGCTTTTTGCCATGCCGACGCTAGTAGCCGAAGGCCTGGTCTTTCTCTTGTGTGGGGTTCTCCGCCTCCTCCTTGGACTATGTGATTATCTGCTGTTTCTCCTTCATTTCCGTGTTCTCCTTGGTTGTCGTGTTCTCCTCCGTTGCCGTGGTTTCCTCCGTTGTTGTGGTTTCCTGCATGGTCATCTGATAAAATATCATCGAGGTTTATTATAGGATTACCGTTTTCGTCGCGTGGTGTTGAGGTATCTCCGTTGATCATGTACACTTGGTGGTGTGTTATGTGTGGCTTCACGACACCGTCTTTTGCTTCTGCGGATGTGTTGGTAGTACTCCGAGATCGTAGTTCTGGATAAACTTTTGCCATCCTTTCTTCAAAGTCGACGTTTTTGCTTCTTTCTTCGGGTTCTGAGCTGTCAGGTTTTCTCCATGTGGTGAGGTTGGCTGATGACCATATTTTCCTGTTTCGATCTAAGCTGTGATGTCTGTGGAGGATCCAACGGGTGATGTTGGTATTTCTATAGTTGTGGCCTTTCCCACCGACAGTTCTGATGCGATCAGGGCCGAAGGGTGTGATTCTTGCGTGTTGTCTGCTTGGAAGTGGAGGCTTCCGATGATTAGATTGGATCCGTCGTTGAAATCGGTGGGTACAGATACAAGGGTGGGCGGGCGTGGATTTTCTTTCATCGAGTTGATGCTTGGTGGAGAGCGTTCTGCCGAATCCGTGTTTCCAGCATTCAAGGTTCCCACAGACAGCGCCAATTGACGAGGGATAACCTCAGAAATGCCCATGGTGATGGACTTGGGGTTTCGGGCAAAAGAGAACACTAGGGATTTTGTCGGATGTCAGGAAAACAATGAAGACAAAGTCGCCTGAATATTGGGAAAACAGTCTATTACAAGTTGTCCTCTAGATTTCGGTACCCCCACTTGGGCTTCTCCCGCCCTATATATAATAGGCCGGGTCTCAAATCTGTATGCGGATAGGTTTCATACACGCGTGATTACAATACCAACATAATGTCAGTTCATGGTTTCTTTCCTAATACAATAAAAAGTCTCTATCGGTTGCTTCCTTGGGCCGTTATCTGGAATCTTTATGGGCCGTAAGCCTTTTACCCAATGTAGGGTAGTGAATAATGAGCATCCAAGTAATCATACCCATGTCACCCTCCCATATTTCTTGAATCTTGTTGGGGGATTTGAAAGAGGAGATCTAGATCTACAACTCCACCAATCCATCTCTCCTCTATGTGAGGGGAACATCTTAGGATCGAGATCTTGGGGTTTCTTTTGTGGATTTCCTCTTGTGTTCTTCCTCTCTTATTCCCCCAATAGCTTTTGTAGCTTTGGTGGAATTTGAGAGTACAGGACATGCCATTTGCATTAGGTGCATCGATTTGAGTTCTCCTTGGAGGATTTGGTTGGTGAAATCAAGAAGCTTGTTACTCTTGGGTTCTTGGAACCCTAAACGGTTGGGTGGCCTTTGTGGCGAGTTATTGGGGCCTTCAATTAAGCTATGAAGCTCTCCCCAAGATTGTAGCCTTGGTGGTGATTATTGGGAGCCTCCAATTAAGTTGTGGAGATAGCCCCAATCTTGTACGGGTTTGGTGTCCGCCCTCAAGTGTCCCATAGTGGAACAGGTGCTGGCCGCGTGGTGGGTGCTCGGAAGAATAGAGCGAGGCCTCTTGTGGCATTGGTTGTCTTAGTACCGCCCACCCCTCCAACGAGACATATTCCCTTGTTGGGAGGAACTCGGTAAAATATCATCGTCTCCGCATGCCTCGGTTATCTCTATACCCGAGCTCTTTACTTATGCAATTTACACTGTGATATCCTTTGTGCTTGAAGTAATCTATCTTGCTATCATACTGTTGCTTGTTTTGCTTAGCATAAGTTGTTGGTGCACATAGGTGAACCATAGCATTTATAGGCTTTGTGCTTGACAAAAGAAAACGCTAGTTTTATTTCGCCATTGTCAAGCCCCTCTCGTAAAAGTTTTGAACCGCCTATTCACCCCCCTCTAGGCGACATCCGTGATCTTTCACCTGTGTCTAAGTCTATGCTTTATACTGCAGCTGGAGGAACATTTGTGGGGAAACATATAACCGAAGCAAAGCAGCTGCTAGACAATATGCAAGACAACCATGCCTAGTGGCATGTGGATAGATCAAACACGAAGAAGGTGAACTCCGTCTCACCATAAGAAAATGAAGAACTCAATGCTAAGCTAGATGAGCTCATATTAGCCATAAAAGGTAAGGAAAATCAGGTAAGAGCTATCCCAGGAACAAATCTTGAACAAATAGACTTCATAGCTCGTAATGATTATAACCCTACTTGGAAGAAGAATTATAATCCTAATTTTCACAAACACTATTCTTGTCCTACATGTAACTCTAATAATAATATGGGATCAAGTAATGGTATTCTCCAACAAACACTTAAGTTCTTTATAGATTGTGAGCAAAACAATATCCTTGTTAAAATAATGGAGAACCATGATGCTATGCTTGGTAAATTATCTAACCAAGCTGTAAGTTTGAGGAATGATTTGCAGGCCCTCCAAGAAAGAACGAGGATTGTTAAGGCACATCTAGGTAAGAGAACCGAGAGTCAAACTCTCATTCTAGCTAAATTTGCAGGTAAAGCTGAGCCTAATCTTGTTGAAGACCTCAAGATGATGAGAATCCAAAGGGAAGAGCCTGAAGAACTTGATTATAGTAATGCTCCTTACCAAATTACACTGTCGAAGATCTTGTAAAAAGGATCAACATCAAGATTCCAATAAGTGAAGGAAATGATGAAGCTATGTATCAACACTTCGTTAATCAGGTAGCAATAAAGGTACATGAGCTTGAAGAAGAATATAAGAAAATTGCTTAAAAATTACCTGTTAAGCTTGATGATATATTTGAGCCTACTATTAAGATTAAAATTGTGACAAATGAGATAGCTACACTTTGTGATCTAGGTGCAAGCGTTTCAACAATTCCAAAAAGTCCTTTTAATAAGTTAAATCTTGGCTCTTTTGAAATCACTGAGTTAAAATTACATCTTGCAGATTCTACCTACAAACAAGCTATAGGGATTAAAAAACACTTTAGTATACATTAAAGGCTGTCCTGCTCTTATTGATTTTGTTATTGCTGACATGCCTGAAGATGCTACTGCTCCTATTATATTAGGCCGTCCATTCTTAAGAACTATTAAGGCTTTGATTAATCTACACGAAGGGAACGTGAAGCTTCAAATGGCTTCGTGGGATCCTTTTGTTATTCATTTTCCCAGGAAGAAGAAAGCCAAGCATGATTAAAAGGAGGCCATCACTTTGAAGGCCAACTATTTTGGAGTGGGTGTTCCACTCATCTGGCCTAAGTGAGCAACATCAAGGTTAAGCTGTTGACCATAAAAGCGCACTGCATGGGAGGAAACCCATGTGAAATAAAGGTTTGAGTAAAGTTTTTAAATTTTATGTTTAACAAAGAGTGCTAGAAACCTTCAGTTGAGGAGAAGAAGTTCAGTAGTACTAAAAATCCTGCCTTAGACATGCTGTTATTGGTCGACCATTTTTACTGTCATTTTTCTGTCAAAAACAAGGTGTTTCGCTAAGTTTTAGAATAAGAAATAGATCTCAAAGAAACGGAACTTTTTTGATGGCTATATAAGGTTTAACGACCAACTATACAACGGGAATAAAATTTCGGCCGTATAGTTCCGGTCGTATAGATATCTTTGCCATCGACAATTTTTTCCCATGTACTGAAGGTTTAACAACCAACTATACTTCAGGAATAAAAATTCCAGTCATATAGTTCCGTCCATATAGATATCAATGCCTTCGTAAAATTTCTTTTCTAGGTAAAGAAAGTTTGACGATCTAATATACGGTGGGAATGAAAAATCCCGGCCGTATAGTTATGGCCATATAGCTGCGCTGCCAGGTGGAAACCCTAATTTTTTTACAGCTGACCAACTATACGGTGGGAACAAGTTGTTCCGACCGTATAGTTTGGCCTAATAGTTGTGTCCGACCACAAAATCGCCACGGGAGGTACCTCCAACCCCAAAACTTCAATCCTTTTTCTCTGTTCTACCTCCAAACTCTCTCAAAACCTCAAGAGATCTTCATCTCTACTCAATTTCATTCGATTTCCTCGCACACAAGTGATCTACGGTATGTTTCTCCTTCGATCCTCCAATTACTTTTTGCAAATTCATCTTCGGTCTGTTGTCATTATCAATCTAGAGTGAGACCTACTATGAACTAATGCCATGATTCTCTTGCCCAGACTATTACTTTGAGGGGATTCTTTAGTGTGTTATGATGAGGAATATGCTATGCTTATTATTGTCAGATCAAAAAGTTTTATTTTTATCTTTCCTTGTTATTTTAGATGATGAACACAAGGAGCCAAACTCGTGCTCGTGCTGCCGCTAGCGCTTCTTGGGCAGTCGCTCCAGAACACATGGGGATATGGTTCAAGGATGAGCCCCAACGTGATCGCTTCAATAGGATCAAGAACTGAGAAGTGAAGGCAACCAAGTGGGCTTGCCCCATTATATTGAATCAACTCGGTATTTCTAATGACTTCAATTTACTTTGCAATATGGTTAGCCTGCAAAACTTTGTATTCAATGATGTGCCTACTTATCGCTGGTTAACTCTTGAATTTCTATGTTCTTTGCAAAGCACCGCTGAAGCATGGAATGGAGAGGACATGATTTCTTTCTGACTTATGGACAAGAATTATTCTCTATCACTAGGTGAATGGTGAGCATGTTTTAATTTTCCAAACAATAATGATAATGACTTACGAACATCCTTTACTGGCTTAGACCCTTCCCCGGAACAATATTATAATGGAATGAGTTTTACTTCTAGAGTAAGCAAGGGGAAGAATATTCAACATCCTGCAATTCACTATTTGTTCTATGTTATTGCTAAAACTTTGCAGGCACAAAATGAGTTCATGAGACTCAATGATAAGGACATCTTAGTCCTCGCAAAGGCTGCTTTCAACAACACCAACTTTTCACTCAACTTGGGCACAATTCTTGTGCGTTACCTGGAGTACCAATCCTCCCAAAGCCAAGGAGCAGTCACATGTGGAGGCGTCATCACCATGCTTGCCATTTCCCTAGGCATCAACCAAGGCGAGTTGCAACCAGTGATAGGTGAGCGACGTGTTGGTTTCTCTACTTTAAAATCTTGTGGAATTCTCACTAGGAGAGGTGGTGTTTATTACTTGCATATTGCGGGAGCTGGGCGTCTCTACCCCGCTCCTAATGGTCTTTTATCTAACAAGGAAGGACGTTTGTTATATTACTTGTAGGTTGAACAACACCAACCCGAGGAGGAGATTCCGGATGAGGATGAGGACCAAGAAGAGGAGCAGCCACCAACTCGGTTCGCTACATACCAAAACTTCCAAGAACTTGGAGGAACTATGGAGAGAATGCAAAACCTCTCCTTGAACCTCCGAGAAACAACTAGTAGTTTATCAACTCAATTTGCAAACTGGAGTGACGACTTTTTCCAGCCACCACAATGATTTGAAGGGCTTGCAAAATCCTATGCTTGGGGAAGTTTCCTCATTATCTTTATTTGGCGTTCATTTGTTTTTATTTATTTCGAGGTTATGTTTTTAATTCGAGTTTATAAGCACTCGTGTTGGTTTCCCCAACACATTATATTTAGTTACATTTTTTTTCGAGATTTTCTAGCCAAGCTTTGCCGCCAATTTTCTATTCTTTAATTCCCTCTCTTGAAAACAACAAAAAGATTTTTCCATTTATCTTTTTTTCCTTCTTCCTTCTTTTCTATTCTCCTTGTGGCTTTCACATATTTGCAGGAGAGTGATCGATTTCGAGTTTCCAAGAAGCAAATAAAAGGGAAGAGAGAAGTGGAACCAATCATGAGAGGTATGCCTTAGGACTCCCCACTTTTGAAGTTTGAGAAACCCATGCTAGTTAGTAGTAAATGATAAGATGTTATATTGGTGGAGTGAGTCTTTGTTTCTAGTAAAATTTTGTTTGCATGGGTATTTAGTTGAGTACATTTTGTTCCAACTCCTGTAGTTAAGCAAGTCTTGCCTAAAAATTTGCTAAACAATTGTAATAAGAAAAAGTCTCACAATTGAAGTCTTGGGTGTTGTAGTGTTAGTCTTGAAGGCTTATTTCTAGAGACACTCAACACCACAGAAAATAATGGTTGACTTGATAGCTCTCTTTAAAAGGATTTGTTCAATTGAATTAATGTTTAGCGGTTTTTGTGAGCATGCAAAAGTTTGACTTGTGAATCATAATAATGATATAGCTTTATGCGTGTCAAACTTCATGGGATGCTAACAACCTCGCTAGCCTACGAACGATCTTCATGGAGGAAACTCCTAGATTTCGGCTATGAGTTGATTAAACATATGTAGCAACAATGCTATAATGGGTAAGATTCTTGGCATTCCCTGGTAGCTGTGTTCATGATGGAATCACTCCTTTGGCTGTTATGAGTAATTATTCTACAAAAGGAACAAAACCTTGGTTATGCCACGAGTGTCCATCACATCCCGATAAACTAATTAAAATCTTTGGCATGCTCTCAATTACTTAAGAACTGAAATTCTTGAAGGACAATGAATAGAAAAGTAGTGCTTGAAGAGTCTTGATTTATTGACGTGGGAGAATTGAGATACTCAAGTGTATATGTTTTTCATAAAAAATTCTCACACTCTCAAATTTACATGATTATACTTTTTTGTTCAAAGGCAAGCCTATGAGTTTATTACATGACATGGAATACAACTTAATCATTTGAATCATCCATGTTAACAATAATTTTGCTGCGCTATAAGGATGCATAAAAACCCGTATCATATGCTTGCCATTACTCTATCTATGCTAAAGTTTTCAGATTTATAAAGTGGAGGAAACTTGAGACTACCAATCATGAGTATGATCATCGTCTCGTTATTTCAGTTTAAATGCTGAGTTCCTTTTTGATTTTGGTTTTCTTGCTCGAGGATGATCAAGTTTAAGCTTGGGGAGGTTGATGGCTGTGAAATATAGCAATCTACGTCCACATTTAAACTGGATATTATTCATATTTTTGATGAAATATCTCTCTAAACCCTGCCACTAATGCCTAATGATCAAAGGGGTATGCAATCCTTTCTTTCTATTTTTCCATGCGCAGATAATGACGTTTGATGATGGGAATCACAACATTAAAGTCAAAGATATGAGATTTCCAACAACCCAAAGAAACCAGGAGTCGTGAAGTGAAGACATATGCTTTAACGACCAACTATAAGGCGGGAATAACATTCCGGTCATATAGTTACTGCCGTATAGTTGCCATCAACACCGCTAGGTCAAACAGAACAACTTTCGTGAAGGGACCCCTATATAAAGAGGCCTCGGGCGACGAGAAAATAGATTTCTTTCTGATCACCAGCCGCCCCCAGAACTCCATCCACAACATCGAAGAGCCGTCGGAGGAATAGACTTATATCTAATCTCCAAACCTTTCTCCATCACCAGAGCCATACTCCACCACTTGTAATAGTAGATATCATATTCGATTGGCGACATTGTAAGACTATTTGATATCAATATCATTATTTGCATTACAATGTTTATGATTGTTGATCTCATCTCTATGTGTGAGTAATTCTCCTTGGGCTAAGGGCTTCGGCCTAGCCATGTAGCTCCTGTGCATGTTATTTATCATAAATGGGATCATGTATTAGTTTGTATGACATGATGATTATTGTATCCTCTCTTGCCTCAATCTAAGAACTTGTCAGGTACCCAAGACCTCGAGGATTGAGCCAGGTATAGGGAGTATGAGTAATGACTAATCTGCAGGTTGGGAACCCTAGTGAGAGAAGGAGTAGTACGGCTTTATGTGAGGGATTTACTTAGGATTAACGGTGTCTGTCACTATGCATATCATTAGTTATCTTTCTTCTATGGATGAGACTAGTAGGTTATTGCTATAAGAGGTTGCAGATGAATATCAATTTTGGATGCACTGCCCACATATATTTATCTTGCTCTTAACAATTACATGCATATTTTATTATTATCTTTTATTCCCATCAGATGTTTTGCACAGTATAATTTATCTTTCTCTAACAATTACATGCAACTTTATTATTATCTTTTATTCCCATCAGATGTTTTGCATAGCTATAGGTGAAACCGAACGCCCTAGGCCCTCTCTCTCTCTCCATCATCGACAATAACAAAAGACAGCAAACTCTTGGTCCGGTAAAACACAAAAAGAATTCTAAAACTCCCGAAGGTACATTAAAGTAACTTCACTATGCTTCTGCTTCCCGAGGATTCGATAAACCGAGGTCTACTAGGGAAAAAGAGCTATACTACATCCGTAATCCGGATAGAAGGTACATCCGTAATCCGGATAGAAGGTATCAATTACATAATGAAATAGCTCTATAGTGAGATAGATCTTGTGGGTTTTTTAACTTTGGAATAAGGACCAGCACAGTTGAGTTCAAAACTTCTAGCATATCTCCTCCAGCTAGAAAATTTCTCAAAACCGAACAAATCGCTGACTTCATCACATTCCAGTGTCGAATATAGAAGCCAACAATTAGACCATCAGACCCTGGTGACTTGTCCGGATGCATCATAAACAAAGCTTCCTGTATTTCCTCATACGTGATTGGCGCACACAAACAGTTATTCATCGAATCATCAACTTTCCTTTCCACTCAATTAGTCACCAATCTAGTATCTATATCTTCTTGTGCCATAAAGAGGTTTTGGTAGAAACCCATCGCCTCTAATTCCAATCCTTCTTGTGATGATACTATTGGAAATATGCCCTAGAAACAAATAGTAATAAGGACTATTATCATATTTCATAAAGTTTATGATTAAGTTTTATATCATGCTATAACTGTATTGAAAGGAAACTTCAATACACGTGTGATATATAAACAACCAGGGGTTCTCGGTGAAACTCTAGTCACTGGTTCATTGGTCAACAAATGATCAAGGTTTCCTAATCATGTGGCATTTATGCTAGTTGGAAATTGAGTTATCTCATTTTGAGAATGGGATGACGAACCAATACCCAACCTAAACATCGTGACCTGATCATGTCATGAAGTTCAAGTTATGATGATTAGAATAGACCTAGTAGACTATTCCTTAGACCGTGAGGCTATATCAATCACTATCTCCTGAGGGTGCTTTGATAACACCAAATGTCACTTGCTAATACAGTGATCATAAAGGTGTGTTCGGGTATTTGGAGGAACTTTTGAGGCAATATATGTCGAGAGCGGGGTTTGTCCATCCGCGTGATGGAAAGATACTCGAGGGCCCACCCGGAGAAGTTATATGCAATAGCTGCACAGCGTGTGATTTGATCACATGGATATCACTTGTCGAAACGAGTCAAGTAGCATTTGTCGGTAATGATATTGAACACGACATGCAAGTTTCGAGACACAAAAGGAATAAGACACGACAGTCACGGTTAAAACAACGAAAGATCTTTGTGGAATGCATAGGGGTCACATGGCCATCTAGGTCCCTCTGTCGATCATTGGTCCGAGAGTGTCCCGACCATGTATGGAGTGTTCCCAAACCGTGGGGTATCACGCTTAAGGGCTTGGTGATGCTTAGAGAGTGTTTACAGGATCGGTAGAATCACTGAAGAAGAGAAGAGAGAAAACCGGAAGGGGGTCGGTAAGTCCGGATGATGTCCGAAGTGGAGGTGGAAGGTGTTCCATAGCCACGGAGATTGAATGATATGTGAATGAATGTTAAATATTGATTTAATCATTTATTCATAATTATTTAATAAAGAGAAAATTAATTAAAGGTCAAAAAGGCTTAATGGGCCAAATCCCGGAGGGGAAAGGGCCCAAGAGGGGACCACACCCCTAGGAGGGGCCTAGGGGGTTTCCGGCGGCCCTAGTGGCCCTGCCCCATGTGAGGCCCATGGTGGCGGGCTGGCCGACATGCCTCCCCGCCCCTCTCCCTCCTTTAGTCCCACCCCGGGACTTTGAGGGAGGTAGTACCTCCCCCTCCCCCATATATAGCGGGGGTATTTTGACTAGAAAATACACACGATATTCAATTAAATTTTCATCACTTTTGGGGAGACCTTCAATTCATATGTATCTCTATCTCTCTCTCTCTCCCGTGACCGTGGTCCCACGTTTGGACTGCGCGAACGAGAGACATCTTCACTGTGAAGCGTCGTCGCGCTGCAGGATTCAGATCCAGGAGCTCTACTTCTGCAACTATTGCTGGATCAGGGAAGCGGGAGACCGAATGCATGTAACTCCCCACGAGGTGTCACACTTGAGGCACTAGGAGTCGTTGGAGCCACATGAGCGCAAGGACTTCAACACGACCTTGAGGTCGGCTTCGGCTCGTCTACATCAACCACACTCTCCTGAGAATTGACAATGCTTTTCGGTCTTCAAGGATAAGGTCGCGAAAAGCCCCTCCCATTACTTCATTACTAATAGATAGGTCCTGGCAGCATCATGGATTTAGGAGCGTAGGGTAAAATTTTATTTTTTTTCATACGCGAACCCTACAGTGGTATTAGAGCTAGATCTATGCGTAGTATTGCTAGTACGGGTAGAACACACGAGATGTAGCGTGTGGGTGTTGATATTTTAGTTGTTACCCTCCCACGTGTACTTGTTTATACTGTAGTAATGCTTGATGAAGCGGCCCCCAACCGACTTTATGCGTTCATTCGCGAGACTGGTCCACGCTTGACATACGACTTGTACTGTATAAAGTGGCCTAGGGGTGTGTCTGTGTCTCTCGCATTAGTTGGTATACCATTTGCAACGGAGAGCCCCAGAAGGGGTGTAGTAGAGACAACTACTCGATCAGCGTTTTGGTTAAAGTGCGTAGGTAAGAACGGTTCTTGTGCGAAAACCCATTCAGCCACGTAAAACATATAAAGATTAAGTAGAGGCGTCTAGCTTTGTTCTATAGGGGGTGTTATGATGAGATATGGTTGTGGCAAAGGTAAAGTACATACTTTATGTTTCTAAGTAGTAGTAGACGGTCACGGAGGTGACGAACTACCACGCCAGAAGGCACCGGTACCCTGGTCCCTAGACGGTCACGGAGGTGATGAACTACCACGCCAGAAGGCACCGGTACCCTGGTCCCTACGGCACCAGAATCCGGAGGCGCGAGATGGAGATTATAGCGAGAAGGACCATATCGCATCACTCTTATATTCAATGTTTATTGTTTGTATATCTTATTGTGTGCTAGTATTAGATACTCGATGGTAGCCTAATAAGAAGATCCCTATTAAAATACCAATGTTTGTGTTCTCCCTTAGTGTGCACCACCAAGAAAGTTCTTCGATATGAGGTAGCACCGAGATGATCAGGTGTCAGACATATCTACGTTCGCATATAGTGGGTGTAAGCCATCTTGCGCAACGAATACACTAAGATTGAGTTGGTGAGCCTATAATGCACTACAAGAAAAGTTGGCTTTTACAACGGACGATTTTCGTGGTTGAAGGCCCATTTTTCGTGGCCAAAGAGTCTTGCGCGATGGATGGCCTTCATGGTAAAAGCCCAATCACAAATGAATTAACCACGATTTTTTTCACCCGTGGCGGATCACACCCTTCAGCCATGAAAACATGTTCCGTCGTAGATCTATTCGCCAGCCACACTGATGGCTGACGTCATGCAAACTGCCACGTGGTAGCCGTCGTTAGCGGCCGGTTACCGTTGTTAATGGGCATAGAAACCGTGGCAGAAGCCAGGCCAGCCAAGGCCTGCTAAATACTAACTGGGCCGGCCCATTAGGGGAGCCCAACAAGATGATGGCCCGTTACTGTTTTGTCCTGCATTGTTTGAAATGGGCCCAGAGATGCGGACCACCGGACTTTCAGACCCAATTCTGTTTTGGACTACAGAAGGCCCATGTTGGTCTAGCACTGTGTTACCACTTGAGGCCTGCACAAATCTAGCCATGCACTGTTCATGCATGTTACCAATTTAGCCTTTTACTATTCAGTCATGTTACTGTTTCAGCCTTTTAGGAATTTCGACCCGTTACTATTTAGACCCATTAGTGTTTAGGCTTTTGCCTGTAATGGCAGACACTATTTGGCATGTTACTGTACTGGCCTGCCACCGTACTGGCCTTTTGCTATTGATACCTTTTATGGTTCTGACGTTTCACTGTTCCGGCCTTTTTATTGTTCTGGCCTTTTACTGTTCTGGCCGTTTATGGTTCTAGCCTTTTACTGTTCTGGCCTTTTGCTGCTACGGCCTTTTACTGTTCTGGCCTTTTACTATTCTGGCCTTTTAATATTCTGGCCTTTTACTGTTCTGGTCTTTTACTGTTCTGGCCTTTTACTGTTCTGGTCGCTTTGGGCTTTCAATGCGGATGTTGTTTCAATGTTCGACATGCCACTGCTCCGGCTTGTTACTGCTTGAGACTTTTTTTGCTAGCGCCTACTTTTCGCAGAACAAGTCAATATCTAGACATCAATTAATAAACACACAAAAATTAAAATTACTTATTACACAATAATAAAAGTTTATTACAACAGGTTATACAACAAGATCGTAATTCTGACAGATTACAACGTGTCAGTACCATCAATAAGAGATCGGTACATGGCGATTCGCTTCACTGTATCATCTGTCCTCTTCTTTAACATTTCAGCTACAGATCTAAGACCAGCTACACCCTTTCATTCTGCATGCAATACATCACTTATATATTTCTCACATGCAGGAGTTGTTCTAGGTGGACTATTAAGTAAGTTTTCTTCGGCAATGCAATGGGAGGATGAATGGGACGTGGGATCACAACTTTCAGTCCTGCCTTCCAAGGACTCCTGCTGGTTTTTAACTTTAGTCTGCTAAAATATGGTGAAATAGGTTAAAACAAACAACAAGGGAAACAAGTAGTATTATATAAAGTAGAGATCATTTAAAGTAAGTATGAACTTACAGTAGCACGTTCATGTTGACAGTAGCTCCTTCTCGAGCGGGTGCGACTCCTGGTCAATCTGCTAGAAGAATCTGAGCAGAGCAGTTGGAACTCTGGTCTTTGTACTCCATTGTCATTGCTCTGCATGACATTTGAAACCAAGTTGGTTGGTTTGGAAGGATGAAAACTCCTAAAAACACCAAAAATATAACATTAAAAATTACCAGATGTATGTTTCAAACTAGATAGCTGGTTTGGAAGGATGAAAGCAGGTGACAGCACCAACATATAGCATTAAAAATGACCAAATATATCATCCAAACTAGATGGACATTTTCCGAATTAAGAATTCACACATATATTCACAATTGAACATAAATGCAAATGTCATGGCAAGTTCTTAGGTAGAATGACAACTAATTAACATGACAAGCAACTGGCCTAAGTAACACATGGAGACCTCACGATTTAGCCTTGCTGGGCGTCATATTGTCAGTGTTGGATCCTCTATGAGTTGTTTGCATGACCCGTGCGAGCGCTTGGAAAGAATAGAATCTATGAGTTCGTGTTGGAGGATTAAACCGATAGCGTGAGAAAAAACAAAGGGAATAAAAGCAAGAAGCTAATGAGGTGGATAGGACCTACAAGATGAAGGGTGCAAACGAAATGGCAATAGCATCCAGGATATTGAGCAACATCCTAAAGATTTCGTAGCTTACGAGTAACAAAAATATAGCAAACGGGCAAGAGAAATTACCGCTGCGCAGCGATGACGAGTTAGAAGGGCAAGTGGGCGACGGGGGCGGCAGCTCGGCATTTCGAGGTCAACAACGAATGATTCAGTGAAGCGGCCCCGATAGGGTAGACGACGGTGTTCACGAAGCAGATCTGGTGCTGCGAGGGAGTCGATGAAATAGTTCCGGTAAAGAGCGCTTGTAGTGGAAGAGCTCCGGTGTGGAAGAGAGGGTCGGCGGTGAAGCAGCTGGAGGAAGGTCAAGGTTGGAGGGGTGTGGGCGGGGAAGAGACGATGGGGGTAATATAGGTGGGATGATGCACATTTACCACCTATACCCCTCTATTATTGCAGTACTCCCACAATCCTTGTTTCTGGAGCAGGGATAAAAGAGGAATTTTGCATTTGCAAAAAGCAGGGCGGGATATTTGAATAGATGTGCGAGATATTTGTATAGATGTGCGCGGGATGTTTCGGTGCCATGCGGAAATTTTGAGGGTTGAAGCTTCCGACGTACGCTACTCCGACGCGGCCGCTCTCACGTGTTGGCCCCGTCTAGACCTACACGCCAGTGACAATATGCTTACCAACATATAAATGAGTTTCCACACATTTGCCAAACTTGATAAACAATATATTTTGAAGGCTTTCATACAAGATGAACAAGGTCACGGCCATATCTCCGTTATAGTTTATAATAGCGTGTCCATGTCTGGTAGATAGCTACATCTTGGCATTTCAAAAGAAGATTCTAGATTTGATGGACAATGCCCAACTTTCATGAATTTCCAAACTTTCTAGCTAAATCTATGCAATAAAATGACTTTTTGACAATCTGAAGTAAATATGTCTAATTTTGAACTAGAAAGTGTGTGATATACCTTGCTCTTGACTTTTTAAAATAATTCAATGATATCAAGTAGTCAAATATTGGAGAACCACCGAGAGTTTTGGAAAACTCAACTTTTTGATATGAATGGTAATGACACCTAATTTCGGCCATTTTAAAAAATACAAAGAAACAAAATATAAAAAGAAATGCATCCATTATTTTATCTCTTCGTGTCTCACTATGTGCACTAGCTAGTTTCCATGGAAAAATATAATCTTGAAATTTGATAATTTCTGAGAAAAAATTGTATCACAATATATATATGGAGTACCATGTAAGAATATGCATGGATTTCAAACCAGATGACCAAGGTCATGGCCATATCTTTTCTATAGTTTATAATAACCTATCCATATTTGTTATGGTGTGTATTGGCATTTAAAATATTATTTACAAAGGAAGTTTCCAAATTGGAAGTTATTTCAATTTTCTAATGCACAACAATGGCTTTAGTCATGAAGCTACTACAAAACATGGCTTTAAATCCCACTGCCCCGGTTTTCACTCAAAGTATATATAGCCTAGGGTTAATTAAGTTTAGGGTTTGGGGTTTTATTTTGGGTTGAGGGTTTAAGGGTTCATGGTTTAGGATTTTAGGGTTTAGGGTTGTTCAAGGTTTTAGGGTTTATGATTGTTTAGGTTTTAAGGTTTAGGGTATTTTCAATAATAATGTTCAAGCTTTATATATATGGTTATATTCATGAAATAGAATGACTCTATCGCAATTTAATAAAAGTATTTCAAAATTTGATCTATAAGTGCATTATACCCCCTTGGTAAGGGTTTAGGGTTCTAGGGTTAGGAAGTTAGAGTTCTAGGGTTAGGAGGTTATTAGGGTTTACGGTTAAGGTTTTTTATTTTCAATAATGTTCAAGCTTTATGCTTATATTCATGTAATAGAATGGCGTTACCACAATTTAATAAAAGTATCTCAATTTTTGATCTATAAGTCCACGGTACCTGCTGGTTTAGGGTTTATGGGTCGATGATTTAGGGTTTCACGGTTTAGGTTTTATGGATTGTTTAGGGTTTAGGGATTAGCGATTTTTCAATAATGCTCAAAGATTTATACTTATATTCGTCGAATAGAATGGTGTTACATGCTTTAATGGAAGTATCACAAATGTTGATCTATAAGTGCATGATACCTGCTTGGTTAGGGTTTTACAGTTTAGGTTTTATCATTGTATAGTTTTTAGAGCTAAGCGAATTTAGAATAATGCTCAAGCTTTATTGTTATATTCGTCGAATAGAATGACATTACCTAATTTAATGAAAGTATCTCAAATTTTGATCTATAAAGTGTGTGATACCTGCTTGGTTAGTGTTTATGGGTTGAGGGTTCGGGGTTTTAGGGTTTAGGTTTTAGGGGTTGTTTAGGGTTTAGGGTTTAGGGAATTTTCGATAATGCTCAAGATTTATGCTTATATTCGTCGAATAAAATGGCAGTAGCAAATTAAACGAAAGTATATCAAATTTTGATCGATAAGTGCATGCTACGTGCTTGGTAAGGGTTTAGGGTTTTAGGATTTTGGGTTTTGGGTTTTAGGAATTCTCGATAATGTTCAAGTTGCTTTATGCTTATATTTGTTGAATAGAATGGCATTACATCAATTTATTGAAAGTATCTCAAATTTTGATGTATAAGTGCACAATACCTGCCTTGGTTAGGGTTTATGGGTTATAGGTTTTTACGGTTTAGTTTATGGGTTGTTTAGGGTTTAGGGTTTAGCGAATTTTCAATAATGCTCAAGATTTATGCTTGTATTCATAGAACAAAATGGGTTTTAGCTGATTTAATGAAAGTATCTCAAATTTTGATCAATGTGTGCATGACACATGCTTGGTTAGGGTTTATGGCTGAGGGTTTAGGGCTTTAGGGTTTAGGGTTTAAGTTTTAGGGGTTGTTTAGGGTTTAGGGAAATTTTGATATTACTCAGGATTTATGCTTATATTAGTCAAATAGAATGGCGTTACCCAATTTAACGGAATTATCTTAAATTTTGATCTATAAGTGCATGCTACCTGCTTGGTGAGGGTTTAGGGTTTAGGGTTATAGGGTTTAGGGGTTTAGGATTTGGGTTTTACAGGTTTTGGTATCCGGGAATTTTCAATAATGTTCAAACTTTATTGTTATATTCGTGGAACAGAATGGCGTTACCGCAATTTAATGAAAAATCGAATCTCAGATTTTGACCTATAAGTCCATGATACCTGCCGGGTTAGGGTTTTTATATGGGTCAAGGTTTTAGGGTTTTAGGTTTTATTGGCTAAATAGGGTTTAGGGATTTTATCGAATTTTCAATAATACTCAAGCTTTATGCTTATATTCGTCGAATAGAATATATATGGCGTTACCTAACTCATTGAAAGTATCTCCAAATTTGATTTATAAGTGCATGATACCTGATCTGTTAGGGTTTACGGGTTGAGGGTTTGAGGTTTTAGGTTTAGGTTTTATTAGGGGATGTTTAGGGTTTAGAGTATTTTTGATAATGCTCAAGATTTATGCTTATATTCATCGAATATAATGGAGTTACCAGTTTAATGAAAATATATCAATTTTGATCGATAAGTGCATGCTTCGTGTTTCGTAAGGATTTAGGTTTTTATTGTTTAGATTTCAAGGTTTCAGGAATTTTAAATAATGTTCAAGCTTTATGCTTATATTCGTGGAATAGAATGGCGTTACCGCAATTTAATGAAAGTATCTCAAATTTTGATATATAAGTGCATGATACCTGCTTGATTAGGGTTTATGGGTCGAGGGTTTAGGGTTTTACAGTTTAGTTTTATGGGTTGTTTCCGGTTTAGGGTTCAGAGAATTTTTGGTAATGCTCAGGATTTATGCTTATATTCGTCTAATAGAATGGCGTTGCCTGATTTAACGAAAGTATCTCAATTTTTGATCTAGATTGCTTTCTTTATTAAAAACACAAAAATGACTACTCTTGAAAATACTAAGTTGTGTGACTTCACAAGCACCAACAATGATTTCATGTGCACACCTGTTCCTGAAGCTACTTTATTTGAGATAAAACCTGCTCTACTCAATCTTGTTATGAGAGAACAATTTTCTGGTATTGGTAATGAAGATACTACTGCCCATCTAAATAACTTTGTTGAACTTTGTGAGATGCAAAAGCATAGGGATATAGATGGAGATATTATTAAGCTTAAATTGTTTCCTTTCTATTTGAGAGGAAAAGCAAAAGAATGGTTGCAATCCCTAACTAGAAATAGTATTAATTCTTGGACTAAATGCAAAGATGCTTTCATTGGAAAACACTATCCTCCTGCTAAGATTATATCTATGAGAAGTGAAATAATGAAATTTAACCAATCTGGTAATGAACATGTTGCTCAAGCTTGGGAAAGAATGAAATCTTTGGTAAAGAATTGCCCCACTCATGGACTAACTACTTGGATGATTATCCAAACCTTTTATGCAGGATTGAACTATTCTTCAAGAATTCTACTGGATTCTGCTGCTGGAGGTACCTTTATGACCATTACTTCGGGTGCTGCAACAAAGCTTCTGGATCATATGATGGTTAACTATTCTAAATGGCACACTGAAAGAGCTCCACAAGGTAAGAAGGTAAATTATGTTGAAGAAACCTCCTCCTTGAGTGATAAAATTGATGTTATTATGTCTATGCTTGTTAATGGGAAAGCTCATATTGACCCAAATCATGTTCCCTTAGCCTCTTTGGTTGCTCAAGAAGAGCAAGTTGGTGTGAACTTTATAAGAAATAATAATTTTAGCAACAATGCCTATAGGAATAATTTTGGTAATAATAACTATAGGCCATATCCTCCCAATAATGGTAATGCTTATGGAAATTCCTACAACAATAACAGGAGGGCTCCTTCTGAACTTGAAGTTATGCTTAAAGATTTTATTAGTAAACAAACTGCTTTCAATAAAACTATTGAAGAAAAACTCTCTAATGCTGAAAGAAATATAGCATCATTGGCTGAAGCACAATCTTCTTTGAATAAAATGGCTGCTGAACCTGAAACTATTGATAATCCCTTTGCTGCTACTAATGCCATACAAGTTAGAATTGATGAAAAGGTTAGACTATCAGCTGAATTGCATGCTAAGTGGGAAAGAGAAGATAAAATTTCTAGAAATATTAGTGTTTCTACTATCACTACCACTAGTGTTGAAGTTAGTAATAGCTCTACTACTTTAGATGATAATTATGATTTTGATCTTGATGGTTGCAATATCTCTGAAGTAATTAAGTTCCTACAAAAGCTTGCTAAAAGTCCTAATGCTAGTGCCATGAATATGGCCTTTACAAAACACATTACTGATGCTCTCATAAAAATTAAAGAAGAAAAGATGAAACATAAAGCTTCTATTCCTATGAAACTAGAAGATGGTTGGGAACCCATCATTAATATGAGAGTCAATGATTTTGATTCCAAAGATTTATGTGATCTTGATAGTAGTGTTTCTATTATGCCTAGAAAGATTTATGATATGCTTGATTTGCCACCATTGGAAGATTGTTATTTGAATGTCCCACTTGATGATAATGCTAAAAAGAAACTCATGGGGAGTATTAATGATGTTCTTATTGTGGTTAACAATGCCTATGTCCCCGTTGATTTCTATGTTTTGGATGTTGAATGCAATGCTTCTTGTCCTATTACTTTGGGAAGACCTTTTCTTAGAACTGTTGGTGCCATTATTGATATGAAAGAAGGCACCATTAAATATCAACTCCCACTCAAGAAAAGTATAGAACACTTCCCTAAGAAGAGAGAGAATATTCCTTTTGCCTCTCCTATGAAAACAAAATTTGCTCTTAATGCTTCTTCATTTGAGAACACTTGATTCTTTTTCTTGCTTCTTATGCCTAACTTAAAGGCGTTAAAGAAAAGTACTTATTGGGAGATAACCCAAAAGTTTTAGATGAGCCTTAGAAGTTATTACCTCTGTAATAACCGCTCCTTATCCTTTTTATTTGCTTTTTGTGCCAAGAGTAACCTCTAATGAGAGAGAAGTAATGCTTGGGAAAGTTGCTGTCCTGAAACAGATTTTTGTGCTTCGCTGTAAAAATTCGTGAAAAATCTCTGTACGTCGGTTTGAGCTGTGATTTTATTTGCTTCTGCCCTAGGTTGTTATCTAACTTTCTTTAGTTCAATACTTTTCGATTTGAGTAACAGAAGGTCTTTGAAAAAATCGGTTTTTACCTGCTGGTTTGTTTTGACAGATTTCTGCCATTATTTGCATTTGCTTCTTGTTGATTCCTTTTTGAGTTTTTTGGGGAATTGAGCTTTTTAAGGGAAGTGCTATAGTAGCTTGTGTTTTAATGGAAGTTTTATTGGTGTTGAAACTGAACCCAAAGACTTATTATCTTGAGTGCACTAATGTTGCTAATAAAGATTGTGTGAAGTTTTGTATGAAGGAAAAAATTTCAGGTGTATGGAGAGAATGATGTAATGAGATGAAGAATGTACTAAATCTCACGCTTGGGGATGCCACGCGTGTCACCCCAAGAAATATCCAAGAAGTACAAGCGTAAAAGCTTGGGGATGCCCAAGGCATCCCCTTCTTCATCAATAAAAATCTCAGGCTTCTTCCAAACACTTCATTTTATTGTTTCATGCATAGTTGTGTTGTTCTTGGAGTGTCTTTGTTTTTGTTTTTTGTTTTAGTTTGCTTGGTTTGATTAGTTTTCTTGAATAAATTGGTTCGACCCCCTCTTTCATACATTAGTTTTAAAATAGTTTGGTTTGGATTGGAAAAGAGTAGGAAAGTTCATGCTTAAGTGGTAAAGAGAGCTTGTTTTGATTGTGGCCTATGCTTTGTCATGCCATGCTTGATATTGTTTTGGCTTTATGCTTAGTGATCTTTGCTGTAGCATTACATGTTATAAAAATTGAGATTGATTAATGTGCCTTGAAAGAATCATGTGTTGTTTTAGCATATTAAAGCATAGTATTGTGGTATTCTCCTTTGATGCTTTATTTGGGTTAACTTGGCGCATGCTCACACCATGTTATGACTATCCCAAGTCACCATAGCCTTTATGATCTTTTAATTTTTGACTAGTAATATCACTTTATGCTTTAATTAATGATGTTTTATCGCTTTGCATGATTATGGCCATTATTGTTCTCTTAATTTGTCGCTCCCAGTCTTTTGCTAGCCTCCATAACCAAGTATGAGTTCGACTCATGCATCCAACACCTAATAAAACCAAGTTATTCCAGAGAGTCCACCATACCTACCTATTAGCATTTGCTATTCCAAGTATATTCATGTTTTTATCAACCTTCCGAATTAAACTTGTTATGAGAAAAAGCTCTCACAAACTTGATGGCACACTTTACTTTTCTTGCCCTTATATGTTGTCTATGTTGTATATGCTTGCACTTATATGTTGGGGATTAGAAGAACCATGATTTCATGGGGAATGCTTTCAACATTGCACTTGTACTTTGTACCTAGTTGATATCATGCTCTTTTGTCTATGGATGTCGTTGGTGTGAAATGAAAGGGGAGCTTGTAAGTCCATGAAGTTTTGTATGTGTGTTAGAGAAACGCCTAGGCCGCCGGTCTAATCCATGCCTAATCATGGTGTAAACCTGCAGCGTAACCATAATGAGCTGTCTATGAAGCATTCTTCTTATAAAAAAAAGAGTCGGGTATTGAGAAAAAGAGAAAAATAAAAAAAGAGATATGAGAAAAGACGAAAGAGAGAAAAAAGCACAATTTTCCCATGGTAAATAAGAAGATTGCTGAGATGCTCATTGTCGGCTTGCCTTGTCATTTTGATATGGGGATTCTTCCATATCATCGGGCAAGGGGTACCCCGTTGGCGGTTCTCTATGATACACATGTACTTACTATGACAAGAACTTACCCGTAACTAAACTTGAATAGCATGAGGAGCGACCCTCGTATTCAAGGGACATGAGATTTCCAACTTATACTTTGTCAAGCATATACTCCATAGTTTGTTCACTTTAACCTTAATCACTTCAAGATGCTTATGATAGGGGCAATGAGAGCTGAAAGCTAATAAGTACCATAATTTTTGGAAGCTCTTTATGAGACTTGAATCCCTGCTTCCTTCTATGAAGGCCTTTCTTTTACTTTTATGTTGAGTCTCAACCTTCTATCTTTATGCACCTATTGAGAGAGCATAGTGTCCATTCTTAGTTCTATGTGCATTGTCCCAAGACTTGTTGATTGATGCATAACTTTGATACTGCTTGTTCTCAAATTATTTGTATCTAGTCACCCTTATAAACTTTGAAGGTGTCATATGCATTTATGTTTGCTACTCTATGAGGGACAAGCTGAATGCCACTATGCTATGTTTTCTTTATGTGAAACAAACAAATGTCTTGCAAAGCATTGTTATTCATTAATCTTTTGTTTGTGCCTTTTCATGTTACAACATAGTTGCTATGTCTTATTGTTAGGACTTTGTCTTTCATGCTATGTTGAGGTACTATGATCCCAGCTATCAATGTTTTACGAATACTTTGATCAAGTTTATGATGGTGCATGTCACCTCAAAAATTATTCTTTCTTTTTATCACTTACCTACTCGAGGACGAGCAGGAGTTAAGCTTGGGGATGTTGATACGCTGGAAACGTATCTATAATTTTTGATGTTCAATGCTTGGTTTATATCTACTTTCTTATGTTTTGTCCACACTTTGGAGTACTTTTTATACACTTTCTTGGACTAACCTATTAAAAGGATGCCATAGTGCCAGCTGCCTGTTTTCTGCTGTTTTTGGTTCTAGGAAAGTCAGAAAATGAATATTCTCGGAATTGGACGGGACAAAATCCAAAGTCGGTATTTCACCGAGGCGGACACGGAGCCAGAATACAAGACGGAGGGGGGCCAGGGGCTGCCCACACCACCTAGCCGCGTGGCCAGGCCTAGCCCGTGCCAGGGGGTGGTGCAGCCACCTAGGGCACCCCCTCGGCCTCCCCTTTTGCCTATAAGATGCCTCCGATATAGAAACCCTAAGTAGCCGATCAAAATTCCACGAAAGACTCTGTAGCCACCGTCATCTCCATCCCTAGACCAGGAGGGATCTGAAGCTCTTCCCGGCACCCTGCCGGAGGGGAGAATTCATCCTGGAGGCCTTCTTCATCACCATGCAAGCCTCCGGTGTGATGCGTGAGTAGTTCATCCTTGGACTATGGGTCCATATAGTAGCTATATGGTTGGTTCTTCTCCTTTGTGCTACCATGTTTAGATCTTGTGAGCTTCATTCATGATCAAGATCATCTATTTGTAATCATACATGTTGTGTTTGCGGGGATCCGATGGATATTGAGATGCTATTTCAGATTGATTATTGATTCTATTATGTCTTAGTTATTTGTGATCTTGCATGCTCTCTGTTGTTAGTAACAATCTTGGCCGAGTAGATGCTAGCAACTCCAAGAGGGAGTATTTTTGCTCGATAGTGGGTTCGTGCCTCAAGTAATCTAGGGAAGTAACAGAAATCTCTAAGGTACTAGATGTGTTGTTGCTACTAGGGAGAAAACAACAATCCTTTGTTCATGGACCAATCGTATTGTTTACTTTACATGCAATTCGTAAAGCAATAATCTGTTGCTTGCAACTTAATACTGGAGGGGGTTCGGATTGATAACCTGAAGGTGGATCATTAGTCATAGATGCAATTGGATTACGGTCTATGTATAATGTTGTAATGCCCAATCAAATCTCATAGGAGTCTAGATGATTAGTATATGCATGTATGCTTTCTCGATGTTTGTCAATTGCCCCGCTGTAATTTGTTCACCCAACATGTCATCTATCTTAAGGAGAACCACCACTAGTGAACTATGGACCCCGTTCCTTTCTTTTACCATCAAGCTACAACTGTTTACTGTTTTCTGTTTACTTTCTGCAAGCTATTACTTTCTTCCACACAATACGTTTAATCCTTTGTTTTCAGCAAAACCGGTGAGATTGACAACCTCACTGTAAGTTGGGGGCAAAGTTCTGTGGTTGTGTTGTGCAGGATTCCAAGTTGGTAACAACACCTTGGAGGTGTTTCCTTCCTCCTACTGGTTCGATAACCTTGGTTTCATAACTGAGGGAAAACTTGCTGCTATGCTCATCATACCTTCCTCTTGGGGTTCCCCAATGAGCTCGATGTGTTGAGCCAATAATCAGATATTTTAATAGATGGGTGCGATGTTTGGGCGATGTACCAAATTTTGAGGTTGAAGCTTCTAGCATACGCTACTCCTGCGTGGGGCCTCTCAAACGCGTTGTCACCGTCTAGGCCCACATGCCAGCGAGAGTTGCTTCCCAGCATTTAAACAAGTTTCTAGGCATTTGCTGAAATTTTCGAACAATTTAAGGCTTTTGAGAAGATGACCATCATCCAAAAAAAAGGTGACCAAGGTCATGGAAATAGTTTAAGGTGACGTGTCTGTATTTGGTAGATCGGTGCATCTTTGCAAATCAACCAATATGCCTGCTTCCAAAATTGAAGTTTGTTTTCGAATTTCCAAGTAACAACAATGTGTTTTGTTGTGAAGCAACTACAAAGATGATGGCTCAAAATGCCACCGCCCCCTTTTTTACACAATGTATAACGCCCTTTCAAGCTTCCACGCTAAATTTGTGCAATAAAAAAATTGGGGCAGGATTTGGGGGGGGGGGGCGGCAGGATGTTTGAATGGATGGGCGGGATGTTTGAATGGGTGGGCGGGATATTTCGGCGCTCTGCTGAAATTTTGAAGTTTAAGCTTCTAAGGTACACTACTCCCACTTGGGATGTTGTCCCCGTCAGATAGACCCACTGGCATGTATGCTTTCCAGCATTTAATGAGTTTATAGACATCTGCCAAAATTAATGAACATTAATTCAAGGCTTTCAAACAAGAGGAGCAAGGTCACAGCCATAGTTTCTGTACCTTTTTCATCTTCTGTACTAGTACAACTTCGTACATTGAAGCATCTTCGCCAACCAAGCTTACAAACCTGGCCATATTTGGTAGATCGGTGCATCTTGGCATTTCAAGCAATTGTTTACAAAGGAGATTCCATATTTGATGGATAATGCCCTACTTTCACGAGTTTCCAAACTTCCTAGTTAAAGATGCTGAAATTAAATAACTTTTTGACGATTGAAAGTAAGTATATTTACGAACTACAAAGTGTGTGATATATCTTGCTCTTGACTTTTTAAAATTAGTTTAAAGGTACCGAATTAGTCAAATATTGGAGAACCACCGAGAGTTTTGCAAGATTTCAATATTTTGATATAAATAGTAATGACACCAAATTTGGGCCATTTAAAAAAATAAAGAATCAAAATATAAAAGGAAATACAACCATTCGTTTCTCCATTGGTGTCTCAATGTGTGCATTGGCTAGTTTCCATGAAAATATATAAAATTTGATAACTCTTGAAAAATTCGTTTCACAATATGGCGTACCATATTTGAGCATTCATGGCTTTCGAAAACTAGATGACCAATGTCAAGGTCATATGTGTTACCATACTTTATGATAATGTAACCATGTTTGGTATATTGGTGCATATTGCTATTTCAACATTGTTTAGAAAAAGAGCTTCCATATTTGGAGTTATTTTATAAGCTCCAATCGATAATAATGGCTTTAATTTTGTCATATGATATATGGCGTACCATGTATGAATTTGCATGGCTTTCAAACCAGGTGACCAAGGTCATGGCCACACCTTTGCTATAGTTTATAACAACATGTTTATATTTGGTAGATTGGTCCGTATTATTGGCATTTAAAATATTATTTACAAAGTAAGCTTCTAAATTTGAAGTTATTTTCAATTTTTCAAGCGACGACAATAGCTTTTGTCATGAAGAAACTACAAATAAGTATGGCTCAAAATCCCATTGCCCTAGTTTCCACACAAGATATATATAGCCTGGGGTTTAGGGTTTGTGTTTTTTGGGTTGAGGGTTTAGGGGTTTAGAGTTTATGGTATATGATTTAGGATTTTAGGGTTTTCTAGGTTTTAGGGTTTATGAATTTTCAATAATAATGTTCAAGCTTATATATATGCTTTTATATATTCGTGGAATAGACTCGTGTTATCGCACATTAATGAAAGTATCTCGGATTTTTATCTATAAGTGCATCATACCTGCTTGGTAAGGGGTTGAGGGTTTATGGTTTTTATGGTTTTTCGGGTTTAGGTTTTTAGGGTTTAGGTTTTTTGGGAATTTTAGATAATGTTCAAGCTGCTTTACATATGCTTATATTCATGCAATTGAATAGTGTTAGCACAATTTGAGGAATGTTTATCTGAAATTTTGATCTATAAGTGCAAGTGATACCTCATTTGCCAATGTCATTTAGGCGAGGTTGAGGGTTTAGGGTTTTAGGGTTTATGGCATTTTCGATAATATTCAAACTTTATTGTTATATTCGTGTAATAGAATGGTGTTACCGCAATTTAATGAAAGATCGAATCTCAAATTTTGATCTATAAGTCCACGATACATGCTTGGTTAGGGTTTATATGGGTCAAGGGTTTAGGGTTTTATGGTTTTACGGTTTAGGTTTTATGGACTGAATAGGGTTTAGGGGGTTCATCGAATATTCAATAATACTCGAGCTTTATGCTTATATTCGTTGAATAGAATATGGCGTTACCTAACTCGATGAAAGTATCTCAAAATTTGCTCTATAAGTGCATGATACCTGATTGGTTAGGATTTGTGGGTTTAGGGTTTGGGGTTTTATATTTAGGTTTTATTAGGGGATGTTTAGGGTATTTTTGATAATGCTCAAGATTTATGCTTATATTCATCGAATAGAATGGAGTTACCAGTTTAATGAAAATATATCATTTTTGATCGATAAGTGCATGCTACGTGCGGTGTTAAGGGCTTAGGGTTTTAGGGTTTATTAGGGCAATTCCAATAATGTTCAAACTTTATTGTTATATTCGTGGAATAGAATGGCATTACCACAATTTAACGAAATATCGAATCTCAGATTTTGATCTATAAGTCCACGATACCTGCTTGGTTAGAGTTTATATGGCTCGAGAGTTTAGGGTTTTAGGGTTCTACGGTTTAGGTTTTATGGACTGAATAGGGTTTAGGCGGTTTATCTAATTTTCAATAATACTCAAGCTTTATGCTTATATTCATTGAATAGAATATATATGGCGTTACCTAACTCATTGAAAGTATCTCCAAATGATCTATAAGTGCATGATACCTGATCTGTTAGGGTTTATGGGTTTAGGGTTTGGGGTTTCAGGTTTAGGTTTTATTAGGGGTTGTTTAGGGTTAAGGGTATTTTCGATAATGCTCAAGATTTATGCTTATATTCATCGAATAGAATGGTGTTACCAGTTTAATGAAAATATATCAACTTTTGATCGATAAGTGCATGCTACGTGTTTGGTAAGGATTTTGGGTTTAATGTTTAGATTTTACGGTTTTGGGAATTTTAAATAATGTTCAAGCTTTATGCTTATATTTGTGGAATAGAATAGCGTTACCGCAATTTAATGAAAGTATCTCAAATTTTGATATATAAGTGCACGATACCTGCTTGATTAGGGTTTATGGGCCGAGGGTTTAGGGTTTTACAGTTTAGTTTTATGGGTTGTTTCCGGTTTAGGGCTCAGAGAATTTTTGGTAATGCTTAGGATTTATGCTTATATTCGTCTAATAGAATGGCGTTACCTGATTTAACGAAAGTATCTCAATTTTTGATCTATAGTTGCACGATACCTGCTTGGTCTAGGTTTAGCGGTTTAGATTTTATGGTTTAGGATTCCGTGAATTCTCAATAATATTTTAAAACTTTATGGTTATATATATTCGTGGAACAGAATGGTATTACCGCAATTTAATGAAAGTATCTCAAAAATTGATCTACAAGTCGATGATATCCTGCTTGGTCATATTTTTTGTTAAATAAAATTGAAGGTACCCGGGTACTAGAACAAGGGAGAAACTGGAAGAGTTCCTTGAGATTTAGGCGTTGTTTGGTTGGGCTCGAATTCTGGCTTTTGATTTTTGGCTTATGAAGCTACAAACGTGTTTTTGGCTTTGTTTTTTTTAGCTTTTACTATGACATAGTGGAATGCTAGTATAAGCCAGGTTAGATGATTTTAATGATTTTATCTCGGTTTAGCGAAAAATGTTCAAATTTTGAACAACAAGCGATAGGAATCTCTACTTCCCATAATTCTGGCTCACTGACATGTGTGTCACTTGCATAGTGGGTCCAAAAAGTTGGTGTAGGTCGGAGTGGGCAGGCAGGTAAATATTGAAGAAGGGTTGGGAAACATGGATGGGGTGATGCACTTGGGAGAACACAAATTTACCACCTATATCCCTCTGTTATTGCAGTGCTCCCTCGGATTCTTGTTTCCGGAGCAGGGATAGAAGAGGAATTTTGCATTCTAGAAAGAGGTGAAGCATGTTTGAACGGATGCACGGGATATTTTAATAGATGGGTGCGATGTTTGGGCGCCGTACCAAATTTTGAGGTTGAAGCTTCTAGCATACGCTACTCCGGTGTGGGCCCTCTCAGACGCGCTATCACGTTCTAGGCCCACACGCCAGCGAGAGTTGTTTCCCGGCATTTAAACGAGTTTCTAGGCATTTTCTGAAATTTTCGAACAATTTAAGGCTTTCAAGAAGATGACCATCGTCCAAAAAAAGGTGACTAAGGTCATGGAAATAGTTTATGATGACGTGTCCGTATGTGGTAGATCGGTGCATCTTTGCAAATCAACCAATATGTTTGCTTCCATTGTTTTCGAATTTCCAAGTAACAACAATGTGTTTTGTTGTGAAGCAACTACAAAGATGATGGCTCAAAATGCCATTGTCCCCTTTTTTCACACAATGTATAACGCCCTTTCAAGCTTCCAGGATAAATTTGTGCAATAAAATAATTTTTGGGGCTGGATGTTTAAATGGATGGGCGGGATGTTTCAATGGGTGGGCGGGATATTTCGGCGCTCTGCCGAAATTTTGAAGTTGAAGCTTCTAAGGTACGCTACTCCCACTTGGGATGATGTCCCTGTTACATAGATCCACAGGCATGTATGCTTTCCAGCATTTAATGAGTTTATAGACATCTGCCGAAATTAATGAACATTAATTCAAGGCTTTCAAACAAGAGGAGCAAGGTCACAGCCATAGTTTATGTACCTTTTTCAACTTTGGTACTACTGCGTACATTGAAGTATCTTCTCCAACCAAGCTTACAAACCTGGCCATATTTGGTAGATCGGTGCATCTTGGCATTTCAAGCAATTGTTTACAAAGGAGATTCCAGATTTGATGGATAATGCCCTACTTTCATGAGTTTCCAAGCTTCCTAGCTGAAGATGCTAAAATTAAATAACTTTTTGACATAAAGACATTCGTTCACAAAGTGTAATGCTATGTGCATTAGTTTCCATGGTAAAACATAAACTTGTATATTGACAAGTTTTGGATCAATTTTGATCTATGGTGACTCGCAGGTGGGCCACGTATATGGTGGTGCCCAAAGCAGGGTAGGTCAGAATTTCCAAAGTTATCCCTCTGCACCCCTTCGCGCTGTGTATTAACTTCCACCCTTCGCCGCCTAGGCCTCACCCCTTCCCAACAAAACAGACGCGCTTACGGCCGCTTCTCATCACCAACATGTGCGAAGAAGCTTTCCCTACCCGTTAGTCTTCTTGACACGCACTGGTGGGCACGTCGATCCCACGGTAGTCCTTCTCTCTCTAGCTTGATCTGGTTGGCATTTTTTTGCCCTTTCAAATACTCCTACGTAGTTTAATTTGTCCTCAATCTGCATGTTCATAGTTTATTCTGTGCTGGATCTGTGTTCTTAAATACCTTCAGCGATTTTTGCTGTCAATATGTTTGCTGAAACGCATAGGCATATATATTTTTTGTACTTCATCTATATGTTTCGTGCTTTTCTTTTAATAATAACCAACCTTGTATGTCATAATTAAACAGATGGGGTAATTTTGGATATAGATTGCTCCATTAGGCAGCGCTAAACGTATCCTTGATGTTCTACTACGATTTATGGGATTTGTTAGAGCTCATTGTGACAACTCAAAAGTACATTGCCCCTACCGGTTGTGTGCGAATCGTAGGGTGCTGTCTCAAAGTATAGTGGTAGACCATATTTTTACATTTGGGATGCTTAGCACATATGTTAGATGGGTATTTTATGGTGAACCATATGATCCTCCATATGAACCGGGGGAAGCACAACTTTATCATCAAGATCAAGTAGGGGAAGCAGATGTTGATCAACTAGATCAACTGACAGAGGCAGATCCT